>JAYKKM010000352.1:652500-1228582 GCA_035772405.1 Chrysogorgia sp. JL179-B06
AGCAAGGCATTGGAAAATCCAGTGCTAATAGCCAACAATGAAGCCGGCAAGCTATGAAGAAGCAATCATGGTAAAGTGGTCAAGCTGTCCAAAACAAATATCAAGAATACAGCCAAAGCCATATATGATAAGGTGTCACCCCAATTTGAGAAAACATTTGATGATCAGTTTTGCAGAAGCATTGTCAAAGATTCCTGGTATATACCAATCTACAATATGAAACCAAGAATAATAAGCGCAGGGACAGGCAGAATCATTTCAGACAATCGAAAGAAAACATTGAAAATCAGATGACCGAAACTGCTTTTTTAAGGTAAGCCATCACAATATATATTTTGAAGGAACTGCATGCTCAGTAATCAGTATAATCAACACATTATAATACATTGTAGGAATTACCCCTAATTCTGTGATACTAATAATATATACAACATGACAAGAACCATATTGGTGTTTACATGAGGCTGGCTCAAGTTCAGATCATGTTGGTCTAAACTCAGATCAGTTGCTAGACAGACCTGAACAGTACAGGCTGGGCAGATTTCCATTGTAGATCAGTGGCAGCACCATAGGGGGGAGAGGGATACGGATCCCCATGTTGGCAAATAATGACTATGTCCGACTACAGCACAGCAGCATCCAGGGTCGTCGGAGTACCCCTGGGAACATTATGTCGATCACCATAATCCGGTGATGTCATAAACGCTCACTTGCTCCCCCGTCAGGGAAGATAAGATCTAGTCCAATCTGGTTTCAAACAACAAGTGCTCTAAAAACTTTAGGGATATACAATATATATAGGGTTGAAATTGGCAAATGCAGGCTGGTCTGAGGTTAGGTCAGCCCCATGTAAACATCCCCTATATACTATATATATATATACCGTATATATATATATATTATATGCTACCAAGGCAGTGGATATGGTGGATTAATTACCACCATTATATATGGATTAGATCTGAGCATGTTCAGCTATAATTATGTTATAGTGTAGTGAACCTCAGAGTTCAAAGGGTTCATGACTACCATGACTAGGTCGCAATTATACCCTTGATCATTCCAAACTGAGTACTTGCATCATACAATTTTGTCTTTCAGGTGTTATGGTACAAGCGAGACCAGTGCTGACTTGGGAGCTAGTAATTAAACACAGCCTACACATTTCAATCTCGCCTGGGAAAAGAATTGGCCACTGCATTCGGTATGATAAAGGAGGTGGAAAGCTTTGATACCAAGCACGCTGAATTAAAAAAGAAAATTAAAGATGGCAAAATAAATCATCAAGTAGAGCTACAAAGACAGTCTTGCTCATCTTCAGGTTCACGTATCGGCTGATAACATAAAATCAATAAAATGTCTTATTCAATGGGAACAAAAGTACATTTTGATGAATAATATGAAATCTCCATCATATGAAGAGATTAAGGCTGATGAAACTGCATCAGCTCTCTATGCAAGATTAAATATTGTAAAGCACTGCTTCGAAAGAATGGAAAATTGATTTCTGACACTGTACATAATTGAAATTCACTCAACAAACAATAATATATAAACATTGGGCTTAGTACAAAAATATACCACACAGTTGTTGTATACTAAAATTAGTAATGTACACATGACTAATTTTAGTACAACTGTGTGGTATATTTTTGTACTAAGCCCAATGTTTATATATTTTTGTTTATTGAGTGAATATCAATTATGCTACAGCCTAGGACTACAGCCTAGGACATGTATATATAATTTTAAAATATATGTGGCAATGTAAACATTACTTGCAGTATAATTAATTACCTTGAAGTTGAATTTTACTTTAATGCGTAGGCTAAAGCAGTTTAAACTGTAATTAGGTTATTAGCAATATGTAGAAAAATGCATTTCTGTCAAATGTCAAAATGCATTTCTGGAAATACAAAAATTATTTAAATGCTTAAACAGTGAATGTAAATTAAGAAACATGAGACAGGTTTACCACATTATTTCGCACAAAATATACAGTAAGCTTAGTTTCACTCAGTCTCTCATACTCTCAGTACGCGCTGGCTGAAAGAAAGCAAGAGAGTATAGAACTCATTGAATACCCAATTGCGTCTAAAGCTTTGCGATTGAGTCTCCATATATTATATAAACCGAGAAGTCATGCCTCCTCCGCTCCTCGCATGACGGACCGATACTATACAAAATTGAAGTTTACATACCTTATCGCATTTGAAATTCAAAGCATTGAAAAATAAACCATCCTCGCTGTTGTGTATCCGATTTTTCATAGCATACAATTCCACAAAAGGACGAAAATCTTGGTGAAAACGGCATAGTTTAAAGACGCACGATCGATATAATATTTAAAAGGAGAATGCGTTGCCATGACAATCTCAAAACTCTGCTGGGGTCTATTTTCAATTCTGGAGCCAGACCTTAAGTGCGCTGAGTCTTAATATTTTATAACTTTATTTAAATCTTTTCTTTTAATTGTTGCCCTCTAAAACTTTAAACCTAACCCAAATAGATAGTTCGAAGATAGTACGTTAAATATTAACCTACACAGTTTTTTGGATCTACCACAATTTAACTGTCAGGCGCCCGTAAATGATCGAATGGCAGTCAATTAGTACAATTCATCCTGATGTTCAGTATGATTTTTTATAGGTGGCGGACTTTAGGACATATTCCATACTATTGTATGTCCCAATGTCAGGAAAAGATAGAAATTTTCATCCAAAAGCAAGGTAAGACTTATAAACTCAAAATATTTGTAAATAGAGATAGCCAAATGTTATTTTAAACTAATAGATTAACCAACATTCTCACAAACAGTATTTAACACTAACCTCCCATTTCTACTCAAGCTTTATCTAATGTCTTGTAAATGAAAACTTTAAATGCTATAAAAAATTTGTAGGCAAATACAAATTCCGTATGTGCAGTGTCAGTACTGGATAACTTATGCATGTTTGAAAGTTTTGCATGTAATTTATACTACATTCAACCAATAAATTCATCTAATTCGAAAAATATTTTATCATACAGTAGGTGCCCGCTGCACTGCCAAGTAAATTAAAAATTAAACAATGTTTAACTGCAAGTACATTTTACACTGTTTACTCTGACTTGCAATCTTTCTATTGAGGACACCAAATCACATGATGCACTATTTTGTATCAACTTGCAGATTACTAATGGCAGTGTACGATTTAACCTGATGTGTACAAGTTTCTACTGGTATTGTTTTTAAAAGTATAAAAATTAAACACTTTTTTTAATTTGGTCAGAGGATTGCCAGCAAACTTTGCACAGGTAATGATAAACAGCAATATTTGATAGCAAATTATTATTAAGATCAGTAAAGTTTTACATGTCCTGTACTGGTTGTTTTATCTGTCATATTTCGGTTTCTTTTGTGTGTCTGATCTTATCTTTCATTGTATTTGTAGAATGACATACCATTCTCAAGGAAATACATTGCATTTCAAATTGCAAATCCCCAAAAGGTACTAATCATGTAGTCAATACACAGTACACACTACTTTCCTAAAACCAAATTATTGTTATGATTATAACAAACAATTTAATTAGCAAAATGAAAAGATTGTAAACTGTAAATTTTCTTTGCAAAAAGTTTCAATGCGAAAAACGTTCCCTCAAGATTCAATAGAGGTGGTAAATAAGACACCGCTTATTTTCTAGAAAGGGACCATTTATTATTTATAGCATAGTGGTGTGGGATATTCCTTATCATATAAGCAAATCTTGTAGTACCCCCTATTTGATGCTTTCAAAATTTTGAACCCCCTATCATAATGAAATATTTAATCCCCCCCCCCCCCCTCAGACAAAACTCGGTATATAAAGAGCTATAACGATTGTTTCCCTTGCGTACAGTTTGTTCCACTATTTTTATATTTTATACAACAATTAAGGATTCCTAGTGTTTACTAAAAAATATCACCATATTAATTTGGGTACTATTAAAATGTTCAATGAATATTTTTGTAAAATTGGTTATTAAAATACTCACAATTTTAGATTAGTTTCCTTTACATTCGAGAATTAATGGTGACAATGTTAAACAAGCTTACTTTGAAGATGGAGTTATGGATCTGGAGCAAGACGTTTTGCCTCTATTAACTGCTGTATTAACACGCCATCATGGCGGTTAGACGCAGAACCTTGAGCTCGCGGAATTTGTTACTTTTACTTTATACTTACTTATTATTCAGTGAATTAACATGCCGTGCGAGCTGTACTTCAAGTCAATTATCTAATATAAAGTTATTGTACGTTACTATGGTCAAGCTCGTCGAAAAACGGTTAAAGATCAACCGGTGTCGTATCAAGCAAAACTTGTTCTTGGATGCAATCTTTTTCTTCGTGCTTCAATTTCAGTTATCCTAATCAGTTTATGTGGGGATGTGGAAAGTAATCCTGGTCCTTTTCAAACCACGACGTTCTCTACCAACCAGTCTAACCAACGGTCAACTTTTCAACATGCAGGTTGCGGACCACGTAGCACAACGACAAATGTCCGTCCTGCAACTATAAATTGTGCTCTTCTCAACGCTAGAAGTTTAAAGAGTGTGCAGCGACGAGAAGCTGATAAACTTGCATCGAACATCGCCTGCTTTCAAAATTTAGTGTATAGAGATGACATTCATGTTGTGTTTGTAACAGAGACCTGGCTTACACCGATATACAAAACTCGGAAATCTTACCATCTTCGGACTTCACTATATTTCGAAAAGACAGACAGAGATCTCGCGGTGGCGGTGTATTAATGGCGGTAAGATCTAATTTATTCAAATCTATAAAAAACGTTTATATGTCTACCAACTTAGAACTTGTTTCCTGTGAAGTTACAATATTTTGCAACAGCAAGATCCTTCTCTGCTCAAGTTACAGACCTCCCAATCATGACTTAACATGGAGTACTGAGTTAAACGAATTTTTGTTAAAAGCCCGTGATGATTACGAGAATGTTTTAATTTGTGGAGATTTTAATTTCCCGAACATCAACTGGGAGTCTATAGAAGACACTGTTGGGGCTGAAGACGTCGGTTTTACAGAAATTTTAAATGACTTTTTCTTAACTCAGTTGACGACTACACCAACCCGTTGCAATAATGTGCTTGATCTCGTCATCACGAGCATGCCAGAACACGTAGAAATTCGCGAGCTGTTAGAACCCAGTGACGCTTGAATTTTCACAGATCACGCCATTATCATGTTTGACATCGACATCAAAGTCAAACCTCATATCATGACTCGTAGATCTGTTTACGATTACCGTCGCGCAGATTTTAATGGCTCCGTCTGGCCATCCAAGAACATGATTTAGATGCTCTTATTCAATCATCCTTAAGCGTTGACAAAAACTGGACGAGATGGAAAACCGCTTTTATGACCTTAATATCTCGATTTATACCAACCAAACGCTTGAAGAAAAAAAACTCGGACCACCTTGGATGACCGGTGAAGTCTTACATGCTATCCGTCAAAAGGAATCATTACGGAAAAGAATAAAGCAATCCTGCAATGAAAACTTGAAAATGAAATACAAACAACTAAGATCTAATGTCAAGCGAATGATCTCCGCAGCCCGAGAAAACTTCTTCTCTTTACTGTCTTCCCACCTAAAATTTAACCCAAAACGTTTTTGGTCAGTTTTCAAGTTTTCCTCGAAAAAGAACAGTCTACCCATGGCGATGTCTACGGCAAATTCCCCAAGCGACGGTTGCAGATCGATTGCATCTAACCCGAACACCATCGCAGAGCTCTTTAACAATTACTTCACCTCCGTTTTTCACACTGAAACAATGCTGTCGATAAACATGTCTCCCAGAGGATCATCCTTCCAATCAACATACGCTAAGCGACATTCACCTCACTCCTGAAGAAATTCATAATTTCCTGAAAGTGTTGGACGTTCACAAAGCATCAAGCCCTGACGGCATATCTAACAGAATTTTGAAAGAAACCGCTGAACAGATAGCTCCATCACCATACACGCTCTTCAATCTTTCTCTACAATCTGGCACCTTCCCTGTTGAGTGGAAAATCGCTAATATCGTTCCGGTGTTTAAAAAAGGTGAAAAGGAGTGTGTAGAAAACTACAGACCTATTTCTCTTCTTCCTAACATCTCCAAGTTGCTGGAACGTTGTGTTCTGACCAAGATTAGAGACCACCTATTAGAGTTTATTAACCCAAAACGGATTTATCCCTGGAAAATCGTGCACGACGCAACTAGTAGAGGTTCTGGACTGCATTGGCCAACAACTTGACAACGGTAAACAAACAGACGTTATCTACTTAGATATGACAAAAGCCTTCGACAAAAGCCTTCGACAAAGTACGTCACAGTGTCCTACTCGAGAAACTGCGAGAAATCAACATCCAAGGCAATCTCCACTCTTGGTTTGGTTCGTACTTGATGGGACGTATGCAACGTATAATCATACCCGGAGCTACATCATCTACCCCGTAACATCAGGAGTACCACAAGGATCCATCCTAGGACCATTGCTCTTCCTCCTATATGTAAACGACCTAACAAGCTCTACGCTGTCTTCAAATGTCGCATGTTTCGCTGATGACACCAAATTATTCAAAACGATCAACACTCGTCATGACGCCGAGCTTCTACAAAAACAATATCAACAGTCTTGATAAATGGTCATCTTGTTCTGGTCTTAACTTCAATGAGTTAAAAACAAAATCCCAATCCATCACCCGTAAAAAGGTTCCAGTCAAATACTCATACATCTTAAAGATAAACTGATTGAAAAGCATGAAGCAGAACGAGATCTTGGTGTTTGGATAACAAGTGATTTGACTTGGTCAAAACAAGTTGTTGCCAAGGCAACTACAGCGAATAGAATGCTTGGCTTAGTACGTCGGACATTAAGAGAGGTCACAATTCTTCTGTTCGTCGAACCACCTACTTAGCGATCGTACGCCCGCATCTTGGTTATGCTACACAGATATGGTCACCAGTCTATTGAACTGATCAGGCGTGTCGAACAAGTCCAACGTCGAGCAACCAAAAGTCATCTTAAACCTTCCATTCCAATCCTCGACATCCTACAAACAACGTCTGCTATGTCTAAACTTACTTCCAATCACTTACTGGCATGAATATCTGGACATGATCTTCTTTTTTAAAGCTATTAACAAACTTACGAAAATCAACCCCGAAACTCTACCTGTTCCCTGTACACCTATACGATTAACAAGAACCTCCTCGACAGCAAACTTTTACATTCCCCCCTGCGGAGATGTAAAACAGTAACTTTTCAGCGGTCCTTTTTTGTGAGAGTGCAGAACGTGGAACGTCCTACCGATCGAGTTGCGATTAATTGGTGTCACCCCAGTCGAGTTCAAACGGCACCTGCTGCATTACTACATAGCAGCAGTGGAGATCAGTTTGTCCCAAGTGTGGCTCAGCCCGGAGTCTAGCTGGTGCTCTCTGCTGCTGTAGTTGACCTCCGGAAGATCTATTAGTCTTTAATTTTTAGTTTATTTTTATTCTTACATATCTGGGACTGCTATAATTGGCGTATGCTGTTGCGGTGACCCTGCCACATTTCTACAATTTTGACGTTGTTTTTTATTATTATTGTAATTTACCTGCAGTGGCAAATCCAAATAAAATAAAATAAAATAAAACCAGAAGCACTGCTTACTCTTCATAGAACACAAAGGCTTCATGTGGTAGAATATCTGCAAGAAAGGGGCTGGCTTGCATTGGAGTTGTTAACTTGTAGATGTATACTAAGTTACTGTTGTTTTTATATTAAACTTTATACGTTTTATGACAAATTGCCATACCCCCATACAAGGTAGAAAAATTCCGAGGGACCACCATAAAACAAGTTCAACATTGTATAGACCCCTCATTATCTCACCTACCCCTATGCCATAAATAATGAACGGTCCCTAAAACACCTCCATCTTTATTAATAAAACATTTTTTATGTGTGCTACAACACACAATTCTGCAAATTGTTCTATTAATACCGAATGTAATTGTTTAATATTTTTATAGAATATGAATGATGACCATCAGTCTTATACACATAATCTCAACAGTTCAATTCCAACGGTTGACAACCTGATGACTTTACCAAATGAAGTATTGGAAACCATTTTTAAAGAAGTATTGACTGAAGGAAATAAAGAATATTATATTTTAAGTTTAGTGTGCAAACAATTTAAAGAAATAGTCACACAGGAGACATTTAGACGTGAGGTGACATGGCTAAAAAGTATTTATGATTGGAGTGGAGCTACTGAGGAATTCAAAGATAACTATTTTGTTATGTTTGAAATTAGAACTTGCTTTCAATGTAATAGGATCTACAAAGAAATGGGTGGCTTTATTGGATGTGGAAAGTTGATAGAGTTCAACCAATTTTATTCAGAACTGTCAAACCCAGGGTTTTGTAGTGATGAGTGCTACAATTACATGTATAATTATGGATAATTTTTATCCAATCATGATCCTGTATCAGGTACAACAATAGTGTACCTTAACTGTGTTGACATTTCACTTGGTGTTTACTGCAATACAGTATGTGTTTTGGCAGTTTTGTGGCTATAATTATTATAAGTAATACAATGGTTTTTAAGAATATAGTGATTAAATCTCCCGCAAACCGAGGAATGTTTGTGAAAGTCCCGAGGGACTTTCACAAACATTCCGCGGTTTGCGGGAGATTTGATCACTATATTCTTAAAAACCATTGTATTAGTTTGTAATACCATGATGACCGAGGTGAAACTAGTGTTTTCATTGTACAAAACTAATTGATAGTAGGAGTATTGTGTAATACAATGCATGATCAGTGATGTATTCAACAATTTTCCATTGTAGGAAATTAATATAATTGTGTGAAATGTTTAGTGAAAAGTGAATATTAATAAGTCGACTAATTAACACTTTATCTTACTGTCATTAACATTGTAGTGTAATTATTTTGTTTGTTGTGTAAAACGTATTAACAAAATTCTTTGTCGTGTCTTTGAATTTTGGCTCATGAATTTTAATCAGGGAGAAATTAGAAATCTGCCCGGCTTTGCCGGGAGATTTAGAGATCTCCCCGCTAAAGCCGGGAATATCGTGATTAAACCACCCGGCGAGAACAAAAGAACCCGAGGTCATCATGGTATTATCTAACTAATCAGTAACAACACACCTGGAAAGTCCAGTTCTTCGACCATCTGGTTTACAGCTGTCATGCGAGGATCTTTCTTAAAATAATCTGGATTTTTGCTGTTAAAAAGTACCTCGCACTTACGCCATCCATGCGACACGAATCATGCTGTGTAGATAGCCCTGCGACTTCCCTAGGACTGTTGTATATGACACAAAAAAATCTTAGGGATTTTAAAATCCTGCAACTTACTTACGATTTTACTGTGAAAATTATAAAAAGTTCAAAATGGCAGAGGGTGAAACTTCGAATAAAAACCACAAGAAACAAAAGGAAGCATATAATTTTTTTGATCATGAACTTGAAATGCTAATTCATGCATGGAGTAAGCAAGTCGTATATGACAATCGTAAGCAAAACTGGGCTTTTAGATTTATTATTATTTTTATTTAATCTTATTTTTACATGGTAGCCCATCACCCATATAGTTACAATAGTTAAAAAGATAAAATTAAAAGGTTGCTTTTCATGGGGCTGTGTGTTAAAATGTCATAAAGTTCTAAATATGCCTAACTAATCTACATCTAACTTACAAAACTAATAATTATGCATGCATATATATGTACAATGTTAAAATGATTCTAAAATAATTAAAATACAGTATTAAAATAGCAATATAAAATACTAAAAATGAAATAAATGTTGATTGTCTCCCCTTCCCGTAAAATAAATATCTAAAGCAGTCATGGTAAAAATCAGGCAATAAATTGCTTCTGCTATGGCTTTTTAGCTTCATCGTGACAGTTACCCTCAGTTTGTCCAAATTCCTGTCAGTCTTTCTACCTCAATGTTTGGCTGGTTATAGTTTCTGAAATAAAACAAAATAAATAATATTACATACAATAATTTACCAACATTCACAGTATTAGAATACATTTATCAAGTAGTGTTTGAATGATAATTCTAAGGAGTGATTTAATATAGCTTAAAAACTCATTAATAATTCATGAGGAAAAGACAAAGGAAATCAATACCATGTCGTAGGTTTTATGTGATAAAATTTCATCCTAATTTACATGAACGTTAGCTTTGATTTTCAAAATTACTACGCCAATAAAATGGGTCGTTTTTTAAGCTATTCAAAACACTCGCAATACGTGTTTTATCAGATAAAAAACACTCGGCTACGCCCTCGTGTTTTATATCTGATAAAACGGTGCTGCTCATGTTTTAAATATACATAATCATCTCTTTTAGTTTGCTTCTTTCTGGAGGAAACCGTCTCTTTGAGTTTGAAAGTCTTGTGGGACGAAACTGTATAGATATCATTAGGAGAGGGATATCTTGTCCTAATGGCTAACCTTCGAAGGACCTCTACATCAAGGTTATACATGTACATTTATGCTACTATATGTGTATATATTATCTTAGATAGACAGACAGACAAATAACTATAACTTCTCAAACTCAATAATTCATGAATTATCATAGCCAATCCATGAACGTATACTGCATCACATGCATGAGTTTTGATACCCAATGAAAACCTGTAGGAAACTTCCTAGTGAACTGGATCACATTTCTTAATCTACATATTAAAATAAAATCGCTATGGGAGCAAATCGCTAAAGGAATACTCGTTTGAGAAGATCAAACACTCGTTTGTCGTGTTTCATCAGGGGACTCCAAACACTCGAAAACAATAAAAACCTCGGGCTACGCCCTCGGTTTTCATTTGTTTTCTCGTGTTTGGAACCCCTGATGAAACACTCAAACTTGTGTTTGATCTATTACATATGAAATATATAAATGAACCCCTTCACCTAGGAAGAAAGTAAAGGAAATGTGTTTGTGAATAAACATTTCTAAAAATTGAGTTACACAATCACTCAATTACAATATATAAAAATATTATGCTCTTTCATCACGACATGTCGATTTTCTGTCTGTACATTTGTGATTTCGCCTGAATATTCCGATATAAAAAGCATATTGAATAATTATAAAACATTCCAGTATTCCATTTATTTAGTTATTACCTACAACTGATGCTCGTGATAAACCAATCTTCTTCTGGACACCAATGCTCCACGACCTGTGCCTCTTCTTCGTCCCCTTCTTTGATTTTGTCTACCTTCTCTACTGCAACTACGTCCTCGTCCCTCTCCTCTACTAGTGCCTGTTCCACGGCGTCTTCCACGACGTCCTCTGGCACGACCTCCCTTGGCTCTCTCTGTTCTTCGCTCTCTCTGTTCTTCAACTCTAGTGGTAGTTTCGTCAGATATTTCCTACGAAAGTTGCCACTGATTAGAATAATTATTACGCAGCACAGCAAGATAATTCTGCAACAATCAACGTCAAACAGAACTTACCGTTGGTTCTTCAAGGAAATCTGAGTCGCTTACGTCGTTTCCAAAATCTTTCTCGTGTTCATACAAATAATTCGGTCTGCAGTCGGGTGACAAGCAGACGAACAGTATTGGTTAATACTCTTACAAGGGCACGCTTTTTTTTTCCTCTCTCTCAAGCAAATCCCTCGACAAGTTAAATTGTCTGTGTTCGGGACTTGCGCAACTTGTTCAATATCGCTTTGTTCAATGTCGTCTAACGTGAAACTCTCACCATATATATAATGCGCAGCGAAGCGAGAAGAAAAGACAATGAGCAATACGCCATGTAGCATTAAATATAACGTATTGTAAACAATAACACACATGCGCAGAACGGACTTGACAGCACATTTAAGAATGAATGTTTTGCTACAGTTTGCAGGGCCAACGATCATTAAATTTCCATATTTCCTTCTGCCTTTCTCCAACAATAACCTAACAGCCTTAGCCAACTGATTAATCTGAATACTGTTCTCGTCTAGTATTTATTCTGCACAAGAAAGCCATTGTCCATAGCAGCTGTCAATGCAATCGCTTTCATAAATAAGCTTCTTCCATTAATTCTATCCTCGTTTTATTTGCACGTGCTTGATAGGACGAACTCGCTAAGCTGGTGCTAGAGTGTACGGGACTAGTGAGGTTGCTGGCCATTTCAGTAGGTAACCCCCCCATATAGCAATCAAAGGGATGCCGCCTCATTAAAAAGTCATTAAGATGGATCACTTTCGTGTGATAATTGCTTCAAGCTCATTGGTGAATTTTCAGGCGGACCTCTGCGAAGACATCCCAGTAATGCCGCCACATTAAAAAAAAGTCATTAAGACGGATCACTTTTGGGTGATTAACGGATAGAATAGTACACTAACTTGAACCTCATTGGTGAATTTTCAGTCGGACCTCTGCGAAGACATCTCCCTCTTCTTCGTGCGTTTTTTTATCCGAGGCAGAACAAAGAGCGTTAAGTACAAAAAGTAATTAGTATTGTTAGTGTGACGAACGCGTGGCGAACGGAAAGAAATAGCACCGCGAGCGTTGCCTACATAAGCGCCGGCCAAACATACCACATCACTTTACCTAAAGTGTTTCACCGTGCTGGATAGTGTTTTACCTGTGATTTCTGAAGTTTACCGTGTTGGATATAGTTTGTTTGGATTTTTTTGGACGTATATTGATATTGAGAAGGTAAGATATTGATGTGATTATATAGTGAATTGAATTGTATATATTTGAATAGTTGTTTCATTCTTATAAGAGGTTAATATGTTGTCGTATATCTTTTGACAGTAATGGATCTTATCAGTGTGATCAATGGTTGTACACTCATCGAAGAGATTGAAGTGCTAGAGTATTTTTTTGACTTTGACGAGAGGCATCGAGAAGCCGCTTTCAATCGACGCATCGTGATATGGTCGAACAATCTGGTGCGAGATTTGGAGATTGAGAGACGAGGAATACACCCAGAGCTATTTAATGGTTGGTCGACTGAAGAACGCGCCGAGTTCGATAACGACTGGAACGACGATTCTTTCCTCGTTAGTCTACCATCCACCCCTGAAGTTATGCCCGAGTGGTTCAACGATTGGGACGATGATTCTTTCCTCGAACACTTACCTGAAGTAATACCCGAGGCTATCCAGACCGGAGAAGGCAACCGCAAGCGGCCAGCTGAGGTAAACGATGGAGCATCAACAAGTAAGAAACTTAAAACTGTTCCGTTATTCACTGTTAAGTCTGTGAAACAAGTCAAAGTTAAGAAATTTAAGACCACGGGCATTGATTATAAGATCCAGTTTAATAATTTGCAAGTTCAAGGCTTGCCTGATGTCCTAAGGCATCTACATGAAGTGTTTGAGAGTGTGTTAGATCGAGTCACCGATGGTGTAGCTTCACACGACGAAGTCCGTTTTATTATGCATTCGCCTCAACTCGAATATCCTATTTCGCTGCCGTTCATGCCTCGTGAAAAATTAACTGTCGAGCGAATTTTGGCTGAAATCGAGAGAGTAATTCAGTCGAACGATACGTTTACCCTCGACGATTCGATTACTGTGAATATCATTCATGTCGAGATGCCAAACGGTGGTACGGGACGGAAACGAAAGATTGCCAATTTAGATAAGTACCTTACAAACAAGAGAGCAATCGTCCGTATTCAAAATAAAGATAATATATGCCTCGCTCGAGCTATTGTCGTCGCAAAAGCCAAAGTCGACAATGATGAACAATACCGTTCCATAAGCAATTGGCACTGTCCTTTACAAGCCAACCGTGCTCATGAATTACACGAGAAAGCCAACGTTCCGTTAGGACAATGTGGTATTGAAGAAGTCAAGCGATTTCAAGCCTATTTAACCGACTACCAAATTAACATTGTGTCGAAAGAACATTTGAATACACTTATTTATTCTGGTCCTGAAGTATCAAAACATATTTACCTCTACGCCCACGATAATCATTATGATGTAATTACAAGCATGCCTGCGTTCTTGGCTCGCAAGAAATATTGCCACACGTGTAAAAAAGGCTATGACAAAATCGAAGACCATCTATGCGGCGATACCTGCAAGTTATGCTATACACAAAACTGTCCGATAACGAACTGGGTACACTGTAACGAGTGCAACCGATTCTTTAAAAGCCAAGAATGTTTCGATCGGCACCAAGCAACCGTGGGCGAGAAACGACCGATTTGTGCATCCGTCGTGAAATGTCAACACTGCAATCAAGTAGTGAAAAGGGCCAACGAACTCCCTCAAAAACATTATTGCGGTCTTGTTCGATGCACTGTGTGTCAACAGTATGTAAATCCTGAGAACCATCAATGTTTCATGCAACCGGCAAAGAAGAGAAAAACCACTGATCAAACACAATCGGACACGAATTTAATTGACGATGAGACCGCTGTGGGCGGAGAACCGAACGAAGGAGGAGAAAGCGAGTACTCCCAGCTATTATTTTTCGACTTCGAATGCACGCAAGAAGGCGGAGACCACGTCCCAAATGTATGTGTCGTCCACAACTAGAGCGGTGACGAAAACGTGTTTAGCGGCCCAAATACGAGAGATGATTTTTGTGAATGGCTGTTCCAAGAGCAAAACTCCGGTAGTATTGTGATGGCCCATAATTTCCAAGGCAATGACGGATATTTCATCCTGCAATACCTACACAAAAATGGTTTGGTACCCGAAGTAATTATGCGTGGTGCGAAGATTTTAACACTCAACGTACCAGTGTTAAATATCAAGTTTGTCGACTCGTTATGTTTCATACCGATGAGACTCGCAAACTTTCCAAAAACATTCGGTCTAAACGAACTTGCCAAGGGCTATTTCCCACATTATTTCAACACCGAAGCCAACCAGAACTATGAAGGACCCCTTCCAGATGCTAATTATTATAATCCGGACGGCATGGCACCTGGTGATCGCGAGAAATTTTATGTCTGGTATAATAACCTAAAAGCCAGCAATTATGTGTTCAACTTCCAAGAGGAAATCCTCAAGTATTGCCGATCAGACGTCGACATCCTCCGACGCTGTTGTCTTGAGTTTAGAGAACTGTTTCGTTCTGTCACCGATATCGACCCCTTCGAGAAATGTCTGACAATTGCTTCGGCCTGTAATCTCGTGTTCCGTAAGAACTTTCTGCGAGAGAATTCGATTGCCATCATTCCACCGCATGGCTACCGGCCTCAAGATAAACAATCAGTTATCGCTCTTAAATGGTTAGCACACACCGCCCGAAGCAACAACCTTTCCATTCGGCATTCGCGTAATTTTGGCGAGCAGCGCATTGGTAAATATCGCGTCGATGGTTTCCACACAGAGTCCAATACCGTTTATGAATTCCATGGATGTTTCTGGCATGGTTGTATCCGATGCTACGCAAGAGACACGGTCAACCCTGTAAGTCAACAAACCATGCAAGATCTCCACCAGCATACCCTAGAGAAAATGCGTTATTTGAAAGGCCAAAACTATAACGTAGTTGAGATGTGGGAATGCGATCTACGACGACAACTCGAAGCCGACCCAGAGATGAAATCATATTTCGACAACTTCAACGTCGTCGAACCCATCGAACCGAGGCATGCTTTCTACGGTGGTCGCACCAACGCTACAAAGTTATTCCATCAATGTCAACCCGATGAGAAGATACACTACGTAGATTTTACAAGTCTTTATCCTTGGTGTAATAAATACGGAGAATATCCCCTTGGTCATCCAGAAATTATCACTGAGAACTTTGGAGATATTTCACAGTATTTTGGTCTTGTGAAATGCACTATTCTACCTCCACGTCGACTTTACCACCCAGTCCTTCCGTATCGCGCTCATGGGAAACTGATGTTTCCGCTATGCAAACTATGTACAGACGGTCTGAGTCAAGAACCGTGCAACCACACAGATGAGGAGCGTGCCATTCAAGGTTCATGGGTAACCTTAGAGTTGCAAAAAGCATTGCAGAAAGGGTATCGTCTGCTCGCAATTCACGAAGTGTGGCATTTCCCCCAACAAAGCAATGTGCTTTTTAAAGATTATATTGACACTTTCTTAAAAATTAAGCAGGAGTCCAGTGGCTTTCCCGAAGGTTGTGACACCGAAGAGAAGAGGCAAGAGTACATCGACGAGTATTATCAACGAGAGGGTGTTCTTATGCATCTCAACAAAATAGAGAAGAACCCTGGTCTACGTGCCTTATCAAAGCTGATGCTGAACTCATTTTGGGGTAAGTAGAAATAGCGTATATAGACATGCATACGTGGCATCAGGAGAAAGGGAGGGAGAGAGTGAGTATATATGTAATAGATCGTAATATATTTGCTTTTGTTTTTGAAGGGAAGTTCGCGCAAAAGCCCAATATGACCAAAGTCAAACTCGTGTCCGAACCCGAAGAATACTTCGACATGCTAACTTCCGACGAGATCAATGTGACCGATGCATCCTTTGTGAGTGACGATGTTATTGAGCTACGATACGAGAACCAGGAGAACTTCGTTGAACCCAACGCCAGGACCAACGTAGTCATCGCCGCCTTTACGACAGCCCATGCGAGGCTCAAACTCTATAGTGTGTTGGAGCAGTTGGGGGAAAGAGTGTTGTATTACGACACGGACTCAGTCATATACGTGAGTAAGCCAGGAGAGCTGGAGCCTGAGACTGGAGTTTACCTTGGAGAATTAACGGATGAACTTGACGGTGATTATATCACCACTTTTGTTTCGGGAGGACCGAAAAATTATGCGTACGAACTAAGTAGTGGAAAGACATGTTGTAAAATTCGAGGAATCACTTTAAATTATCAAACATTACAAACAGTTAATTTTAGTGTTATGAAAGATATGGTTGTAGGGATAGGTCCAGCGAAGGTGTCAGTGGACGTTCCATTTAAAATTACTAGAGATACCAGCACAAAGCAAGTTGTCACAAAGCAACAAAGTAAAGACTATAGAGTAGTTTACAATAAACGTATGATTCAAGATAATTTTAATACAGTTCCTTATGGTTTCTAGTGTGTTTGTAAATAATTTAAATTCGTGTGTTTGTAAATAGGAAAACTTAATAATATAATTTTATCAACTTTGAAATCGTCTAATTTATTCATTGTGTGGGATACGAATCCACGTTTTCTCGGGCTAAATTAAACGTTATCTCGGGATTTAACGCCCAGCGCCCTAAACCACTCGGTCATCCTGCAGGTACTGTATCTACACTTTTGGCTGTTTATTTTCGAAATGAATCCAAAACTAGAAGAAGGGGTGAGGGGAAACAATTTTGTTTTGTGATTAAAATTAAATTGTATATGTGCATGACTAATGGTATTTAAATCGAGTCATTAAGAAAGAACTAAATGAATGAAAAGTAATTTCCCGCTCGCCTAGCTCTATGATGTAATTATTTGTGCACAGCTATTGTGAAGGGGATAGAAGGTGTATTTCTCAAACGGGCCACCGGGGCCATTTTGAAGGATGTATCCCCAGAGGAAGGGCCAAAGGGCCACGAGAAAGGCCCTCAGGGCCATTTTGTAAACTTATCGATATAAATGTTATATGTAGTGAACTAAACTATTCAGTTGACATCAATAGCCAAACAGTTATACCCAAGCAATGCCGAATTTTTCCAGCAGGCTTACGTCTCGCAGATGTGATGGTAGAGAGTTGAATATCCTATAGGGGATCTACAGTAGAAACTGTTCTGAAAAGTTACGCTATTCACTTTAGGGATATTTAAAACAAATTCATTTGATCGGTTTGTACGTCTTGTAACACGGCTGGAGGAATCAATAGAAATGTAAGAGTCATATGAACCAACTAATGCTTTAAAAATGTATACTAAGTCCAGGTACTCGTGCCAGTAGGACAAAAGGTAGCAGTCCTCTAGAGGTAGCAGTCATAGCAGTTTAAACTTTTAACTTTAACTTTACTTTAACTTTACTTTAACTTCTAACTTTACTTTAACTTTACTTTAACTTTGCTTTTAATTTTAACTTTTAAATTTAACTTTTAACTTTACTTTAACTTTAAACTTTTAACTTTACTTTAACTTTATGTTTACTTTAACTTTAACTTTTCTTTAACTTTTAACTTTAACTTTGCGTTGACTTTTAACTTTAACTTTAACTTTGCGTTGACTTTTAACTTTAACTTTTAACTTTTAACTTACTTTAACTTTGCTTTAACTTTTAACTTTAACTTTTAACTTTACTTTAACTTTAACTTTGCGTTGACTTTTAACTTTTAACTTTACTTTAACTTTTAACTTTTAATTTTAACTTTTAAATTTAACTTTTAACTTTACTTTAACTTTATGTTTACTTTAACTTTAAACTTTTAACTTTACTTTAACTTTTAACTTTAACTTTAACTTTTCTTTAACTTTTAACTTTAACTTTGCGTTGACTTTTAACTTTAACTTTAACTTTGCGTTGACTTTTAACTTTAACTTTTAACTTTTAACTTACTTTAACTTTGCTTTAACTTTTAACTTTAACTTTTAACTTTACTTTAACTTTTAACTTTTAACTTTACTTTAACTTTATGTTTACTTTAACTTTTAACTTTACTTTAACTTTTAACTTTACTTTAACTTTGCTTTAACTTTTAACTTTAACTTTTAACTTTACTTTAACTTTTAACTTTAACTTTTAACTTTACTTTAACTTTATGTTTACTTTAACTTTTAACTTTACTTTAACTTTTAACTTTACTTTAACTTTGCTTTAACTTTTAACTTTAACTTTTAACTTTACTTTAACTTTTAACTTTAACTTTTAACTTTACTTTAACTTTATGTTCACTTTAACTTTGCTTTAACTTTTGAGGGGTGGATGGGTGAATTGTGAGGGAGAGGTATTCATGGCGGTGAGCGAGGATAGTAGGTATATTTCTCAAACGGGCCACAGGGCCACGAAAAAGGCCCCCAGGGCCATTTTGAAGGATGTATCGCCAGACAAAGGGCCACGAAAAAGGCCCTCAGGGCCATTTTGTAAACTTATCGTATAAATGTTATGTAGTAAATTAAACTATTCAGTTGACATCAATAGCCAAACAGTTATATACCCAAGCAATGCCAAATTTTTCCAACAGGCTTACGGCTCGCAGATGTGACGGTAGAGAGTTGAATATCCTAGGGGATCTACAGTAGAAACTGTTCTGAAAAGTTACGCTATTCACTTTAGGGATATTTAAAACAAATTCATTTGATCGGTTTGTACGTCTTGTAACACGGCTGGAGGAATTAATAGAAATGTAAGAGTCACATGAACGAACTAAAGCTTTAAAAATGTATACTAAGTCCAGGTACTCGTGCCAGTAGGACAGAGGTAGCAGTCCTCTAGAGGTAGCAGTCGTAGCAGTTTAAACTTTTAACGTTAACTTTACTTTAACTTTAAACTTCTAACTTTACTTTAACTTTTCTTTAACTTTATTTTAACTTTGCTTTAACTTTTAATTTTAACTTTTAAATTTACTTTAACTTCGCATGCAGCGGGTCACAATTTCGGCTATACATGTATATGGCGATTTGAGGGGTGGATGGGTGAATATTCATGGCGGTGAGCGGGATAGTAGGTATATTTCTCAAACGGGCCACAGGGCCACGAAAAAAAGGTCCCCAGGGCCATTTTGAAGGATATATCGCCAGACAAAGGGCCACGAAAAAGGCCCTCAGGGCCATTTTGTAAACTTATCGTATAAATGTTATGTAGTAAATTAAACTAGTCAGTTGACATCAATATCCAAACAGTTATACCCCAAGCAATGCCAAATTTTTCCAGCAGGCTTATGTCTCGCAGATGTGATGGTAGAGAGTTGAATAATATCCTATGGGGGATCTACAGTAGAAACTGTTCTGAAAAGTTACGCTATTCACTTTAGGGATATTTAAAACAAATTCATTTGATCGGTTTGTACGTCTTGCAACACGGCTGGAGGAATTAATAGAAATGTAAGAGTCATATGAACCAACTAAAGCTTTAAAAAATGTATACTAAGTCCATGTACGCGTGCCAGTAGGACAAAAGGTAGCAGTCCTCTAGAGGTAGCAGGCGTAGCAGTTTAAACTTTTAACTTTAACTTTAAATTTACTTTAACTTTTAACTTCTAACTTTACTTTAACTTTTCTTTAACTTTATTTTAACTTTGCTTTAACTTTTAATTTTAACTTTTAAGTTTACTTTAACTTCGCATGCAGCGGGTCACAATTTCGGCTATATATGGCGATTTGAGGGCTGGATGGGTGAATTGTGAGGGAGAGGTATTCATGGAGGTGAGCAGGGATAGTCGGTATATTTCTCAAACGGGCCACAGGGCCACGAAAAAGGCCCTCCGGGCCATTTGGGGTGTTTTGGTGGGATGATTCTCTTCAACGTAACATCACCGCCATGAAGTGTCTTCGTTGGAAAACCCGCTTCTACCTCAACAACGAAGAATGGAACATTCGGTTCTGTGACGGAGAAGATAAAGAATGGAAACGAGCGATGAACCTTCTACTTTATGTACAAACGATTAACAGTTCTGTAACCATAGAGTAAATACAGCGTCGTTCCATTCGAGTACTGATTCTCTTCAACGTAACATCACCGCAATGAAGTGTCTTCGTGGAAAACCCGCTTCTACATCAACAACGAAGAATGGCACATTTGGGTTCTGTGACGGAGAAAATAAAGAATGGAGACGAGCAATGAACCTTCGACTTTATATACGAGATCATCAACTTGTGGAGAACCGAAAAGACGAAGATTTAAACACCCAATTACTTCGGGCACACACAATCCTAAAACTAAAGGAAAGAAAAACACTGCAGAAAATGGTCACAAAAGCTAAAGAGGAAACGTCACAGCCTTGGAATCCTAATGAGAAACGCAGTTCCTATCGCAACGACAAAATATCATATTGGTTAACCAGCTACGCCAATATGCAGCGAGAGAAAAAAAGAAGGAAAAGCGGATTAATGTTAGTCAGAGAAGCCGATGATTTTGTAGTGTTATTATTCGAACAGTCGAGGGACTTGCTATATGGAATTATGGACTAAACATGCATTCTTACCACGCGTTATATTAATTTTAGTGACTGCTGTAACAACACGTGATGTGTATTAGGGAATAAAATGAAATTAAAGTGTATTTTCATCACTCGCCTGACTTTCACCTTTACGATCCCTAACCCTAGTCTCGTGTACCTTTGGGACCCCCCATGGTATTATATTAGGCCCGTTTAGGCCCTATCTGGCCTTCTTTGGCCCGATAAGGCCTTTTGGCCCGTTCGTAGGAGGGAGTTTATACGGTCATCACGCTCCCTTCACGCTATTCAGCAGTCCTTTCATTCGAGTATCTCTTGTCCTCGTGAAAGGTTCGAAAGTTTTCTTCGAAATGTAGGCATGAAGATTTGTAAGTCCGTAAGAATCGTGATGATAAATGATTGATTTGAACAAATAACGTTCGAAACTAATAAAGTCCCTGTACAAGAACAAAAACCCTAACCATACCCATAACCCAAATAAAAACTCTAGTCCTAGCCCTGAAATAAAAGAATACTATAACCCTACTTTTAAACTAAAGATTTCAATTATGTAATACACGAAGTAAGAGCCCCATTTTGACTATTTGCGATATTCGCCTATTTGCGTATAGCATTTGAAGAAATTTCTAGCGGGGAATTCAAAATAGGGCTTTTTGGCAATGTTTAAAGACAGATATCTCGGACACGAATGGACAGTCCATTCGCGACAAAATCGAAAACCGTAAAAGAACTTATCAGCTATTTTTGCGTCCTCTATATGGAGAGAACTAAAATTTATGGAGGGTTTATATGATCGAGCTTTAAATTTGGCTGAGTTCATTTTCAAAGTTATTGTGTGCCTAAAAACCTGTATAGAGGAACATCAAAGATTGTTCAACGGTATAAGTGTCCGAATAGCTGGATTAAATCTTTAATGCGTTTATGATAAAATGAAACCTAGCGACTTTAATGTATAACCTAAGGGATTCTCTGGACAAAGAGAAGCCGTACGAAGAACGAATTTTGAATCGTATTGACTTGTCAAACGAAGCGAAGGTTGAGTACTCACTTGGACAATAGCCCGTGGGTCGTTAAGAGGCATTGGTGGTGCAACTCACAAATATTTGCATGTCTTGGGAATATTTAATTGCTTTGAGGGTACACACTAGGATATTTATGGGTAAACCGGCATTAGTCAATATGGGATAATGAGGGATATTTATCATCCATGACTTCGTATACTTAATTAGTGTTAAGAACGCCTCACATCCCTTGTAGACTCCTAACCCTATTCCACGTTCATAACCCTAAATTTAATTATATTTGGAATATCACCGATTCCAATTCCAACTCCTTGACTCTCATCGGGAGTTGTGCGATTGTTGCCTAAGCGTTCGGCTGAGCCTATATATCTTAGCGTTCGACTGAACCTGCGTTTTCACCGCATATACATACAAAGAGACGAACCCTAATAATTTTGGCCGTATTATGGCTTATCTCGCTTTAGTGTACACAATTCCTATGATGAAGAAACACTTCGGGAAACAGTGCGAAGAACTGTTCAAGATCTCACACATATTGACTTGGAAAAAATATAAATTTGAACGGCATTGCGTTACAGCGTTGCTATGCTAGAAAATCGTTTACTGTTCGTTGAACAGCCTTTCGAATCGTTTCACTGTCGTAACAATCCCTCATTCTATATACGAGAGAAAGATACGCGATTATTCTCCCGAAATTATTTACATCCATTTCTTCATAGATGTGATGAAGGCTTAAGCTCTTTGTTTGACTGCTTAGTCTATCAAAAAGGTGTCGATGTTTGCTAAGACATGTTTGAATATTATAGGATAGTGTATCTTTATTGATAGCAACGTTGTGTCGTTTTAACTCATCAAAAATTATGTCCATATCGATTCGTAGGGATAATCGCAAAAGTTTCTGTTTTATATGTGAGAATGTATCCTTTACAAATTATGGGATACATAAACACGACCCAATAAGAAGAAAAAAGACACGTATACAAATGTATAGTAGGAGAAAACATTTATTACACAAGAAATTAGAATACAAAATTATATATATTCAGCTCATCAATGTCTTCAGCCTAAGCATCCTGCACTTTTAGGGGCGTATTGTCTATTTTGTACAGTTCTCTGTAGGTTTCCATTCAAAGAATCCGCACGAATGTTCTATTTCGTTAGGACAGCAGTAAAAGAGACGATCTTGGTTGATACCATCTTTCTTGACTTTACGGATACGACAAACCATGCCATGTCGACAGAAAGGTTTAGGACTCTCGAAGACATCTCCCCATTGCCAAAACGAGCAGGCATTTTTTCCCTCAGAGCAGACGAAGTACGGTCTTCCGTAACTTTCTTTCATCTTATCTTTAACCATTCGCATCTTTGTCAATCTTTGATGGGTGGCACACACTGGATGTATACAGCCATTTGCTCGAAAAGAGTTTACTGCTTTCCCAAACATGTAACAATCTTCTTCAGGGCAAAAGAACTGACAGCTAGGCTTTTGTCCGCAGAACCAGAAGAGTCCATTTGTGGTTATTGAGGAGGATGCAGGTTTACCGTGAAGACATTCCATGACAACGATCTTACACTGACGAGGAATAGTGTAAAGTAATGTTGTATGTTTGGCCGGCGTTTATGTAGGCACGCAGACACGGATAAAAAAAAAAACGCGCGAAGAAGAGGGAGATGTCTTCGCAGAGGTCCGACTGAAAATTCACCAATGAGGTTCAAGTTAGTGTACTATTCTATCCGTTAATCACCCAAAAGTGATCCGTCTTAATGACTTTTTTTTAATGTGGCGGCATTACTGGGATGTCTTCGCAGAGGTCCGCCTGAAAATTCACCAATGAGCTTGAAGCAATTATCACACGAAAGTGATCCATCTTAATGACTTTTTAATGAGGCGGCATCCCTTTGATTGCTATATGGGGGGGGGGTTACCTACTCATTTCCCTAGCAGACAGAGGAGTTCTAAGACAAGGACCGTATTATTGGAGCTTAAAAAGGAGCAAAAAAAACAACGAAAAAACAACTAAAACAAAAAACAAAACAACAATGACCCGAGGCTGGAGATCAACAAGTAAGCGTAGCGCCACGCAAATGACAAGGCAAAAGAGGGATAGTACATAAATACTTAGTAAATAAGAAAATTTGTTGAAACTTTATTAATGACCACATAAACGTATGGAAATAAATAGTAGTTATATAGAAACGTATTGTAATAGAGTATGTCCATACAAAGAACCGAGGAAACGGGAATATCGTTATACGCTACCAAAAAACGCTTGGCCGGGCGATTGTCATAGACTGTTGAGCATGGTTGATCTGACAGTTCCTGGAACGTCGTATTTGTGACGATAATAGCAGACAGCTACTGAGCAGGAGCAGTGGCATTTGTTCCACAAACGGCAAATGAAATTGGAGGAGGGAGAGTCTCTCGCTTCCGTCGAAGCTGTGAGGCAGCTGAGTGATAGTTAAATAATTCCATGTTAATATGAGACCAGTGACGTTTCGCGGCATTGCGACGAAACGTTTTATCATAGTTAGCCTACGTAGGGCCACAGAATTGTTTAGCCAAACAAGGTTGCGAGCTCGCTGTGGTTGGTATAAGCAAAAAATGCTTGCGTATATAGAGAAGGCTTGAACCCAGATGACCATGTCCATAACGAATTTGTTTTTTTTGCAGTTGCGGATTGATAAGTTGCCCATCCAAGATAGTACAGGTCGTTGGTTCTTCTTTGCACAATTCTTGGATGAGAACCGCTAGGTCGACGAACTGTCCACCCACAATGGGCTGAACCATTTTTGATGGGACGGAATAAACATGGGGCCGACTACAAAGGGGGGTTGCATTGGCAGTACATGATGGAAGCCCCAAAACTGAATGGGTGGAGCTGAATGAATTGGGAGCGACTACAGGTATAGCAGTCGAGGTGGAATACAATGGTGTGGATGGATCACGAAAACGCATTCAGGAACTAGTGAACCTGATGGTGGTAGAAAGGTCGGTATACAGGTAGTCGCACCGCTAATTGGCCTACCTGTCGTGGTCTGTAGCATTGTTGTTGGGTGAAGAACCAAGGAGCTGCTCAAGGAAGAAGTGGCGAGTTGTGCCAGGATGCCTGACGCCACAGGTTGATTATGGTTGACTGTTGTTGGTGGCGATACTTGCTCGGTTGTTTCAGGTGTGAATTGTGATCAATAAAGGAGAGTTCAACCCAGCGTTGTTTGAACTTCTTGTCGAATTTACTTCTTGTTCCAGTTAGTGGATCATGTTGGAACACCACTACTCCCTTTGTTCCACCAAGTGGCGGGTATTGTGACCTGGTGATGAACTGGTAGACGTCATTTAAGATGTCATCTGAGAGTTTTGGTGACTTCATCAACAAGTTTCTCCCCTTGGGTGCTGTCAAGGTCCAATGCTGTTCCATTTACAGCTCGGTGATCGTTAAAGTATACATTAAAATACGGTTTCCACGGAAAGACTGAAAAGTAGTTGTTCCAACGTGAGTACAAGAGTTAATATTAGGGTGATGGTTAGTATAAGGGTGATGGTTAGTATAAGGGTGATGGTTAGTATAAGGGTTTGATTTTCACTCTTCTGCAACTATGCTTGTACCAAGTACAATCAGTTCCTTTGATAACATTTCTGCTAATTTGTGATCAGACTCTATCTACTCTGCATCAGGAAGTTCTGTAAAGACATAATGGTGTTAGTATATATATATATACATCATATATACACACACAAGCGCACGCACACCCACACGCACGCACACACACATATATATATATATAAATATATAAATATAAATATAAAGTGACACTATCCTAGAGCACCCTTAAAATATATAGGAACCCAATTAAGTAAAATAGAACAATTTATGCATGCATATATTCAATATTGATACATAATGTTATAAAAGTTATAGAAGACACAATACACAACATTTATAATTGATAAAGAATGTTTTATGCAGAAGGTTTTTGAAACCCCTCTGCGAGCTCCACAACACTTGCCCTGCACTGTTTTATTAAATAATAGTGATAATAATATACATTCCATAGTTACTTTCATCCAGGACAAAACCTGAAAAAAGTAAACAATAATTATTAGAACTGTTTCATTGTGGGCATTTCAACTGACACACATATGTAATTGGTTTATAGTTGATACTGTACTGTAACTTCTTGATACTTAACATTGAATATCATAAAAAGATTCTTGGGCCTCGCGGCCAAGGGATTTGGCAAATGTAGTGTATGTCAAAGCAATTGTAAAGCAAAATGTTTTATCAGGTTATTAAATTATTATTTATAAATAATTTGTTCAATTTGGGACAAAACAACAAATCCAAATATACCTGTAACTGATGTGCACTCTTTTCTATTACCTGTATGCTTATACTGGTAATAGAAGAGAGAGAGTGCACATCAGTTACAGGTAAGCTTACTCAAGCTTTCTAAGATTGCAATTACCAAATACTATAACTCTGTTATTGCTATATTTGTATATATTTAAATAATACAATTTTGGCAACAAAATTGATGCCATGCAATTAATATTAGACTAATTTTATGAAAATATTACCTCATTGAATTGATAAGTACTGGATTAAGCTGCTGGTATCCTTTCGTACCTCCACCTTTCATATTGGATTGAGCCATAATTTCTTTTGTGAAACCCTGCTGTTTTGGTTAAGGCAGCAGTTCTATTTCCTTTGTGCCAGTAAACATTGGTGTCAGGATGTAGTTCAATCATCTGTTTAAAGAGGGAAATAAGATGTGTTACCATACTTAACTAAAAAATTGGAATTGAGAATATGTATGAGCCACAATCAGGTTTAAACACATTCATAATACCGTACCATACAACCGATCATACAGTATTTCATAAATATTAAATATACTGAAATTGTAATGCTTGCAATATAATAACAAATTTATAACATCTCACCTTGTATTTTTGTGCTTCATTGGGATGAAATACCCCAGGAGGTGGCCACACTTGAAATTTCTACAGAATAATTCAGAAATAATAATTAAGAAATTAAGACAATTACAAATGCCTAATCTTACATGTACGGCAGATACATTAAGTGGATACTGTACACTTTACCGTAGCCAAGCCACACCAGCTTTTGGCAGCATAGGTTTTGGAGAGGCATGGTTGCAAAAAACACAAACATCTATTGCAAAATCCTTTGGGGTTGGTTATGATAAAAGCGGGGGTTTGGATGCTGCAAGCCCCCAAGTATAATAAATAAAGCTATTGTGTATATACTTCGGTACAGTAAAGTGTAAAATTTCCTATTACATACCAGATATTAATAACAATGACATAAAACATTTTTAAGTGCATGTATCATTTAAAATATGGTTTTATTAAATATTATGCACTCACCATCTTGATTAGACTGCTGCTCCATTATTTTAAATTTTTCTTTTAATGCACAATACTTGTGGTATTGCTGTTGCCAGTCCACCCCATTATCATTTACTGTTCTTCTTTGGACCACTTGTCCACTTCAGATGATGGTTGTCTTGTGGAGGCAATTGGAAATGAGTCCAGTTCTTCTTGAAATTGAGAAGTAGTGGTATGACTGGCAGGCAACGTTGAGCAGGTTGGGTGTGTGTTGATTGTACTATAGTTGTTATGAGACTGGTTGTTATAGGAAACAAGTTCTTTCCTTGAAGTGGAGCTATGGTTGTTGAGAGGAGGTGGTGTAATATCTTGTACTGGAGTAGAGCAGTTTTGGTTGGAAGGAGGTGTAAATGGTGTGATGTCTCGTAATGGAGTTGAAACATTTTGGTTAAAAGGCTTAGGAGATGATGTGTTGCCTCGTATTGCAGTGAAGTGGCTGTGTTTGGATGGTGTAAATAATGGTGCACATCTGCTGAGCTTTATGCTGGGTAGTCTGCTTATCCAGGATATTTTGTAAATTCTGAAGCTGTTACAGGTTCAATTCCTGTACGAGACTCCAAATAATTTTTCTGAGGATATGAGTTTGACGATCGTCCACGTATCATTTAATTATGTTACTAATATTTTAAAGAAAACATTTTTTGTTGTTGCATTAGGAGACAAGTACATAACATGGTAATGGAGGTCTGTGGTTTGGTGAGCAAAAACCTGTTATGAGAACCTTCTTAAAGCCATTCCTAGAAGCACTTTCTACACTTGAAACTATGGGTATGTACATATAACTAGAAAATTAGAAATACGAATCCGCAAAAAATACCCTCGCTCGCCTTTTCTACCACTACCAGTCTACCAAACCTACCCCTACAGTGCGTATTTGTAGTCCGTCAATAACAAACAAAATATCCCAAAAGGCTGGATTTTGAACCTTATCTCAGCCAATGTTTACTCATTTAAATTCTGAAAACAGATTTGGAATTACCAAGTCTAAATACATAACATACATGTCTATTATATTACTGGAAAATGTGCATACCCTTTGTAAAAAGGGTTTATGTCTTAGAAATTGGCAATTAGAATTGGCAAAGTGGTATTGCAGAATATACACAATATACAGTTTTAGTTGAGCCCAAGTTGAGGATTCCCGGTCTCTCTACACGGAAATCAGTAACCGTAAGAGACACAAGATCCAGTTGTAAACGATCTCTCGGCCATTACTTGAGTACCATCGATTGGTCGATCATCAACCATTTCAAAAGCTGTGAAGAAAAGCTTGAAGCTTTTGAAAGCCTTGTTAAAATTGGTCTCGAACACATTATGCCTGAAAAAGAAATAAAAATCCACCCGAACGACGCACCTTGGATGTCTATAAAGATCAAAAATCTCATACGTCAGAGACAAATTGCTTTTAAATATAATAATAACGGCCAGCTCTTTAAGTTCTTTCGTAACGCGGTAAACAAAGAACGGAAACTGTGCAAGAGCAAATACTATTCTTCCAAGGTGAAAGATTTAAAAGATGCGAATCCTCGGAGATGGTGGAATGAGGTTAAGAAATTAAGTGGATCAAGTAACAACAACAGTGACATCATTAACAAGCTCAAGGTCCCTGAACTGGACAACCTCTCTCGTAAAGAGATTGCAAACCGGATAAATATCTCGCTGCTTGATCCTCTTCAAGAGTACGTGCCTCTTGATACGAATGCTGTTAGGCTGCCCGCGGATGGCGGGGGGTTCTTCATGTATCCTGCCATCGGGTATACAATCAATTACGCCAGCTTAATAAGAACAAGGCCCCAGGTCCAGACGGAATTCCAAACTGGTTGTATAAAGAGTATGCAGAAATCCTTCAGAGTTTTTCAGAGTGGGGTGCGGTTCCATCAGGCGTTCCACAAGGTACGAAATTAGGTCCGTGGTTATTTTTGATCATGATTAATGATTTGTCTATACTCGGGAACAATTTTAAGACCTGGAAATATGTAAATGACACTACTGTGTCTGAGGTGGTAAACAAAAACTCCTGTTCTTTGGCACAGTCGGCTGGTGACCAAGTATATGACTGGTCAAAGAGTAATCTGTTCAGGTTGAACTGTGACAAATCTAAAGAACTCGTGATCAATTTCTCTAAGACGCAAGCTGATCCCTTCACTGCCATCAACGTAGAGGGTAGTTCTATCGAGGTCGAATCAAGTGTGAAATTGTTAGGCTTAATGCACGAGTCATTTGAAACCCCCGCCGCCCCCACCTCGGGGATACCCGGGGGGAAGCGGGGACACTCACCCAGTTTTCACCAAATTTAAGTGCCCCGGTGTGCAGGGACTACACTCAGTTTCACTTTGGTCGAGGGACAAAGCGGGGTGGCAGGGACCAAGGAGCGCAGAGAAAGGAGCCTGGGTACGAGGTTGAGCGGGACACGTCAGCCACATGTTGTGACTGCGAACTGCGAAGAGATGCTTTGTAAAGTATGGTATGGAGCTTTAAAGAAGGCCGTTTCTGCCGACTCTATGGAGAGTCTTTTAAGAAAAGGTAGGTGTTTTGAACCATTGTAGTTTGCGACTTGCGAACGAATTTTAATCATATTAAATTATTAATGTGGTTTCAACAATGCCAATGAATGGTTGTCATGCATCAGTGACCCGAGAAATTATATTAAATTACTATTCAATCGAGCACTATTTAAGCCTTTGTCTTCATTTTTTATAAAATATGCGAATTTAATAGTCTCAGTACCACCTTTCTGTATGTAGATTTGTTTCGAGATTACATGCAATACTGCAATTTTAAATAGACTATAAATTGGCTTCAATTCTGTTCGACTTTGTTGGCAACGAACAGACTGTTGTGTTGCATGTATGTAGTACAGTATGTAGAGATGTATAACTGTATTTATATATATTTTTATAAAACAAGTAATACCGGGTAGACGTTCACTTGAGCGACTATAAAGTGGGCAAACAGTCTGTGTTTATAAATAACTAAACACTGCACAATTGTGTCAACAGATTTTGTAATGTTTTTTAAAAGAGTAAAAAATAAAAAGCAGAAAACTCGATTGGTCAAAGTCCAAAAGGCATATGGTCATGCCTAAGCAGAAAATCTCATGATTGAGTCTGACAATTCCTGGGCTGAGGGGATGAGAACAGTATACCTTCAAATAATATGCCCTATTTTCCCTGTTTTTTTTGGGGGGGATAGAGCTCGATCTGGGGGAGGGGGTGGAAAGTGCCAACAGCCAATTGAACTATATGCCTTGAATGCCCTTTGAAGAAGATACTATGCAATTGGCCCCTTTAATAGAAATACACTTATATAAAATGTGTTTATATTATTAATAAAAAAAATTGTTTCATTGATCAGTGATACTGGTTTGAAATTCCATAGGAAAAACGAAGCTTGGAATAAAACAAGAAAATGTGTCCATATTTCTTGATGATGGGACAGAAATTGATGATGATGATACCCTGGAAGCATGTGACAATGGCACTGTTTTCCACTTTGTGCCAGAGGGGGAGAAATGGATGGCTGTTACAGAAGTGTCAAAACCAGAAACATCAACTGTTGTTGTCAACAGCAATAAAGCAATTGTTCAACATCAAAATATATATGGTGCCTGTGCTAGCAAAGGTACCAATGATGTGTCTGCTTTTCTTTATGAATACTGTATGCCCTTTTGTCTTGTTTAAGAAATTTACAATAATTTGGCCACATTTTGCTTGTGTTTATTTATATATAATTTGTAGAATAATTTTGAGGATATTTGCTTCTTCCTTTTAGTGCTCTGTACAACAGAACAGAAAACGATAACTGTAAGTGAACATGGTAACATTTCATTGGGACCTCCATCAAAAGTGAGTTGACAAATATATGTCTGGTTGTTTATATATACAGTATAAACTGCTAAAACCCACAGATACAGGTATAAGGGAACAGGTAAAATGCATGATTCTGGGGGGTCCCATTTTGGGATTGGGGTAGGACATGTTATCTTCAGTCCCTTCTGAAGTGCAAGACTCGATATTAATTATTCCATATTTCCAAAACTAAAAGCGAAAATCTGGAAACAAAAGACACCACTTGAATGTTTCATTTCTGTATTAAAATTGTAACTGGGGGCCCCATAAAAAAATAGAGGTTCACATACCGTCCAAAATTATAACATCCAAAAGTAGGGGAGGAGGTTGGGTGGTATCCCCCGCCAACACCTCTGTCTTGTTGAAATAAATGGTCCCTATTGAGGCCATGTGTTTAACCTGCTTCCTAAGTATGTTGTTTTTCATTTAGTGGTTCAGCTGTCGTGAACATACATAATTATTATCTTGACAGCTCAGTTTTCAGGTTTCTAGACAACCAGAAATCAGATCTTATATGAATATGACAAATGATCGAAAGTGTTTGTTTAAATCACATTCTAAACGTTTTTACCTTATTATTAAAAGAGCAAATTAGAACATTCTGATTTATTACAAACAGAAAAAGATGACCAAATATATTTGTTTTTGTATCAGATTTCCAGTGATATTGGAGTGCAAAAAGTTGTTGTCCAGCTTGAGGTCAATAAAGTGAGAGAACAAAGTATGATATACAAACACTTAAAACCAGGTTGTCATCTCTATGAATACAGACAGAAGTTAAATGAAGCATCTTTCGAAATTGCCCTTGAAAACCCAGCTCTGTTATCGCAAATGTTGATGGATATGGCTACAAGAAGAAAAGATCACGCTCATCCACTCTTACACCCCAATCCAAGAAACAGGTGAAGACCACGCCAAGCATTCGATCTAAGAAAATAAAAGAAGTGAGTGAAGATCTGGAGGATGTGAAGAATCAGATATACCACTTGGAAAAGTCGAGAGAAAAAGCAAGGAATGTCAGTAATGATGAACGGGCTGTCCATCTAACCAAAGAGATGGTTCCCCTTCGGCAGAAAAAAAGAAAATTGGATGAAGAGTTGGAACTTCTGCAGTGCAGAGAGAAGAAATCCACCAAAAACAAAGATTGGAGGAATATGAAGAAGAAGGTGATGTGAAAAAGCAGTCTCAGCCTTTAACCTCATGCAGCAAGAGACAAGGCCCTATCGATTTACTTATCAAAGAGCTTCAGAGCAGCCACAGCGATACTGCAAAACCTGTCGAAGGTGAAGCTGGTTCATCTGCAACAATCTTAGTCATCGATGAAAGTACTGAAGAATACAACGGCACTGAAGAAGGCAACAGCACTGAAGGAATCGACGCATTAGCCTCCCTCCCAGACAGACCGCAGTCAACGACAGTCCTCGTCGACAGTGAGAAGGATGCTGCATCATCCTCAGCCGACCAGGCAGAACCTTTATCTTCCCAAAGTGGTTCTTTTTTATGCTAGGGTCTGGACAGCTGTCGGGTGACTGTCCAGAACTTAACTTATATGTTGCGCTAAAGAAAGAAATATCTTGTGACATTAACGTTTGTTGCAAAGCTGAAGGTGTGTATCAGTCTCCGCTCTGTGGCATAACATTGTCAGAGTTTGTCATTGCAAGGGCAGCATTTTGCAAAAAGGCACATCCTATTGGCTGCCAGGAGTGCAATGCATTGATCGAAACAGCCAAAGATATAATTTCGGCAGGAATAGTTGATGTTGCAGAAACATTCTGCAAGCATTTTCCATTTGTGCAATACAAAAACTATAACGCCAAACGCCGATTCATGCAGTTGCCTGTCGTAATATTTATGGTTATGGCCAAAGGAAAGGGTTCACAGCAGCTGGTGATGTTAGAGCAGCATCATAGCGTGGACTATGTCAGCTTTGTGTCTTTATTTCATAAACTTATCCCAGTGAACGTTCCTGCTGCCCAATTAACGAAGGAGACCCTTGCTGGTCTGTGCAAGTTAGCATCCTCAGAAGGTGATAGAAAACTAATAAAGTATGCGGCATGTGCATCACGGAACCTTTCAGGTAACAAAGCATATGCTGAGTATGGAATTACAAATTATCACAAACTGAGATCTGACATAGAGAGTTCTTTAACCAAGGCGTGTGAACTACGCAATGATATCATGGAGGTTGCTGCAATTGAAGAAAGAGCATTTCTACGAACCATTGGAGTTGACGTAAGTAGTAGTGAGTCAGAGGTTGATGAAGGTTCTAGTGACTGTGAATGGATCAATGATAGTGACCCCTCTAATATCTCATCAACAGCTTCTTCTGTAACATATACCAATACTACACCTTCAACCAACCAGCTACCTTCAACAACAGTTCAGGATAATGTGTCGCATTTGGATTCCGAGGCTGCCACAGAGTGTGTTGTTACAGATTCTGAAAGTGACAATCCAGAGCAGTGGCTTGTTGTGACGGGGTTGAAGTCACCAGAAGCTATTGAAATGATCAAGAAGCAGAGAAGAATTATACGATGCAGAGCGAAGCGCAAACTTGCAAAAGAACTTGCCAACACTTGCTTACTGAAACGAAAAATTCCAAAGAGAGTTTCTGCAATTCTGAAAGAATTCCCCAATATAGGCACCGATGTAGAAGCATATGTGAGGAGCAGAAGGTGTGGGGCAGATGCTTGGAGAAGGACAGGTGTGATTACCTTTGATGGAAATCGAAAGCGTGGACCGAAGGTATCTTACAGAAGAATACAAGAGCATCTCCAGAAAAAGTACAATACAACAAAAATCAGCTATGGAACTGTTGTACAGTTGTGTACGGTCAGGAACAAGAGAAAGCTCTCTGCCAAACGGTACAAGGGACTTGCAAAGGTGACTTGCCGACGGTCACGTAAAGGATTCAACGTCAAATTCAACCCTGATGCCCACTGGAGCTGTGCATTTTACAAAGCCCTGGATGTTCTGCAGCAGACAGATGGCCAGAACAAAGTATTGCTTAACAGGGATGATCAAGCAGGGTTTAGGTTGGACACAACCTATACGCACAAAGGTCGCGGAGTCTTGTCTGGAGAGGCTGAATTAACAACAAGAGTTGACTATGTCAATAAGTACAGTTCTATTCTTCAGACAACCTCCTATCTTATTATGGAATCCAACACCACACCCCAAGCTTCCGCAGGAGTCGTCAAGGCACAGTTCGTGTTCCCTAAGAACCCACCACAACACGCAGCAGACCTGCGTATGTTGGAAGAACATCCAGAGTTTTCAGATTTGATGAAGGACAAGGAATTTGATTGCATTAGGGTTGATGGTGCCACTGATGAAAGTCCTTCAGGCGTAGAAATTCAGTTCTTGTGGACGGAAAGACACGTCAACAGTGGAAAGATGTGCTCAATTGTAACAACTCGTCACAGCGGTGGGAGTTATTTAAATCGTGTTGAGCTTCAAAATGGATGTCTCGCCCTTGCACACAGTCATTTATTCATACCGTCAACACTAAATGGGTCCAACTACAACTCCAAAGGTCTTGATACAGCCAAGCTTCGTGAGAACCTAGATACAGCAACGTCTGTTTACATAAACAGAGTAGACGGTGCACCATGTGGTGATATGCCCATCAGGCTTATTAGAGGAGCGGATGACAAGCATGCGGCCTACCTCCAAGAGCGGAGACCACAACTGCTGGTATTTCTAAGTGGTTCAAAGAAAGCCAAAGATGCACTAAGATCTTCGCATCCCACACTGTTCAACTACTTTTCTGAAATATGGAATGTCAGAAACAAGCATATGGTGAAGACCGGTGCAGAAAAGTATGTCTTTCATTTGGTTCCATGTTATGACACAACCTGCATCCATCGAGTTTGCAAGAATGATAAACCGCAAAGTGAACCAATGTGGTATGAGAATGGACCTCCAATTTCTTTGTTACCCCTCCCAGTTCCAGATCCTTCAAGGCCCTGGGGTGGAAATTGTGACAAATGTACTGGTTTTTGTGCTGGCCACTTTCTACCTCCACAGCAGTGCTTTCAGCATATCCAGGAAAATGGTACGGCAGACTGCACAATTCCTCCATCGGTTGTTATCAAGGATGCCTTCCAACATGCTAAACTACATGCTGAAGCCTTGGATCCCAAGGTACCTGAGCTGGCCCAAACGACACTGTTGTCTACTGCAGAAGTTCGTATGTGGCTGGAGCACCTACAGGAAGTAGCAGACAGACGGAAGGAAGGAGCCAAAAAGGCAAAGACAACAAGAGCTAAAAAGAAAGGTAGCTAGTTGTGTTATTTGGCATGCAGCTTCTATTATTGCAGTATGGAATGTAAATGAAACTTTACGGTTGTATGGTTCCTTTTAATATATCATGGTTTATGATATTGTACACTACTGTATTTTCAGCAGAAATGAGGCAGGTTGCAGAGAATGGCAGTGGAAACGAGGGTGATGCTGAAGGTCACCATGATGAGGATCCTTACTGCCCATGTGGTATGGCCAATGACCAGCAAATGGTTTGGTGCGATGGTGATGAACGGTGTCCATATAAGTGGTTTCATTACCAGTGTGTTGGGCTGACGGAAGACACAATTCCTCCAGGGAAATGGCTTTGTTCTGGTAAGAGTTTTTATATTACCGAGATTTGCGTTAGCATTGTAACGCCAACAATTCTTGGTTAAAGATAAAAAAAATTCAATTACCACGAGATACTTTTTTATCATTATTATTGCTCACATAATTCTAGTGTTCTTGTATTGTAAAACGTATTTTAAATAATACAAATGCAGTGAGTTCAAATATCCAATTCTTCTCCACTTTGATCAATGATTTTATTGTTCTGTGAACTGTATCTGATCGTTACTTTCAATGCTGTATGTGCAGCATGCGTTTTATACAGCTCTATAGGCAATTCCAATTAATTGTTCTTTATCCTTTCCACAGATTGCAAGAAAGGATAAAGAAGACGATCTACCATTTGTGACAAGCGCAATTCTGCTAGGCGTATGGGCTAGTGAACTATTTAAACTTCCCAGACATTTATATTTTTAATATTTTGATAATTTGTAGTTGATAGTGTTTAATGTTTCAAAACTTTCTTGGTGCATAAATTAATTTTGACAACATCTGGAAATATCGCATCAGAACCTGAACATTCTTAATTCATATTTCTGTTTTCATGACTTGGAATGAAATATACTCATTTCTACATTCACTTGCATGCCTCTTTTATGAGTAGTATTTATCATGAGTACGGCCCAGTATAAATTATCAACTTAGAGTGCATTTTATTCACTGTTACATTTTGTTATTTTTGTGAAGGTATTAATAGAGTTGAGGTCCCCGGGGGTGGGGCTGTTCACCATATATATTTGCCCTGGGGACGGGGGACTTCACCAAGTTTCACACACCAAAAAGTGAATGTCCCCGCTATCCCCGAGGTGGGGGGGGCGGGGGTTTCAAATGACTCGTGCATAATTATCAACAATAAGCTAACTTGGAATGGCCATATTGGAGCATTAGTCAAGAAAGTTTCTCGTAGACTATATTTCCTCGTCCAGCTAAAGCGTGCCAAGGTATCATCCGTAGATCTAATTCAGTACTACAGTGCCTGCATTCGCTCCGCCATGGACTACGTATGCCCAGTGTTCCATTATGCACTGCCAAAGTACTTGCAAAATTATATCGAGCGCATCCAGAAAAGAGCCCTTGCAATTATATACCCTGGCATCCCATATCAAGACTCCTTGACACAAGCTGATTTAAAAACAATAAATGAACACCAGGAAATGTTAACAAATAAGCTTTTTTATTCTAGTGGCTAATACAGATAATAAGTTGTACGACATTTTGCCTAAACGCCTCTGCAATCCTAGATACTTGTTAAGAAGAAATAGAACTTTCTCTCTTCCAGCCGTAAAGACCAAGAGGTTCTTAAACTCTTTTCTAATACGAAGTAGCATGTTATATAATGAATTATTTTAAATTGTAAAGTAATATAAAGTAGGTGTAGTTTTTAAATGTTTAATTGATTATTAATTTTTATCGAAAATTTATATACCTTTTTACTTGATACTGTATATGTAAAATTACGCAATTCAGTATTATACTGCAATGTAATTTGTTAATAAATCTATCTATCTATCTATCTATCTACACCTGTCAATAAGCAGTGTATATTGTGTACGCATATACTTAACTGTATAAACTCACTTACTATACACATTATACATGTATATATTGTATTTTTCTCACTTTATCAACTTATATTCTGTTAGTGTATGTAGTGTATCATATACACTATAAACACAATACACATGTCTGTAATCAAAACTGTATATTATACTGTATATTATTATCACTATTATTTTATACAGTGTTTAGTCTGTATATAGTACATGTCTATAGTCAAAACTGTATACCATATATTACCGGGCCGTAGCAAGAGAAAGTCAATTGGGGGGAGGGCAGCAATGGGACTGAACTGCCGGGGGTCCAGGGGCATGCCCCCATGGATGTTTTGAAGTTATCTCTGAAATAGGATTTCCTGACTTCTGAGAGTAATTTCCAGCAAGTTTAAACGGATCTAAACTGGCAAAAATTTGCCAGAGCAAATTATTGGGGGGTCCCACCCCCTGCTACAGCCATGTATTATCACTATTTTACTGTCTAGTCTGTACAGTATATAGTGTACATTGTGTATGTATGTATGTGTGTATTCCGGCTGCAGGGAATCAAACCCGCATCCTCTGGATTACTATACCAGTGCTCTAGCACTCTAGCACTGAGCTACAGAAGCCGTTGCCGACAACTCCAGAGGACGCGGGTTTAATTCCATCCGGAAGGCCTTGGAGTTGCATTTTTCGCAACTGTTATATATTATAATAATATATTGTATTATATTAATATTGTAAAATAAATTTTCTGCACATATATACGATGGCCCACAAGGGACATGCTGCAAATAAAAGAAACGCCGCAAACAAAAAAAGAAACGATGCAAACAAAAAAGAAATGATGCAAACAAAAAAGAAACGCCGCAAACAAAAAAGAAATGATGCAAACAAAAAAGAAAAACACCAGCAAATAAAAAGACAAACGCTGCAAACAAATAATGAAACGCTGCAAACAAAAAAGAATAAAGCCTGCGCGCGCATTTGTTAGTGGACGAGAAGGAGTTGGTGTTGGGGAGTAGGTTCTAAAGATGGCGACTTGTCCCGCGAAAGTTTTGATGGTGAAGTAAAGCTAGAACAAGGGCAACAGTTTCATATATTATCATGTTTTGCACGGCGACTTGATGAACAAAGCCGGAAATAAGAAGTACAGTAATGTATTACTGTACATGTTGCGGCGTAGGACTGTCTCTCCCAACCAGCGTTTGTGAAAAATGTACTTCTGATATCGATGTCAATAAAGCAATAACCAGCTATTTTCACCGAAGTAATTGTCAGTATCATAGATAAGCAAATGGGCTTTAGAATGTGTGTTAGAACACTTAAAAGACGACTTCAAAGTCTTGGTTTAAGGCGTAAAGGTAATGCTGAACGAATGGATGAAAGGAGACTCAAAGCAGTAGTCCAGGAGGAAATGAATGGGCCCGGAAAGTTATCAGGATACCGAAGCATTTGGCATGCACTTCGATTACGGCATATGGCATTCATGTGCCACGCAACAAAGTTGCAAAAATTATGAAAGAGATCGACCCTGATGCTGTAAATTCAAGGAAAAAACGACGACTAAAGAGACGTACATTTTCCTCTCGTGGTCCAAATGCTTCATGGCACATGGATGGTAATAAGTATTTTCTTATTTTATAGCAAATAATTATTGTTTTTTTGGTATATAATAGCCTAAAAATAGGTTTTTGTTGTTTACGTGTGAAAGCGGATTTAAAAAGTTTAGAAATGTAAGGGAATAAAGTTATAACGTTAATCATAATATGCATAATTTCAATATTAACATTGACTTCTATTCTTTTATATGCCTTGTTTATTGTTAGTTAGATTATAACTATTCTCTATATAGGGGTGTCGCCAAATTTTCACTGTAGCCTAACGGTAAAAACTGTGCTACTATTCGAGTGGATCACAAAGTTATTATACTTCAATAGCCCCCCCCCCCTCCCCTATTAAAAAGACTACCGACTTGTACTGTACATAATAACTACAGTTTCAGGTGAAGTTTCATATAAGGCCAGAAATTACGTCATCATAGATTATCAATAGGAAAATGTTGAATTGAAATGGGCTGTTATAATTTTCTAAAATAAAGGCTTAGGATTAGAGCTTAGATTAGGGTAATTCTTTGGGTTAGTTTGTTTAAATTTCGGGATTTTTATATGAAACGTCAGCCATAGTCTCTATGCAAATATTTATCATACTTAAAGTGCCCATGAAATGAAAATTTTTATTGTATTTTTTGAAAGTTCATTAGTTATGAAGAAGATATCCACAAAAGAAATTTTTCAAAAAAAATTTGAAATCTCTTTTTTATTGTCATAAATAAGAACTACTCCGTGTCCGATGAAGTTCGCGGCCAAAATACAACGTGATCATGCAGTGTGACGTCAAAATCGTCAAGATGGTTGCACTTTGCATGGAAAATGCAAACATCTTGACGATTTTGACGTCACTGGGGAATAAACTCGGACCCAGTCTATCGGACACTTTTCAAGCAAAATCCACGTTTTGGAAGTCCAAAAATCAACACTTAGAATTTCTTTCTTGATCCACTAATACGAAAAACGTGTTTTTTGTAAACGCAGTGACCAAAAAATACAAAAAAAAATTCATTTCATAGGCACTTTAAAGCATGCAATAAATATACAGTACTTTGATTCATTGTACTATCATTTTTCTTTATAGGGTATGACAAACTAAAGCCATACGGATTTCCGGTTCATGGGGCTATTGATGGCTTTAGCAGGCGTATACTATGGCTCGAGGTGGTCAAGTCTAACAATGACCCAAGAGTACCTGGGAAACTTTTCTTAGAATATGTTAAAGAAGTGGGTGGTTGCCCCCTGTTACTTGTTTCAGACTGTGGAACAGAAAATGGTATTGCAGCAGCAATGCAGGGCACTTTTCGTTCGAGTGGACAAGATGATCAAGCTGGAGAGAGGGCACATAGGTATTGCTCATCACCAGCTAATCAGCGTATCGAAGGATGGTGGTCCTTTTTAAGGCATAATAGATCTAGTTGGTGGATGGATTTGTTCAAGGATATGGTAGAACATGGAACACTGCATGTGGGTAACACCCTCCACATGGAGTGTTTATGGTTCTGTTTTGCGAAGATTTTGCAAGAAGACTTAAACAAAGTAAGAGATCAATGGAACAGTCATAGAATAACAAAGTCAGGACACGGCACTGTTGAAGGTGTTCCAGATGTTATGTATTATTTACCAGAGTACTACAGCATGGAGGAGTGTGTAGTTGCTGTATCAACACAACAGGCACTAGAAATGGAGCAACATTGTGAACTTGTTGAAGAGGAAAATGTTTATCAAGAATATTTTGAGTACGTCTTAGACACTGAGGACTTAAACTACCCATCCAATGTAGAGGGAGCTCTGCAATTGTTTCATAGGGTTATTGAGTTGAATTGAAAAAATGTTTACTCCTTTATATCATTTTAATAGCACTTTAATCCAAGCAAATATTATTGACTATCTAGAGCGATTGAATTTAACCTGTGAAATAAAATATTATTGTTAGTGTGATAGTAAAAAAAAAAAGAATACAATACGTTTTGTCTACTACTGTTCTGATTGGTTCCTCTCCTACTCTAGGGCTATACTATCAAAGAAGGAAAAGTGCATGTCTTCGGAAACTTAATAATAAAGAATATTTTATTTCTCATAATCAAGTGGTTGTCTATATAATGAAACAATTATTCCATTCACTCTCGTCGTACAAAAGCTCATAAGTGAGGACACCTTGTTGGCTGAGCTCATGTATAACTCTAAGTTTCTTGAATAATGTGCTAAATATATTTCCTATAATAGTATTTATACTACTGGTACATTAGTTTCACAAGTAAAATCACTCTATGCGAAATATGTGCAGAACTATTAAAAACTTGAACAATATGAAATTTATGAGTGCTTTTTAACTGTTAAACAATGCAATGTATACATGTAAACTGTAACACTGTTGTAAGATTAACTATTCCAAAACTTTTTTAAATTCAAAAGCCTTAATTTTAGGCTTTTCACAAAAGTACAAATCTAAGTACCGGTATACTCAATTTAAGTACTGGTAAAGAACAATAATTGGTAACTACTTAAATTATGGTAAACTCCCAAGAAGCACTTTGCCTTAAAACACTGCTGAACTCTTCAGAAAGTTCATTATATCCCTGATATGTTTCAGGGATTATTAGAAGACATCCACATGTGTGTGCTATTGGTCTTCTTGCAGCCCCTTCTTCCTTACTAAAATCCACTTTAATGCTGTCAACAGTGAGGTGGTTGCTCCCAGTTACAAACTGCAGAAAAACACCTAAAATGAAATGCGAAAGTTCAAGTGGTTCTATTTGAACGATAAACAATCATTTGATCTATAATGGGCAGTGGTGCACGTTTTAGTATAACTTAATTAATATGCCCAAGCCCAAGGATCACATATTAACGAAGGAAATGTAAATGAAAATCATGTTATTTATGGTCGCAATGTTTTGTTGTAAAACTGACCTCGGAATGCAGGAAATCGCATTACAGAGTGAGGAAATCATCGTGCTTTCAGCGGCGCTCGACAAGCCCCTGTAACCTAATAAAACCCATCTTCCTAACGGCCATGCTACACAAACAGTGGCGCCGGCAAGGGGGGGCGAGGGGGGGCAGCCGCCCCCCAACATTCTCCAGAGTGGGTTTTTTTATTCGTCCAAATCCGGTATCGTAGGGGGGGGGGGCGGTGTGTAAATATTTGGTTGTCAAGTGTACGGTTACCAATTTTGCCCCCCCAAAAATAAATCCTGCCGGCGCCACTGTACACAAACCGAGTTGATCGTTGGGCAGAGCTTCCAAAAAACCGTCGCATTATTAGTGTTGAGTAATTTGAACGATATTGATACGTGTATATGATCAGGCTTAGTTCAAACACCGGACAATCTAAAAAAACATAATCTGACAGTAATTGAATATAGGGAATGCCAACTAACCAGCACTAAGTTTAGTTGTCATTCATATGAGTTGTATATATATATTTGTAATAGTTAAGTGCCCCCAAATAATTTGTTTGAGATCATAGGCATTACATTCGGGGCTTTATTTAGCACATGAAATGCCAAAAAGTTTACCTAAAAGTCGGTCCAAGATTGAAATGCACCCCCCCCCAACATATTTTGAATGTGCATGCACCCCTATATATGATAAATACAATGGTACATCTTATATATTTGTGTGTCTACATACCTAAAGTGTTGTCATCCAGAGACTTCACAAATCGTTTCAAATGATCAAGACACTCTTTTTGGTTGTCATTGGTAGGTGTTGCTAAAAGTAGCTTGGAAACCTTTTTTGGAGAGAGCTTTTTCGTCTCATAGAGTTGAATGAGGCAATCTATATTTCCAAATTCTGCACATCTCTTTAGCTTTGCAAGAATAGGTGACCATGCATTTGATATGTACCTTGGGCGCTGAATCAGTTCTTGATGGGCCAACTCTTCCACGATTTGTGTGATGTTTTCTTTGGTAACCCTTCTGTTACATTTGTAACTTGAAAGCACCTCCAAAACATCTTCATCAGTACAGGGGTCGCATTCTCCAGAAACATTTTTCTTAAGGGTTTCACACTCATCTCTTGAAATGTAGTCATAGAATGAATCCATTAGCCATTTTGTAGGAATCATTTCTTCTCCAAATAAACAGGAAGCAACAAAGGCCCGTGAAAGATTGATAGGAAAATACATGTGCTGGATAAAACCAAACACTAGAATATAAGCCACACTCTGCCACTCTTTCTTCTGATAGTCGTGTCTAATACAGGGTACTTTTTCAGCTGCTCCAACGGCAAGGGAATTGAAAAACTCACACCAGAAAATGCTCAGTGCTTCTCTAGTTACACCAGATCCCCTTCCTTCCTCGATTTGTCCTCTATCATTAATGAACACAATATGTAAGGTGCAGTTCATAATGTCCTCTACTCCAAATTCTTCAATCATGTCTTTTAAAACATTGTTTCTATGGAGTGCAATTTCTTTGACAAGCAATGTAGGTGAGTCAGGGTCAGGTAAAGGTACATACATAGATGATTCACTAAGCATGTCATCAACTGTGGAATATGAAAAAGAAATAAAAAGGGTTAGAGTACTGTACATGTATGCACTGAAAAAATTGAGATCCATGAACACAAGTTATGACTAATAATTTATACCTTCATCTTGGAAATTGTCTGTCTGGCTTATTTCAGCAGGCTGGTTACTCACATCATTATCATCACAAGACAGGTTTTGCTGGTTAGCCGATTGAGACTGGCTTGTTGTCGGCTGGTTTGTAGTCGGCTGGCTTGTAGCAGATGGGCTTACAGTAGTAGGCTGGCTTATTGTAGCAGACGGGCTTATTGTAGCTGGCTGGCTTGTTTTAGTGGTTTGGGTTGTTTTAGTGATAATAGGTTGGCTTGTACCAAACAGCTGGGAAACAACAAAAATGACAAGTAACACAAAATTAATATTGACTAGGTTCTGGAGACTGTTTCTTTTATAACACCACCACATAATGTATAACTCCCCCCCCCCCTAGGCAAATCCCTGGGCATTATAATGTTTTATCAAATTCCCCACCCATGGGTGCAAAAAAACAAGCAAACTAACTAATGGGGAAGGTACTAAAATATGCAAGGAATGTGAAGGAAGTAGATTAAATTCACCACCCTATTTTAGTAGCATAACTGCAACGTTCTAATGCACCCATCCAGGGCCAAGAAAGGCAATCAAATGCCTGAGAGGGGGTGGGAGTATTTATCTGGGGGAAATTAAAACTAATAAGGGACTGGATATTTCATATAAGGGAGTATTGGACATTTATTAGAGGGGGGTGGGCTGGTGCAAGTTGAAATTCCCTTGCTCTTTGTCCTGACCCCACCCCCTAAATTTTCATTATGAGATTGTAAAATAATTATTCAACAATTCCAGCTTTCTGCTGCATAAAAAATAACCCCTCCCCATTTAATATCACCAGCGGTGACCCTCTCTAATAAATATGTCCAGTCCTATAAATTTATAAGTAAACTGAACAAATTTAATTTACCTCGTCATCTATCAGCTCGATGTCACTTTCGCCGCCACTAAACAGTTCTTGGAGCATTAACTCGTGATATTCTGTTGTGAGACACAAATACAATGTTATCCGCTGATACGGTTTGCCCAGCTCTTCCTTGTATTTTTGTAGAGAAAATATTTCCTCACTCCCTGGCAAACAGTCGACTGAACTTCTGTCTGGGTACAACAAGGTAAAAGCCTCCGGATTGCTGTAAAGATCTTTGTTAAATTTGATCATTTTTTCGGCGCCTTTTTGTAAGAGCTCGTCCTTACCGATCGCAGAACTTACTTTTAAGGGAAGATTTGACCCCCTGACACTTTTTAGCTCACCATCACGAAACTTCACTAAACCAATCTGTATAGTGACCTCGAGGTTTTGTTCTTTTTTCGATGACAAACATTTAGGTTTCTTTGTGAATCGACTGCTTCTTTCCTTTTCTTTCCTCTCTCTGAAAGCATCGAACGAAAGATTTGAACGTGCACCAATGCCAACTGCACTACTACTTGAAGACGGACTGGCATTTGGAGCTGATCGTTTTCCTGTATTTGAAGTTAAATCCTCCATCGAGCCTGATAAAGCTTCGCCACAACCAGAGCAAAATCTTCCTGATGTAATTTCGGTCCCACAGTTAGTGCAAAACATGATAATATATGAAACTGTTGCCCTTGTTCTAGCTTTACTTCACCATCAAAACTTTCGCGGGACAAGTCGCCATCTTTAGAACCTACTCCCCAACACCAACTCCTTCTCGTCCACTAACAAATGCGCGCGCAGGCTTTATTCTTTTTTGTTTGCAGCGTTTCATTATTTGTTTGCAGCGTTTGTCTTTTTATTTGCTGGTGTTTTTCTTTTTTGTTTGCATCATTTCTTTTTTGTTTGCATCGTTTCTTTTTTTGTTTGCGGCGTTTCTTTTTTGTTTGCATCATTTCTTTTTTGTTTGCATCGTTTCTTTTTTTGTTTGCGGCGTTTCTTTTATTTGCAGCATGTCCCTTGTGGGCCATCGTACATATACACCAATAGCATCTTTTATGTTTATTAGTTTCTGTAAGCCATTGCCAGACGATCATCTATGTTATACTATATATATGATCAGACTAACTTCAAACTGATTCCATTCAATGTATATAGCGAGTTGTTTTCAATGTATATTTACATTTATCACTTTAATTTTGAAACTACCTTATTATCTATAGAAATTGAAAAGGCGAGAATCGCAGCTGAGCAAGCAAGAGAAGCATGACGGAATTGGATAAGCTATCCATGCTTCCTCGATTTCTTCTGAAGAGCCCGAAGATGAATCAATAGTTATATGACCCTTGGCGTGGAGGAATCAGGAAGTATCCAGATTTTTTAAAAGTTTGGGTCAAATATGGGAGGCGAAGCTCAGCTCACCCCAGAAAAGGCTAGATAACCGAGCGTCAGATGTGAATCCTGCACAGTTATCGTGTTGGGTGAACAATATCGAGAATATTCAATATTTAACTTTAATTGCGCATGCAAGCATATATACAAGGATCTATCTAAACTTCTTTGCATGTATACAATTAGGCCGAGGTCATGAAACACCGAACTTTACATGATTAGACGTAAATGTCTGAAAACAAAACTCACCTAATATGCCATATGGAGTTCGGCTCATGTGAAGTTCGGCTCATGTGAAGTTCGGCTCATGTGAAGTTCGACGTTTGACCTGGATATTTTACTATGTTTGCCAAAATTTCTGTCTATTTCCTCATGTTCACAGTCTTTAAATTATAACGCACCGTTTAAGATGTTTTGCATGTCGATGTTTGGAAACAATAGTAATTCCTCTTTGGAAATCCTATCGCATGTAAGGTTATCATTTTTTACTAGTTGTTAACCTTAAGAACATATACCGTAGTTCATCGTTAGCTGATAATTTCTAAGTCGGACATTTAGCCGGCTACCATCATGATTAGTTATATATTAGCAAATAAAGATTGCATTTTTTATACTTAGCATATTTGTTCTGTCTGAGTTTCACTTTTTTTCAACTACAGTAACTGTGTTTATTATACTCAGGAGTGAAATACTGCATAGCTAAATTTTCAGCATGGCGGTAAAAACCTCACGGATTACCTCAATATTCCCTTGATAATCCAGTTGTGAAAACATAAAGAAAACGTCAGTTTGCCATGAATAATCCGCAACTGAAAACTCGAATCACAAAGAATATCCCTCGAAAACCTAAATTTCCTCCCAATAATTCAAACAGGAAAACCTGTAGAAAACGTTATTTTGCCTCAATCATCCACGAACGAAAACTCGAATAATCACGAATAATTCAATTGGAAAATCCCTGGAAAATTCCAATTTTCCGCTAATAATCCTATCGGGAAAACGTTAGTTTCCCTCGAATATTACACGACGGAAAATCTGTGTAATCGTGAATCGCACTGGAAAATCCCCGGAAAACTTAGATTTTCCGCTAATTGTCCCATCGGGAAAATGTGCAGAAAATTAGAGTTTTCTTCACGTAATCTAATTCGGAAAACCTGTGGAAAACCAAGGTTTACGTCTAATAATCCGTGAATGGAAAATTCAAGATTATTGCACGTTTGCTGTTTTTTCCCCGCATGGATTATTCGACGATTATTCCGAATAATCCACATGGAAAACATGGGAAAACATATGGATTATGTCGCGTTTTCCCCGAGTTTTCCTCTAATAATCCATACGAGAAAACTCGAATATGTTGAATATGTTGATTTCATAAGAAACCAACTTGCAGTGTTAGATTTTAACCACCACAGAGGTAGAGCACAAGAAACAACCGCTGATGGTGAACTAAGGTAATTCATCTAACATTGTTTGCTGGCGATCATTAACTTATTTCACAGACTGCACATTCATTTATATAGTATCATATAGCATTATAAAATTGAGTTTGTTACTAAGTTTGAACACAAGTTCAGTAAAGGGACACAACGATGATGTCTGGTCCGAGTCCTTAAACATAAAGACTACAGCTACATCTTAGCACTTCTCCTGAAGGTTTTTGAGAAGAGGGCGAGTTGCGAACTATTGATAAAAGGATTGGTATCCTTAGTGAAGACCCAGCTCCCCCTTCAGTCAAGTCACTCATAGAAGCCCATAAGTCTTGATTTTAATAAGTGATTCCCATGCTATATTTACATAATATACATTCCACTTTACAAAGTGAAACCCATGACATAACCAATTAGGCAATGAGGCTGAGTTATCCTTAAATAATCAATAATGTGCAGTCACAGACTATCACTATAGAATATTTTATTAGAACAATTTGGCAAGCTCATATTTTTAGGAAGTGTTTTTGACCCCTCGACAGGAATCAAACTTACTACATTTTGATAACCATGCAGTTAAATGTAGTTAAATGATAACCATGCAGACAAACAGACTCTGTCTAATTGTTAATTAATTATGTTTCTGACCCTTGTGAGCGGCGATACAATAGCATAATATATATGTAAGCGCCGGTCATGGCTGCATAACTTTGTTTACAGTATCAGAAGTTATAGTCAAAGGTAACTCCACTATGGCACAATCGGCTGTTTATCAGGTTTCGGAGTGGTCAAAAAGGAATTTGCTACAACTGAACTGCAACAAATGTAAAGAGTTGCCTATTACCTTCAGTCGTTCTCGGGATCTACCACCGCCAGTTACCATTGAGGGATCCGCCATTAATTCAGTGAGTAAAGTTAAGTTACTTGGCGTAACCATTAACAGCACTCTTACGTGGAACAATCATATTGAGGAAATAGTAAAAAAGCATCTCGCAAGCAGTAATTTCTTGTGCACCTTAAGAGAGCGAAGGTTCCAGTAAGAGACAGTCGCTTATTACTGCGCATGCAGGCGTAATCAATAGCAGAACGGATTCCACTACTCGCTTCCAAAATACCTACAAGAAGACCTGGAGAGGATACAAAGAAGAGCATTATCCTGCGTTTATCCTTACAGCCGATATGAAGATGCCCTATCGTTCGCTATGGTGCCAATCTACTACTTGTAAAGTTATGCAATTCAGTCTCAACTGCAATGTAACTCTGATTAATATGTTTGGGAGAAATAACACAAGATGTTTGTTCTGTGATCTTTAGTTGTAGTATCATCACAACAATTTCTAACACATGGTAATATGTGCAGATTGATTGACTGAAGTTATTACCAAAATTGGTGACCACATCGATATTGACATACCAAATAATTACAGTTGAAGAACATAATTAACAGACAGTGACTTTTGCTAAGTATTACGTATTAGTCCTGTGATGTTTGAACATGCCAAAAAATATTCCTGGAAGTATTAGGTCACTGGAGTATAATGCTACTAACTGTTTTTCTCCTTGTGTAGATTCTATTCCTATTGAATCATTCAGTGATCCACATGTAAATGAAAGTCTACACCAACAATGGTGGAAACTTTGAATCGCCTGTTTGAAAAGGTAATTAACTCTTTTATAGTGAGGGATATACAGGATAGTCATGATGCAGAAACGTTAATTTAATGAAATTCATTTATGAATAACCTTGTAGGTATGCATGTGCAGATGATTGTGTTTCAGTCGTGAATCACTTGCGCTCCATACCAACCTGGACTACCCTAACAGAATGTGTTATTCTAAGAGAACAAATGAAGCCATTAAATGAGACTTTCTTGGACTGTTAACTGCTGTTTCTCCAGACTGCAGAGTTGGGCAGAGCCGCAACCGATTTTATATTTTTGAAAAATTTTGCCGCACCTGAGTCGAGCAATGTGTTGCGCAATATATGTTTTTCGCAATATTTTTAAATATTTTCAATATTTTTTCGGTATTTTTGTATTGAGCTCAGGGGACGCTAAACAAGTTTTTTTTTATGTGGCCTAATATTTTTAGGGATTTTATACTCAAAGTTCTATGTTTTTACATATGTAAATAAAGCAAAGTTCCTGTTTGGTTTTAATGATATTTTGACTTATATTAAATATAAGTCAAAATATCATTAAAACTAAACAGGAACTTTGCTTTATTTACATATGTAAAACATAGAACTTTGAGTATAAAATCCCTAAAAATCATATGCTCGAGTAGTCGAGTACACATTACACAAGAACAACTGAGTTCTAATGTTTCATATACAAAAAAAATTACACACCTGAGTTCATCACTTCATCCTCGAATTCATCAAAAAGATAATCGAAAAATCAAAAGAAATCCAATGTTCGTTTCCCGCCGTAAATCGTAATGGCCGCTGACCAAAAAACGTTTACTATTCCCAGGCCCACGCAATTTAACCTGACCGACCAGAATTTTAAGAGAATTGCCACTCGTCAGTCGATAAATTTTTGAAGAAGGATATTTTATTTAGCATTTTTAACCCATTTTAAATACGAAGTTTTACACAAATTTAAATATTTTCCGAATTTCCGTGACCATGTGCGCTCCTCGCTACAAATTGCCCGCACCAGCAGGTGTGCTTCACGATTATTTTGCGCACCTGCAAGTCATTTTGCGCACCCGCACCTATTTCACCCAGGCTTTCCGCACCCGAGATCTCGTCGAAAAGTGCCCAACTCTGCAGTCTGGCTGTTTCTCATGTGCATGTGGACATAAGGTAAGTGTACTAGCACTCACAATAATAGTTAACTATAGTTTAATTAATGCAAAAGTTAATTACTTGTAAACTACTATATAGGATTCGTTGGTGTGTATTGCACAACCTGTTACTTGATGGGATAGAACCAGTGATTGTCAAAAGTGATGGTAACTGTTTATATAATGCTATTGCATTGGTGTGCACTTCAGATGAAGATAACAGTTATCAAACTAGGAGCAGTTGTGGCAGGTTGTCTTAAAGGATGAGTTTCCAGCTAATGCTTTGCGCGCTTGTGTTATTGTTTTGATTTGGGAAACTTGCTTCTAACTACCTCGGTTTATTACGTTTTCTTGTTGTTTTGTTATCTTCTTACGACATAATAAGCTGTTAAAAGTTTGTAGTGACGTCTGACTCAGAGTTTGTCGAATATTGCAAACCGCACTCTTCGTGCCGTCGTCTGTCAGCGTGTTCTATTCTCAACGGCTTCGATTACAACAGCCTTGTCCAATACAACGATTTACAGTAGTGAGCGTTCGTTTCTAGCATAATATCTGTTCCTCTACTCATAGAATATATGGAATATAAGGGGATCTTATACTATTTTGGCTTTGCCAGGAAACTGCGGTCTTGAAGGAAACTTTGGAATTCACGCATCAAACGGCAAACAACGAGCGACGGATACCTGTATCAAAACACAATTCCACGGCGCACCGAGTGTAATCAAATACTATAAAAAATATGACAATAATAACTGACTACATTATCTCTGCTCTTACGAAAAACACAATTTGAGTAATTTACGGCAAGGATTGTTCAATTTCGTGGCCCAAAAATGTCCGTGAGCAAGCTTGTGAGCGCGCAAAGCATTAGCTGGACACTCATCCTTTAATGAAGAACAACATTTGGATAAGGTATTGTTATTACTAATTTCGTCATCATAGTCAATGTAGTTATTATTATGCTTAAAGTTTGTTTTTAATCCTGATTTTCATTTTGGAAATATTTTATTTTTAATATATTTAATTTCTTCTTCCCTGGACAAAAATGACAATACATAACAATCCCCCTGTTTATCATTACAGTGGGTGTATGTGCCTACAGTTGTATTTTGTTTAGGAATTTAAAATATGCTAACTTTAATGTATTATTTAATACCAAAAACCAAGAATCGTTGAGTACTATGGTCAGTATGCCATGTGGTTGGAGAGAATTAACAATATACAGCAAGAGAAAGTTGCTTATTGCTTTGGTTTCAAATAATTATAATTTCTATTTAATAATTGCTTTATAGTTTGCATGCATGTAAATGAAAGTCTACAACCAACAATGGTGGATCTTGCAGCAACATTACCCAAGTCGGTCTCTGCACCAATGGACGTGGAAACTATGAATCACCTGTTTGAAAAGGTAATTAACGTTTTTGTAGTTAGTGATAATCATGATGCAGAAATGTTAATTTCATGAAATTCATTTATTAATAACCTTGCAGGTATGGATGTGGGATGCAGATGATTGTATTTCAGTTGTGAATACTTCCCTAACAGAATGCTGTGTTATTCTAAGAGAACAAAAGATGCCAGCCATTACATGAGACTTTCTTGGACTGGAAAACTCCTGTTTCTCCTGTACATGTGGACATGAGGTAAGTGAACTAGTTAAAATATAGTTTAATTAATGTAAAAGTTAATTACTTGTTAAACTACTATTTAGATTTCGTTGGCACCGTACTGTTGAGTGGTAAAAGTGATGGTAACTGTTTATATAATGCTATTGCATTGGTGTGCACTTCAAATGAGGATAACAGTTATCTCATCAAACTAGGAGCAGCTGTGGCAGGCTGTCTTAATGAAGAACATTTGGATAAGGTGGTCATTGTAGTTATTATCATGCTTAAAGTTTGTTTTTAACCCTGATTTTGTTTTGCAAATATTTTATTTCTAATATATTATTTCATTTATTGTCCTTCCCTGGACAACAATGACAATACATAACAATCCCCCCCTGTATAACATTGCAGTGGGTGTATGCACCTACAGTTGTATTTTGTTTAGGAATTTAAAATATGCTTACTTTAATGTATTATTTAATACATGAAGAGAATTAACAATATACCACAAGAGAAAGTTGCTTATTGCTTTGGTTTCAAAGAATTCTAATTTCTATTTAATAATTGCTTTATAGTTTGCATGCATGTAAATGAAAGTCTACAACCAACAATGGTCGATCTTGCAGCAACATTACCTGGGTCGTTCTCTGCACCAATGGACGTGGAAACTTTGAATCACCGGTTTGAAAAGGTAATTAACTTTTTTGTAGTAAGTGATATACAATGGTAATCATGATGCAGAAACGTTAATTTAATGTTAATAGGTATGCATGTGGGATGCAGATTGTATTTCAGTCGCAAATAACCTGCGCTCCATACCAACCTGGACTGCCCTAACAGAATACTGGGTTATTCTAAGAGAACAAATGAAGACATTATGGGAGACTTGTTCGTCTAAGAGATTATGTGGTTACCCCCTTCATGAAATCCAAGAAACGTAAGGTGAGATATGGCACTCTGTAGGTTAGAATTGTCAGTCACAAAAATTATTAACCATAGTTATTAAAGTCATAAAGAATCGTTTAGGATTTTAGTAATCATTGTAATAATAATACGAAATTACTCCTTATGTTCTTTATTCTAATAAAATTGTTTGCTCATCTCATTTTTTTCAGTTTCTGATGGCAAACGAAGTTTTATATTGCTTGTGTCGACGACAATGGGAGGTTTGTGAAAATTTAAAACTAACAGTGTTAATTTTGTATTTAACCATTATATTCTGGTGTGAGTAATTCACAGGAATCATCGCGTGATTTTTTCCCCTGCAGGCCATACGTTTTCTGCGATAATTGTTTAGGCTGGTTCCATATAGCATGTGTTGGCATTACGTACGAAGAAGCCCGTAAACTACCACTATCCTTGCGTTATCGCCTCCAAGGATTTATCGAGAGGTATATTTTCTGTTTTCTCGAACGTTATCACACATTATAATTGAATTCCTCTCTTATTCTCCATACTCCACGATGGATATTATGATGTATAAGTAATTATGATATAGATATATACTATAGTGTCAACATTCTTGTTTCTCGGTTATGGTTGTATTGTTTTCAGACAAAGGAACATGAAAATGAAACAAGAGAATTCCGCTCGGAAAACTTACAGTATGCTCCTCAGTCTCCTCTTGGTTATTCTATCGGTCATTTACCTGAAGAGGTATACAAGTTTTACTGTTGTTAAATATCACACGCATGCAATTACCATCTTATATGAACACAACATTTATTCAGTGTGTCCAGGTAATCATACTCCTTGGTGTAAATGGTGCCCTGGGAGGAATAAACAGCAACAAGAATATATACAACCACAATGACGGTCCAGATTATTAACGCTGCATGGTTTCGGTAAATGTATCCGTTTAATATTTTTGTTGCAGAGTGAAGCTCTTTTGCCCTGTGAAACAAGTAGTGACGTCTGTTCCAATGAGCTCTCATTTGATACCGAACACACCAAGGAAAAAGCGATAAATTCAGTAAGTATATATTGTACGTCAATGTTTACTCATTCATTTACTGCTTGTCAGCATCTTGTTCTTCCATCACGCTATATGGACAATATGGTGATCCGGATGCCACTTAATTTGTTTTTGCACTAGTTTAACATAATCTCCAGAAAAATTAGTAGTTTGGAATGTTTTGATACTTTGAACATGTATGTCCGGCAATGATGAAAGTGCACACCACTTTGCATAGTATATTGTTACCAGGCCCATGGAGATCGCTTGGTATCATGAGATCTCTTCCATTTGAGTTTATTTCTACTCTATCAAATAACGTTTACTGTGTGCATAGACTCGAACACAAGCAGATATTGTGTTTGTGAGGTCTGAATCATTGTATTCTTTAAGAAAAAAGAATAATTAAGAATTTAGTTTTTTTAGTTAAAAGACTCCTGCTTCCTAGTGGTCTCCTTGGCAACAATATACTTCATATTATAGTGGTGTGCACTTTCATGATTGTCATGCATCAAAACATTCCATTTGTTATATTCCTCAGTTTGTGGAATTTTATTTAGTCTATGTGAGAAAATGACATCGTACTGCATCTAATTGCATGTTTCCAAAACCTGAATATCTCTGGAACGAGATGAGGTATTGAGAACTGAACCAAGAAAGCCATATTCTTTTTCAATTTCAAAATACTTTTAGATAAAATCAAATTGCATTGACGAATTTTCATCTCAGTAGCACTTTAACAAATATGGCTATTGGCTAATATATTCCTATTTTCATGTATTACTGATAAATATGCACGATAGCTAGATTAAAGGCCTGTTATGGTATAATCACCTCGATTGTCCGCCAAGTCGTTTCAAAATGTACCCTGAAGATAGGAAGGATTATATGCATGTAATCGTTTGCGCACTTTGTGAAACGACTTGGACGATCGTGACGATTATATGAGGACCAGCATTTGGTGATATTTGTTTAGGTGTTACATGCTACCCACTTTTTTACAGATTGACTTCTCAAAGGACACGTTAGGGTCAATTATTGGTGCCCAAATGGAAGCTACAGATCCAATTTTTAGGAGAACGTTACCTCGCAAAACATGTTTTTTCCTTACTGAACTGGAATGGAATGAAATAACACCAACCGTAACCAAATGTCGTAGACAAAAGTTTAGTGGTGGATGGACAGATATTTTCGTCTCCCACATCAAGATAAGCAACCCATTTTGTTCTTTTAGTTTCAAAGAGAACAGGATAAAATCGTCTGGCAGCAGAAAACGTCGGTCACCTTACTTTCGTGGAAAGGCATCGTGCTGTCACACAGGTTGTCCTGTTCTAGCTTACCTTACCATTCAATGTGATGACGTTGCTGTAAGAAAGGTTACAGTCGCATATTCGAATGATGTATTTCATGACAAATCGTATATCTCGGCGCACCAATTGAGGGGGGATCGTCGAAAAGCGGTTGGTGAAAAGTTAGCAAATGTATGTCCAAGCAAATATTACCATACCCAACTTAACGCTATTCCACCTGAGGTGCACGCATCCGGAAACAGAGATGCGACTGCAACCAATGTTGCAGTTCTCCGTAAAGACGGATAACAATTCTTCTCTGCGCGATGATAAAAATATTATCTTGAGTGTCCTTCACCAAAAGTACAAAATGGAGAAAGAAACTCGTGATAGCGACCCTTCTAAGAAGCCGAAAGTGGAAGGGTACATACAACGTTTTTGCCCTAGCCCACTTCAAGTGTTCCTTTGGACGGAAACAAGTGTGTTGCTATATAATGATTTTGCAGCGAAAACAAAACTGTTTCTCGACGCAACTGGTCTTAAAGTTCGAAAACTAAGTTTAGATAGCGGCAAAACAATTTTGTATTATTCTCTTGTTCTTCAACATCCGGTTGCAGGAGAGCCTCCCATCGCGGTCGCTGAAGCAATATCAAGTGAACATGATGTGGAAGCCATATCCTTCTTTTTGGCAAAATTTATAAGAGATGTCCATCTAGTTTGCAACACCATTCCAACTATTTCGAACTTAGAAATTGATAACAGCATGGCAATGATTCTAGCGGTTTTAAAAGCATACAATTCAGAGGAGATGATACCATTTCTGCAACGCAGTCATCGTATTGTAACTGGAAATGCCTCGTCAGCCGATTATAAGAAGTGCAATCCTCACGTTTGTAGTGCCCACGTGCTGAATGCTATAAAGAAGAAGTCGTTAAAAACGTAAGTAATACACATTTATAATATTGTTAATTTGTTTATTATTATTTCAGCATTTCAGATAATGTACCTATGTATTTCGGTCCGTCATTTTACTTTTGTCTTTATTTGACAGCCAGTCCTTCATTTTCTTCATATCTTTCTTTTTATGCACTTTCTTCTGTCATGGGTTTCATTTAGTGATCCCAAACACATTTTAAGTCCACTAATTTTCGTGCTTTATAGAAAGCCACGTTCTGAGTTTACGGCATTCCTGTTACACGTTGTCGGTGTACTAATTAATTTAACCACTTTGCGTGAGTGGGAAGAATTGGCATTCCACTTGCTGAATGTGATTAGTTATTTGCATATTACTCCTTCTTGCAAAAAGTCCCATGGCATAATACAGGAAGCTATTTGCAGTTCTAAACTCCATATTGAAGAATTTCAGGAGGCTGAAGACATATCTATTGAAGAACCTGTGGAATCGTCGGGGTTGCTTGAGGTTGTTCAGTTGGTGTCTCCGTTTTCCACCACAATCAGAAAGAGACTTCTGTTCAGTGTTTCAGACGTGCAACGCAACCAAAGTCCTAATCCTATGTTCTGCCAAACTATGCAACTGTACTTGCTGAAGTTTTACGTTCCATTTGCTCCTCTTTGGACTGGGATGGTATTAGGTTTGTTCCACAAAGAAAAAATTTAGTAACATACATATATGTATCATGATCTGCATCACATGACACGCGCTCTTTCCTGTTATTTTAATTGATAGGTGATCTCGGCGCAAAGCATCAAGCCGAAGCAGCAACAAAACCAGTAGATATTCCTTCTCCTAAAACAACACGTGTAGTTATGGTATGTATGCACAAATCAAGATATTACATAAATTGTGGATTGATATATTAATTACAGCACCAATATAAATGTATTTAACAATCTACTTGATGAGTTCTGTTAAATGGAAAGTTTATTGCAGCGGCGCACATAACACTTCGGTGAGCATCAAATGGTGTGATTCTCTAATAGCATTGATACAAATGTTACTTGTTTTTAATTTTTATAGGAGAAAGGGGTTACCTGATGCACGGATGCAATCCAAGGACAGTGGCAAATTTTTTTTAAAGTTGATGACCGTGAAACAACAGCCCTGATTCGTCTCGACACAAAAATGGTTCGCATGTACCGTAACATTAAAGGGCGATACAGACGTTTTTTAGATGGCACGAAGATTACATCAAATAACAACAAAAAGGAAAAAAAGGTAAAATCACTAAATTGGTGATATTTTTTGATAATATTATGGGTATTATAAAAGAACAATGAAGTGACATTCGTTTTGTAACGCTGTGTATGAAATACATTAATTTGTTATTGTCCTTCCAAAACCATTGTTGGTTGGTAAATTGAACAGTTTTTACAGAGCAAACAGCAACAACCCCAGACGACATCGCCAGAGGAAAGATGGAACAAACGCACCAAACTTACCCTAAAGAAACGCAATGAAAGTCGATTCTTTAAGCCTCCCTCAAAACAATTTAAATGTGAGAAAGTTTTTAGTTCGGAACCTACGAGGTATGACAAAAAGGATAGCATTAATTTTTGGCCTTATTTACAACACCTAATATTTGGTATTTTTATTCCAATGTATAATAGGCAATTGCAATAGTCAATCCAAAACCAACCAATCGTTCTCAACGGGAATTACCAACATTGGCAATACACGTTGGCTAAGTTCCACAGTACAAGTTGTGTGCAACACCAGCCTGCTTCATCTTATCCAAGGTAATTCATATCGTTGCAAGTATACTGCAAATCATGGTACTGTTTCTATACATGATAATCTGCATATAATTAGGTTTTATGTTGAGGCTTTTTATGCATTACCTTGCATGTTCATAAACATAGGTTCAGCATCCAAATTCACTTCTGCTGGTGTTCTGGATGAGTTAAACAAATTGTTGGAGAAGATGCAAGGGAACGTATTCAGTACAGTATCTCCGAAGTCTTTATTGGTAATATATTATACTTTGCAGTAATGCATGCATGCATGGACATCATACTGGTGTAATTTCCGCAAGAAGGTTTAAGCTAATGTAATTCATGTTACCAGAAACTGAAGTCTTAACCCACCATTAAAAAAGCAATTAATTAAAAAAGATACTACATTTTACTGTTGCTTCTGTTGTGTTTATTATAATATTCGCAGGATGAAAGGGTTCAAATCCTGGGGCGGACCACCACTCAGTTTTAAAATAATTGAGTAGAAGGTGCTGTCTTTGCAACAACACTATCAAATGGTAAGACTTTCGGGTCTTCTCGGAAAACGACTTTAAATCGTAGGCACTCGGAATCCCTATCAGTTGGGTTTTCCGTTCACCTAACCTCTGGCTTGGATAAATAGGACAGCCTTCAATATCCTGCATGATCGACTCAAAATAAATAATATACTATACAGAATATTTCTTTTACAGGTGGCAGTTCAAAAACAGCTAGGGTTACGTGCGTTCGACCAACAAGATGTGCACGAATTTTTTTACATGTGTTTAACGCATTTATGGTTTGTATTATTTCTGTGCAATAAAATAGCTTAAATAAAATCTGTTGCCAAATTCTTAGTTGGACAAACACATCAAACATAAGTATTGGTTGGACAAACACATTGATTGTTTTTATAGGCCGCTGACTATGACATGGCTACGCATTTTACCTCGACTGTATCAAATTGTGTAACTTGCATACATTGTGGAAAAGTAAGCTATAACATTTAAATAGTTAAATATAAATAGTTTAATATATATGACTGCCCCAACCGGGAAAAAACATAAAAAAATAATACAAAAAATATATACATAATTATGCATGTTCCCAGATAAATCGGAATCTTGAAGATGAGCACATAATTGGTTTGGATATCCCACAGAGAGGTACCACTCCGGTTACTCTTCAAGACTGTTTTGAGGAAACATTTAAAGAAGAAGTCCTTACAGTTGATGATGGAAGGTGTGCGGTACAATTGGTTTCTGTAACTATGACTCTACAGTGTGAACTCATGCTTTTTCACGCACCATTAGAGTACTTAAACGTATATTCAACCGCCTATATGATCTTTTTCAGTACGGCAGGTTGTTAAAGCATCACATTTACACTTAAATATCGTTTAGGATTTGTGAACGCTGTATGGTTACCACTCCTCATCGAGTGAATCGAAACCTGGAAAAAACGGGGGACTGCATGGTTATGTGCATCAAACGTTTCACGGTTGTTAAAAGTAGTTGCAGAAAAGTACATAAATAAATCGAAATTCCAAAGTAATTAATACTTTTGTTTAAGTTTAAGAAAACTTTCTATTCGTACAAATTTTCTGTGTAACACATAAGTATTTAAATATAACTTCCTGGGATTTATGAACGTTGTTTATTAACGAACATTGGTTTTATTTCGTTGACAGGATTATGACACACATGGATTAGCAGCCTTGATAGTAAGTGTCGATTTCACTTTAATTCGAGATGATATGCAGTTATAGCATTACCAGTTTGAAAAGAAGCTTGGCTATTCCAAAATACTGAACACTTATATATACGTGCACATTTAGGAAATAAACTGTAATTGTAAAATGCAATCGGAAACTTTTACATTTTATATTTATCCAGATTCACGAAGGATCATTCAGCAATGGACATTGTAAGTAATTTCCAAACTGAATTGCAATGTAAATGGTGTTTCCATAATTTACATTACAAGTCAAAAAAAAAAAATTTTATTTACAAAAACAATTTTAATTTTTTTTTGATTTTCATTGATTTTTCGCCTATTTCATACGCCGAATTTTACATGTAAACTCATTTGCATTGAGTTCCGCACATGTTAAGCTCTATACTTTTCAAGCTGGCTTAAGGGGGTCCAACAGGAAAATTTTTTTTTCTATCTATTAACAGTACGACACTCTATTCATAGTATGTTGTTTGGTAAGGTCTCCTGACAAAAAAAAAATATTTGGCGAAGACACTGTTGCCATGGTTACCAAGATACCATCCCCCCTATGGTGAAATATGGGTAATTTTGTAAGCATGATTACTGGAGAAGTTTTGATGATAAAGACTTGGAATAACTTTTATTTGTTTACTAGATTAGCTAGGAGGTGAACCAGGCTTATTGACAGAGATTGCATAACACACATTTTGAGGTGGAAATACTAGAAATCTACCCGTACAAATGAACCAACCGAGCCACAACTTGGTAATTGTTGATCATAGAGTAGTTTTTTAGGTTCACCTCCTAGAGCAAGGTATGCTGACTTCACTGTGAAAATTTCATCAAAATAACTTGAATGGTTCTCAAGATATCCTGCGTACAATTATAAAAATATAGCGTTTTCGTATATCTGAGAAAAACAAATTTTAAGTTAAATATTAAAGTGCCTATGAAACGAAAATTAAGTTTGTTTTATTTGAAAGAACTTTTAAAATAAAGAAGAATATTAATTTACAGTTCTTTCATATTTCACTTCGTTCTTGAGATATTTAGACTTATGTGATATTCAAATGAGATAGCTATGACGTCAAGGGGTTTGCAATACATTTTAACATATTGGAAAATCGTGTATATCTTTAAGATTATTAAACGAAATCACTTGAAACTTTGCATGTGGATACAAACCACTAAACTGAAGAACATCGTTCAAGTTTCAATGTTGCAATAGTAATAATAGACCTCTAAGTCTCTTTGTCAAAAATCTTTGTTTTCTGACATACACCTGTAGCTATGTGTTGCACCAAAGTTAAACTTCAGTTTCGAATTGGTTAAGTCAGTGAAAATCTGCTAAACCAGTACCAACCCGCAAATGTTTGGGACGGAAGAGAAAACAAATAATTTTATTTTAGAAATCAAGATGTCTGAAAACTAATTTGTTACCATGGCGACCATAAAACTAGAACGATGTTCTCCAGTTTAGGTGTCTGTATCCACATGCAATGTTTCAAGTGATTTCGTTTAATAATCTTAAAGATATACACGATTTTCCAATATGTTAAAATGTATTGCAAACCCCTTGACGTCATAGCTATCTCATTTGAATATCACATAAGTCTAAATATCTCAAGAACCAAGTGAAATATGAGAAAGCTGTAAATTGATATTCTTCATTATTTTAAAAGTTCTTTCAAATAAAACAAACTTAATTTTCGTTTCATAGGCACTTTAAGTTTATCAACAAGATAATACCTGTAAAGTGCTTACTTATGCCAAAGTTACCAATAGTTCTTATTGCCTCATATGTATTTCCCTCCTCCTTATTTTTGTCCTGTTTTTTCTTTTTCTGGCCACGCAATACCTTTCTTTGTTTCTTCACCGCCGCTTTCGTCCTATGGTCAGCTTTAGCGACTCGCTGTTCATCGGCCTTTCTGGCTCCTTCTTGAAAGTAATAACCTGGTTCCAAGCCCAATTCTTGCATTGTCTTTGCAGCTGTTCCAGAACCCATGTTGAAGTGAGCCACTGCATCATAGACTCCAAACTCCAGAACCAACAAAAGTAACTTTCGGCAACTTGTTCCAGATCATAGCATTTATAGACTCGTTTTGGTTTTGTGTTTTGCAATCCAGGCATTTTTTCAATAAGGCATCAGTGCTCAGCCTTGCATAAATGGGTTTTATCAGAGAAATGATATTGTCAGGAAGACCAGGTCCTGGCTTGTACAAGTCTGTGTTGTTAGCTGTGTCCCGCTTGAAGGAACACCAGCTGTCTGGTCCATCTGGACAATGATTATGCAGGTTTCTCTTCCTCGAGGAAATACAATGAAAAAAGCTCGCATGTATAGCTGACCTCATCCCTGACAAATCCCCAGGATTGCTTCTTATGGCAATGCCATAATAATTCTGGAGTTTATCAATCAGGGAGTCGGTCAGCTTACCCTTCCCACCAATTCCTTTGCTGTCTTTATTCAACTTCCTTAGCGCAGTGCCCAAACGCTTTTGCACATGGTGCTGATCCTTGGTAGTTAGCCTTGCACTTGTGCCTCTCTTGCAGGTCAGCCTTCTTGGCAGCATCCTCTTCCCTTTCTATTTTCTGGCATCCATGGCACACCTTGGTTAAAATTTCCACGTCCAAGCACTTCCCACTGTCTATCGACGTTGTGACGCAACCATTCAAGGAGGCATGACCACGTCGCTGCCAGGTTCCATCGCACGACACAGCACACTGGGTAATTGGCTCTGAACTATTCTTATGAAGCTCAGCTGCAGCATCATGCATTGACTTTGTGGCCACAGACTTTGCTACTTTTGCTAAGGCAATGTTATTGTCTCTGTAGGCCATGTACCCCAGTGGTGCTGGCATATTCATGTGGGCACAAAAACGTTTGATGGAAGCATGACCTTGTCCAATGCTCCTCATGGCATACACTAACCTTCTATTGACATCAAAACCATGCTGGATTTTCTTTGATGTATAAAAGGTATAAACCCAGCCACATTCTTCACACCGTACGCGAAGATGGGAGGCACTTCCTTTTCTTTCGGTGGGCTTGTCTTCCAACACAAGGCAATAATTAAAACCACCACATTCCTTGCAAACCATCTGTTGAAAAGGTTCGCCGAGGATTTCCACATCAATAAAACGGTACCCGGTTAATTTACTTGACTGACCTCAGCACAGCCTTCAGCTACTGTCGAACTTCGTTTGCCAATTTTTCTGGCGGAGGCAGACAAGTTGTCGCTTGGCGTTGATGACTCGCCATCAGTTTTGTGCTAGTCTGAAACACGATTCTTCTTGGCATCTTTCACGAACTGATTGCTGTGAAATTTGCGTTTCCTCGGTCTTGTACTTTCTCTTGGCATCGTAAATAAAGATTATTTGCGAAGAAGTTAACAAATAAACAGGAATACGGTTGATAAATCACAAAAGAATTCGGAATATATAACTTTGAATTCGCCAACGAAAACATTTACATGCATGAAACGCCCACAGTTTTTGAAAGAAGTGGCCAGCAATATCTCACAAGTGAGGTGGAATACTCCATGTTAGATCAACCAAGTTGCCTCAACATGCTGCCATGAAAAACATCTTATTTATGCAGATTTATAACCGAAAACAACCGTTGCTAAGGGCGTTGTTAGGGCAAGAAATCAACGTATGCTCAGGAATTTGCCTTATTTCCCGGATTTAAAGCTAGTTTTTTGCAGTAAAAGCTACAGAGGTGATGCAGGAGGGTTCAAAGTATATAATTTTTGCTATTTTGAAAAAAATAGAAAATTCAAATTTTTCACCAAAGTTTTACTATTGGACCCCCTTAATAGAACCTTCGTTACATTTTTTAGATGTTACTTTAAGGTTGACGCCTAGTAATGCAATAATTACATTTGATGACGCAAAAGTCAGCGTGGACATAGGAAAGGACCTCAACTCCATAGAATCAGTTAAGGTAGATTCGCTTTTTTAAGACTTACATACATGTACTGTGTTAAGCGTGGGTAACAACACAAGCTTGCTTTTAAATTACTAAATTACGGCAAAAACGGTTCATTGATCTTTTTTAAATATTTTACATAGATGGAACTGTCTAAAGAAATAATTTACCTCAACTTTGTGATAATTCAGTGGACAATGGAATTATTCACTTTGTGAAAATTCAATGGACAATGGAAATTATTTGTGTGCCATGGATAACCATAACATTTACAATGGAAATTATTTGTGTGCCATGGATAACCATAATATTTGGTATGCAGTAAATACAATATTACAAGTAAAATACAGTGGCCGTTGCAGTGGTGTATTCCCAAATGACAATTACAGAATATGTGGAGTCATGGACATGTGTAATGAACTGATACATCACAGAGAGTATTGCATTCTCAACAAGAACTACAAATAAAAGTTAGAGTTAGACGATATAAACATTGGAGCAACAATACTGTAAACATCTGTTACACACTATTTCTGGTATTTATTTAGTCAGCGCTTCTTTGTTTAGCGCTTGCTTTGCCATAACATATCACACACTCGCGATTCCACTTACAGCTTTTATGATTTATAGTGGCAGTGATCAGAAATTTGTTTACCAAACATCAACTACATATAGTAGTCAATGTATGAATACTGTGTATGCAGTCAAAACCTTCCCAATTATATTCAGATAAGTGATAGTTATTTGTAATTTAAGTCTGCTGTATTTAAATATAATAAAAATAATTGAAAAAATGTGTACGTATTATTATTGATACATGTATTTTGTGCTATGGCAAAAAAATGTTTTGTCAGGTCATTAAAATATTGTATTGTTATGTAATATTATAAAGTAGCAGACCTGTCCTGTATGGTTTCATGGAAGATTTTTCTACTTTGAATTAATGTTTACAAATATGAACTGGTTTTGTAAAATTACACAAGACTTTGTAATAATCACATATTATAATGTATTGTCCATATAACAAATGTTATATCTGGCAAATGGAACATTAACAATTAACTACTAAACAAAACAATTTACCATGTACATGTATTAACTGGTTTTGTAAAGTTGCAGCAAAGTAATGATTACATAACATATTGTGCATATAACAATGTTAATCTCTCAAATATTCATGTACACCGTATAAAAAGGTTCTAAAGCAATTAGTATGTGCACAATGTCACTGCTTAATTTCAGGTCTGTTACCTTGTAGTTCAACGTATCATAAGTAATACTAAACTCTTTGTTAGCCTGAAGAATTTCAATCAAAATATCTCTTTGATTAGCATTATTGAGATTGACTGATGATTTCAAAAGAGACATTAGCTTGACAACATGTTGATTATAAAATGCCAGGCGAAGCTTTTCATCTGGATTTTCAGAATTCCGTACCATGATGCGGAGATACCACTGTGTTCCACATGCAGTCATCTGTGTTAGCCTACATGACTCACATTCACCTAAGAGGTCATCATCATGCCAGAAAAAGGTTGTTCCTTCCACTGACACGCAGCAGGGAGTATGTAAAGCTTGTTGAATGCCTATAATCCTGCCAGCTATTATGGAGGAAGTAAAACATGATAGTTGTTGGTCTATCTCTACTTCTACTAAAGGCTGCTGAAAAGGAGTTGTCTCAGCAAATGCAAATAGGTCACCTTTGGCAGTGTTAAGATAGTTTTCAACTTGGACTTTTAAGTCTGAGGTTTTCCAAGGTGTAGGTTTTGTTTTTCTGCAAAGTGTCCACATACTTTTCTAAAATAAGTACCTTGATCAAACTGGTGGATCTCTTATGAGCACTTCTTGCTTCTTAAGGATACCTTGATGTTGTGTGTTTATTGTTTTAACACCAGATACTTGGGTCACTTCTGCTTTGATTGAAAGCAGTTGTTCAGCAGCCACTTTTCCAAGAGATGCAATGTTTGCTTGCATTCCTGTCGCTGTTAGTTCACCGAGTAAACAAAGGAAATGGTTGATTGGTTGATAGGATCTATTTTAGTCTGCTTACGAATAAGGATGTCTTCTTCGCCATTGGAATTGTTTGATATCCTGAAATCTGCTAGCTTGACAGGACTTTTTGCTTGTTGTAGAGTATCGAGCTTGGCACGTTTTTCAGGTGAAAAGCACACTGCCCTTGAAGAATCTTCTTTAGTCTGTAAAGTGCAATTGAAGTATTTCCTGTCTGAAGATATGGCTTTTTTGATGGGCAATACAGCATGAATATAACATTCAAGTTGCTTTGGGGCATTTGGTGCAGCAGCATTGGCTGGATCTGTGTTTTAAAAGTAAGAATAACTGTGAATAGACATACCATTTAAATTTATAAGTATAAAGCCTGTTTACCTGACATTTTTATTCGTATTCTATAACAAGTAAGAAAAATATAATAAAAGTAATCTTAAAGAAACTTTGTGCTATCTACACCATGTATTATTAAGATTTAAGCCCTGAAATTAGGTTGTATGTTTGTTTTGTTGTTACACCATTTAGCCTATAAAGTATTCATGAAACCACAACATAAAGCGAAGGCTACAGGAACATCCACGTGCCTGTTGATCCCCCTGGTATTCGTAATATATCAATAAAATTGGACTTTCCTAATCCTGGTTTTCAGGCTAGGTTTTTCAGCTCATTCTACTTTCTGCACTGCAGTACACTGCTTGCACCCATTCGGATCACGGTAATTTCGATTGACTGGCGTTCGAAGTCCATAGCTGAGCTCGTCACCAAATCATTCGTTATCTTTATGAATAGTTCCTTAAACACTAACTATAGAACTACTTAAAATGATAAGCTTGACAACAACTTCCAACTCACCTCAAGTTCAACCTCGTCCATCCAGAACTGCCTCATGTTTGATAAACAGTATGAGAGCCTGCAGTCTTTTATGCCATTGCTATGATAACCACCTTATAAATGGCGATTTATGACAGTGAACTAATCACTGGTTTATGGTCGGCCGTTTGCCCGTACCACCAAAAGTAAAAAAATACTGCGGTGATGAAACGAAATAACCTGTTGTGACACGACTCAACAAAAACGCGAGTGATATCTCTTAAATCTGAATGACTGAAGGCAGCACTTGACTTCTGATAAGAATTTCTAGTAATAAAACTATATTGGCACCAAGTGCATATAAGGGACTTTGCATACTCCGGTTGTGATTAGCATGCGCTCTCGTTGGGCTCAATGACCACTCTCAATGCCCTCGCTATCTTTGCTAACCGGCTGAGCTATATTCCATTACTGCCCTCGCTACCTTCGCTACGACCTCTCTATACTATTACTATCCTTGCTACCTTCTCTACCGTAGCGAAGGTAGCACCCTTGCTACCTTTGCTACTATATACTGTTACTACCCTCGCGAGAGGTAGATTTTGACCAGGTCCGTTTGTATGTTTTCAAGTATGCTGTTTTATCAATCAAATATATCTTTAAAATATTGTTGTTATCCTAGCACTACACAGCCAATCAAAATGGAGTGAAAAATGAATCAGTGAATAGTATAATTAATAAATCGGGTTTAAATAAATGAAAGAACATTCTATAACAAAAAACATCTTTGTTTATATTACGTATAATTACGTAATGTTTTATTGTTATTTGTTGAGCCGACGGTCTCATGAAGTGACATGTACGCGGCCTGTAGTTAAAAATACTGATTATCAACTGTCTGAAACTTGGAAAACGTTAACATCCGACTGACTCTCTAATGAAGATTTACTGAATCTCTAACGAACACTAACCTTTTAGAGTATTCGATTTATAAAAATACTAATTAAATTTGGCTATTTAGCCAAACGAGATCAAACGCAGCGTCTTCACAAGATCAAGTCAGCACAAGGTCAAGTTAATATCAAACTCGAAAGACAGTGTCGCAGTAGAATGGATAAGAGAAAAATTCTGACATTTCGAGTGATAACGTTTGAAATTGAATCTCGCATATTTTACTCTGATGAAGGGTCCCCATAATTCAACTAGACGTTAGTTTTCCTCAACTATGCTATTACGACAACAGTCAACTAGAATCAACTATTAACAAATAGTATATCTAAAAGATAATGATTGTTGCGAAGTTGTGATGAGGTGAAAGTATTTGTATATGTAATGTGGTTTGTATATGGCCATGTCTGCTTTGCAAATATTATCGAATTGAAACATTAAGAAAGAACGCTTTGTACAGGTAAAAGGTTACCTTCGCTACTATTATACTGTTACTTACTTCCCTCGCTACCTTTGCTACTATCTCTCTATACTATTACTACTCTCGCTACTTTTGCTACCCTCGCTACCTTCGCCACCCTCGCTACTTTCGCTACCTTTGCTACTTTCGCTACCTTTGCTACTGTAGTGTTTGTGACAATGAACTTGTGACCTTCGGGTGTTGTAGTTGAGAGTGTCTGTGCGTGTGAAGAATAAAAGAGTAATATTTGACAACTTTCAGTGTTTGCTTTGATACTACATTTAGGTGCCGTGACCAGCATAAATGGCGACAAATTCTCGATCCAGTGTGGCGCTTCCAACAGCTTTTTCGGATGGCGATATAGAGTTTTGGCTTCGTAAGTTTGAACTTTGCTCGAAGGCCAATGAATGGAAAGACGACACCATGCTGAAACGACTTCCCACGCTTCTGTTGGGTAAAGCCTTCGCAGTATTTGAACGACTAGACGAAGCGAAAACGATACGATAACGATATACATTTTTGCTTGTTTCCGTCTCAGCAGGAAACCCCCCTCAGGCAAGGCGTGGATCATGTTTCAATTGTGGCAAGAAGGGTCATTTTGCCAGAGAATGCAGAACCTCCGTCCAGGCAAGAGCAGCTGATTACCGACAACGTGGTCTAGAAAATTACTGTTTTGTTTGCAGGCAAATGGGACATTTTGCTCGAGAATGTCAATATAGGTTCCAGTCCCCAGCTTCGCGCCAACAGCGTCAGGAAAACTACCAAGGGTCGACCCGCTACTAGGCCGGGGGTCTACCCACAGCAACATGGCCTTACCTATAAACTGTGTTCAACCTACCGGAGTCTTCATTAAGGCATGTATTGATGGATGTGAACAAAAGTGTTTGGTTGATACCGGTGCGACAGTGTCTTTGGTTCTCATTGGTTCTCGGTTCTTTACAACCATGTCCTTTGAAAGCGCGAGGAATTGGTGGTGAGCTTCTCCAAGTACTCGGATTGGCAGAACTTTCTGTTCAGTTGGCAAAAGAAACAATCAATCATTCCTTTGTGGTTGTGGGTATTCATAACACTTGTATTTTGGGTGCCGACTTTTTAAAGTATGGAAAAATGCTTGTTAATGTGGCAGATGCAAAGCTATCGTGGCCAAGTGGTGAGGTACAACTTCTGGTCGAAGCAACGACACCATCGATCAACCGACTAAGTTCCCTGTCAGAAAACTATTCTGATGTCTTTGTTAATGGACCAAATGATCCTCTGGGCCGAACTACAAAAACGGAACATGTTATCAACACAGGAGATAGTCAACCTATCAAACAGCGTCCCTACAGAATCCCAGTTCATCTCAATACCGTGGTCAACCAACAAGTGAAGGATATGCTAAAGCTGGGTCTCATCAGACCAAGCACTAGCCATAAAGGATGGGAATTATCGGTTTTGTGTCGATTTTCGACGAGTTAACTCGGTTACCAAGAAAGATGCTCACCCAATGCCACGAATCGACGATATCCTCGACCAGCTGGGCGGTGCAAGCTGTTTCAGTACTCTGGATCTCGCCTCTGGCTATTGGCAAGTGCCTTTAAAAGAAACGGATAGAGAAAAGACAGCATTTTCAGTCAGAGTAAATCATTACGAGTTTAATGTCATGCCTTTTGGTTTGACTAATGCTCCGGCCACATTTCAACAAATGATGGGTAAATTGCTGAATGGATTAGACGGATGTTTGGTATTCCTGGATGATATCATTATTTTCTCAGATATATGGGCAAAGCACAATCGCATTTGAGGTTTTTCGCCGGGTTCGTGAGACAGGTTTGAAACTCAAGAAGAGCAAATGTCAATTCGGACAGACATCTGTTAAATTTCTTGGCCATGTTGTGTCAGACCGAGGTACGGAACCGGATCCTGAGAAGGTGAGAGCTGTGTGAGATTTTCCGACACCATCATCACTAAGTGAAGTTCGAGGATTCCTTGGTATGGCATCCTATTATCGGCGCTTTGTCAAGGATTTTGCAAGCATAGCTTCCCCTCTCCACGACTTAACAAAGGGTGGACAACGAGAATTCAATTGGACCCCACAAGCAGACCAGGCCTTCAAAACCCTTAAACAGCACCTTTGCTCAACACCTATTTTATCCTTACCGGATTTTTCTATTCCTTTCACCATCTACACCGATGCTAGTGACATGGGTCTCGGTGCAGTCTTATCTCAGCGAAAAGGGGTATACGAACACGTCATCGCCTACGCCAGCCGAAAGGAATTATTGCACCACCGAGAAGGAGTGTTTAGCCATTGTGTGGACTGTCAACTATTGGTGGACATACTTACTTGGTCAGCAATTTGATGTTGTGACTGACCACCAGAGTCTTATATGGCTTCAAGGACTCAAAGAGCCAAAGGGAAGACTAGCAAGATGGATCTTATCCTTACAGGAGTACCAGTTCCAGATAACACATCGACCAGGAAAGCAAAATGCCAATGCAGATGCCCTTTCCCGTTTTCCTCCACCTACCACCGACCAGTATCCAGAGATAGACCTTGAAGGCAACCTAACAGCTGGCGTCGGGGCCACAAAGGTAACCCCACAATGGTCCGTAGAGGACATTTGCATGGCTCAAAAAGAAGATCAGGGTATTTCTCAGGTTTTGCAGAGATTTGCTACAACAAACGAGCAACCAGCAGCCAATGGAGTGTGAACAGAAGATGGTGAGCTCCGACGCTACCGACAACTCTGGCCTCAATTGGAGATCGCGAATGATGTGCTGCACCGCCGAGTAGAAAAAGGTACCCAGGACGAACAGCTTGTTTTAGTCGTACCAAGAAAGATGAGAGTCTGCCACTTGTGCCACAACGATCCGTGTTCTGGACACATGGGCATTAACCCCTGTTTGGAGCGCCTTCAACGACAATACTACTGGCCGGCAAAAACATCCGAAATCCAGTTGTGGATAGCAGAATGTGAACAGTGTAACCGCCGGAAACCTCAAGTGCCTTTACAACGAGCACCAATGGAAAGCATAAAAGTTGGAGGACCAATGGAATTGTGGCGATGGACGTGATAGGACCACTACCAATGACTGCTTGGGCAACCAGTATATTCTGGTAATGTCGGACCATTTCACGAAATGGGTAGAAGCTGTACCAATGGCCAACCAACGCACAGATACTACAGCAAAGGCGTTTGTAGATGAAGTCATCTCCCGCCATGGCATTCCAGAGAAGCTCCTGACCGATCAGGGCAAGAACTTCGAGGCTGACTTTCTGAAGGAAGTGCTTCAACTGCTTGGAGTGAAGAAGCTGAGAACGTCACCATATCACCCAGAAAGTGATGAACAAGTAGAGCGATTTAATCGCACCTTGAAAGCGATTCTAACAGCGTATGTCAACAACGACCACAATGATTGGGATGTTCATTTGCCACTGGCTTTGTTTGCTTACCGTACCGGCATGCATCGCTCATCGGGTGTCACACCATTCAAAGCTGTATATGGTCGTGAAGCTACGTCACCATTGACACTCATGGGCACTGCACATAGACCTACCGGAGAAGGGATGATTGCAAACTATTGTGACGAGCTGGAGAAAACCTTACGGACGGTGTATGATCAAGTTGCGACCAATGTCAGTCAGGCTCAGGCAAAACAAAATGATGATCGGGTATGGATCAACAACAAAGCTGTGGCGAAAGGAAAGAGTCGGAAGTTCCACAAAGAGTGGGCGGGGCCGTACGTGGTGGTTAGTCGCCTTGGTAACGTCAATTACCACATCAAACCGCCAATGGAAAAGGAAGAAATAAAGTTGTGCATCGCAATCGTTTAAAGCTGGTCAATGGTAATTCTAACAGGGAGAACACAGCTAACGTGTCTAATCCAAGTACGCTAGGAGGTACTGTTGGCCTTCTTCCGAATGAACCAGCAATCCACAATCAAGTGGAAGTACAGACATGTGAGCGTAACGAAGTTGCTCCTGGCCTACGCCGGTCAAACCGTCAACGTCGTGCTCCGGATCGATACCAAGATTTTAATTTAGATGAAATTCAGATCGAGGATGCTCTCCACTAAGGATGGGATAATGTAGTGTTTGTGACAATGAACTTGTGACGTTCGGCGATCACGTGACGATAGTTAGTAATTGTAATGCGAGATCGGGTGTGTGTTGTAGTTGAGAGTCTATAGTGTCTATGTGCGTGTGAGGAATAAAAGAGTAATATTTGACAACTGTCAGTGTTTGCTTTGATACTACATTGCTAATAAAAGTTACTGGTCAGTCAATAATTATACACGACTCAAACTTTAAAAACTCATTAATTATTCAAAGCAAAACAAAGGAAAATCTTGACCGTATTGTGTCTTAGATATGATATTAGGGACCTTAAGCTGTACGACGGCGACGTCGTTCAAACAAAAGAATCTTTATGCGAAACAAAAATAATGAATAATTTTTATTCCCCAGAGTAATTTCAACGCCGTCCTCGTTCTGTTTACACACTGAGAGCATTTTCACGTCTTGAGGACGACGGTAACTCGCGGAGAGATAAGAACTGTCCTTAAGACTGACTTTAAGTCAGTGAAACACAGACACTACAATCGTTTTAGAAATATTGAAGCGTTTTGGAGACCATAAAACAAACTTTGAGTGTTAAATACGCTAGTCAATCGACCGTGGTTTCATTCAAATGCTAAAATTTATATTGCTTTCACTGCCGTTGTAGAGCTTAAGGTCCCTAAAGATTCGTCCTGATTTACTTAAATTTCCTTGGGTTTTCTCGGTGAAAATGGCCAATAACTGCTGTGAGTGTTTTAAACTATACTTCTCAAACTCATTAATAATTCACGAGAAAACAAAAAGGATAATCATAACCAAGACGTTGGTAAATGTAGTAAGAAACGTCCATAAATTAAGCCAACTTTTCCGTCAAATTTCTCTTAATACTGGTTCGTTTGAGAAGCGATATACACTCGAAAGGCGTCTGATTCGAAAACAGCTCGAAGTTGGTAAAAAAACTGGGCTATCTCCTCGTTTTGTGTATGATTTAAGAAATACCTAATGGTTTTCCGTGTTTGGATAATGTGATCCAAACACGCAGGGCAGGATGTTGTGAGACTTGAGAAAAGCGTAAAAGAACACGAGCCGATAGGCGAGTATTTTTTGTATTTTCGAAAGTCGAGCAACATCCCAAGTGTTTCCAACACGTTATCCAAACACGGAAAACCATTAGATATTTATTTTATAAAATAATATGTACCAGCAGTAACAAACTTTATTAACATCTTGGATGAATATACAATTAATTCTCCCATAAATATCATCAACTACCAATCACAGCCCGAGACTTATGGAAAGGTTATCACAAAGGATAAAAATACATTAGTTAAAGTGTTAGGTTATATAAAAAGGCAGTTCAACTTCATCGCTACATATTGAAACTGACGTTGACATTCCCGATTCACCAGTTGCTGAATAAACCACCAAATTCAGGAAGATTTTGGGCCTCTAAAGAATTGGAAGCAATGGCTGTTGTTGTTGCCGTTTCACTTGTTTTCGAGACAATCTTTTGGAGGAGACGTCTTGCTGTGGTACCTGCCACTCATCTGTGTTGCTCGAATCACCACCAAGGGCTTGTGAAATACCATCACTACAGCGTTTCAGTTGCGATGTCGATGGTCTCTGGTTGTAGTGGAGGAGAGACTGCTTGTTTTTGATGACCCAAAATCGACATAATGTGTCTGTTAGTCAGCCCTGCATTTGACCACAAAGTGATGGAAGTGGTTGGTGTAAACTTGGGACAAGCCAGCTGCTGAACTGATATTTTTCATCATATCACCGAGCTTGTTTACGCCAAGAGGCTGGTAGACTTCCACTGACGGTTGACGCTTTGGATATTGATAAAAGGCTTCGCATATTGGATTTAACTTGGCGATGTACAGCTTTATGGCACTATAGCCATCATCCTGTTGCTCTGTTTTGTACATTCGGCCCAAATTCTCGAAACTCTTTGTATTGTTGAGTCCACCTGGGTGCAGGCTCGGACTGGCCTATGTGCCATTGTGCCATGGCACATGGGCCCCTTTCGGGGACATCAAAATGGGCCCCTAGCCAGAGTAACACACCCATAAATAGCAAATTGGAAGCATTGAAGCAATTACTTAATTCCGCATTTGTGAAATTAGTGATAAGGAAAATAGTTTGCAACAGACTAACAGTAAGCCGACTTAAAAACAATAAAAAGTTTAGGGAACAACTGCTGTTCACAGGTGGCAGTGGGGTTTATGATCTAACAAATGGCCTGGAGAAGAGTTTCAACCAGCAGTTAAATTGCAAATTATTCAAAATGGATGCCTCGCTTTTTATCGTCGTCACAACTCAGTGGTTTCAGGTGAGTTTTAGTATATTCTAATTCTCAAATTGTTTAGTGTTTCCAGTGGCCATGAAAAGGAGATTATGAAAGGCACGGAACACCAAGAACTTCCAGTCAAATGAAGGAAACAGACAACAAATTATCAAATTAGACATTTGATGATTTGGACAATAATAGTTTCTGTACTTTATAACTAGGCATACGTTTGCCGTTAGGAACTTAGGGATGTAAACTGTAAAGTTGTTCTTTGTTATTCTTATTTCTTCCACTAAACTAAATGAAAAAATAATTTGGAAATGTTAATGTTTATATTAAATTAAAAAATTGTCTTGGTTTTAGACTGTGATATGAATAAATCTAAAAGTGGGGCGCAAAAGCGGAGGGAGAAATTAGTAAGGGACCTTCAGAGTGCAGCATCTGAGCCAAAACAAAAGAAACTCTGCTTTTCGCCTCTTTCTGCTCAATCGGAATCACCAGATCAATCTCAAATCCAAACAACTCCTTCAGTAGAGGACTGTAATGAGTATGATGGTGACAATGACGTGGCTGTAGACAAACTAAATGAGGCTGAGTCTGAATCGCCACAAGAAATTGAAGAAAATGACACTGCTGTTCTATCTCATTCTCGTGGAAAGTCGGAACCTCCATGGCCCTCTGCATCAGAAGGAAAACTAAAACTCCTCACCACGCCTCCTCATCAGCCGATAGATGGCATTCCCTTTCAGAGAGATATCTACTTTCAAAATGTGAAGGACGATCAGCGCATACAGCGTAGATGGCTAACATATGATTCGGTTGAGAAGAAACTATATTGTAGGATTTGTGGATGCTTCTCAACAAATCGTTCAGGCGACCTGGTCTGTGGACTTGGTGGTGACAACTTTCGCAGAGCCAGCCAAACTGTAAACCGTCATGAAAGTTCTCAGCACCATCGTGACGCGTCGGATGTCTACTTTCGGCACCTGCAGGGAAAAGACATCGTCTCACTAGCCCCACAATGGATGCAAGCCGCAAAAAGGTCCTCTCATGAAAAGGTCGAACAAAACCGTCAAGTTCTTAATCGTGTCATTGATATAATCAAGCTTATTGCAAGCCAAGGTTTGGCCTACCGTGGAGGTGGATGCTCTGAAAGTGCTCGTTACCTGCGTGATGCAAGCAAACGACATGGAAATTTTCTAGAGTTGGTACTGTTGTTGTGTAAGTATGACCCAACACTCAATGCGCATGTTGACAATTGCGTCGAACAAAGCAAAAAGCAAGGAAAAGGGCGGGGAAGTTTTGTCACGTTCATCAGCAAGACTACAGTCAACAACATTCTGGTGACTCTTGCTGAACTTATCCAAGAGGAAATTGTCAAATGTATCAACACTGATTGCAGAGGAAAATATGGGGCCATGATGGACGGAACGGTTGACATTTCCGGGACTGACCAGATGAGCGTTGTGGTAAGATATGTTACCAGCGACGGAAAGGTTCAAGAACGACTGCTGGGCTTGGATGTGATAACTTCTGGCAAAGGAGAGGCACTCTGGAAGCTTCTATCCGCAAAACTTCATTAGCACAATCTGAACATCCAAAATCTTATTGGTTTGTCGTTGGATGGTACATCTGCCAACACGTCTGACAATGTTGGTGTTGTGAAATATTATAAGGACAGTGTGCCTTTAGGTTATTTTGTATGGGGTTTTGCCCACCAGCAGAATCTTGTCGTCGCCCCCGTTTTCTCGGAAATTAAAGAGTGTCGAAACCTTCTCGGACTTCTGCAAGAAACTTGCACCTTTTTCAATGAAAGCTCGCAAAGGATGGATGTCTGGAAAAGATGGGTTGAAAAACATAGCAAGGGAGCCAAGAAACTAAAGAAGCTCGTGAAAGTCGGAAAGACGCGGTGGTCGTCGTCATTCAAGGCTGTCAAGCGAATCTGCGATGAACCAACGAGCTACTACATTCTACTCGGAACCCTGTGGGAGTTGAGCATCGCGGCTGGAAGTTCTGACAAGACACGGAACCGCAGTGATGCATTGTTGAGAAACTGGTTAAGTTTCAAGTCGCTTATCACTGCAATCATTTTAAAGAATGTGGTCAAAACATGCGATCCCGTCACTAAATACTTACAGACCATTGGTTTGGATATTACTCAAGCTCTTCGACTAGTCGAGCATGAAATGAACATTCTCGCAGCCGACAGATCAAAGTTTGAACAGAACTTTCAGTGTGCAAAGGAATTTCGTCAACAAGTCCAACAGTTGATAGATGATGATGAGAATGCTGATTTCGATATTGTACTTGAGGAAAATCTGCCCACATCTGCAATATCTCGAAAGAAACGTCGCTTTTTCGACGAACAAGGAATCGATGCGCCAGTTACAGATCCATTTGAAAACTTCAGAATCAATGTTTACCTGCCTGTCATTGATCGTCTAACTGAGGAAATATCTTCCCGGTTTAATGAAGTAAACTCGGCGCTTTACAAAGAAATCTGGTATCTCAATCCGAGTAACTATGATCATGTTGTTGATGCGACCAGTTTTTCGATTTCCACTCTCGCAGAATTGTCTGACGTTGATGAGATTGAGTTGAAAGATGAGCTCACCCATTTTGCGCGTGTGCATCAAGAATCATTACCATCAAATGATAACCGGCGAAAAGATGACAGCACAGAATCTGACGAGGAGGAAGAGGAGCAGCGGTCTGTCAATCCAGTATTCTGCAAGGGTGACTGTTCAAGCTGTCTCGGTTGCACTCTCCAAAAGTTGATTACTTACCGGTATCACTGCAGTAGCTACAACACTCTTTACCAATGTCTAAGAACTGCGCTCACCCTCCCATGCACAGTTGTGTCCTGCGAGAGAACATTCTCAAAGTTGCGCTTCATCAAGAATCGACTGAGATCTCTGCTTAGTCAGCACCATTTGGAAGCAGTAATGATTTGTTCTGCAGAAGTTGATTTACTAAAGGCTGTTGATAACGAGGCAGTCTATCAAAAACTTGCGTCAAAGTCCTCGCAAATGGAACACCTTCTTATGTTCTGAAATGTTAAAAAATGTTATGTTCTGAGTGTTGAAAATGTTCCGAAATAAATTTTTCCTAGCTTCTTTTATTATTTGTTGTTCTGGATCCGGTTCTCAAATTGCAAATATCACCTGTTCACATGCATAAACGGCCAAACGGGCCCCTTCCCAGCTGAAATGGCAAGGCCCCTAAATTGGGCCCAGTCCGAGCCTGCCTGGGTGATTTTTCGACGACTCGCTATGCGCCATTGTAACGAACTCTTTGCTGCTTAAACACGAAGCTTGTTTTTCTCAAATTTATTATAACGTCGTATGAAATCAGATATTTTGGAGTAAGCCATGTGGATTTGAACAATCGAAGACAGCACTTGTTTTGAGCTTTTCCAAATCTTCAGGCTCGAATGCAGGTTTGTGTTTAACGTTTTCTTTTCCTTGTTGCTTCAATAATTTTACCTTGGCATCGAGAACAATGTTGGACCTCTTAAATGCTGGGTTTCTAATGATTGTAATACCTTTGTTGTGCAGTGGGGAGTTTAGATATCTCCAAACCATTTCTAATTCCCAGCAAGGTTGATTTGCTGTAGTCCTGGCCTCATTTGTTTTTGACCTCAGTGTAAAACAAACAGAGGTGGTTGTGAACTCATACATTTCCTCAAGTTCGGGCGTAATTTGTCGGATTGTGGCCCATTCTTAAAAATTAAGTGTTTAGACATTAGATTTTTTATTCGGTAAAACATGTAAATAAAAAACCTTTAATTATACAGACCTTTAAATATGTTGACAGCATAACTCGTCTTTGTGCTCCAGGCTTGTGCGCTGTTTATGAATTCGTCAAGTTCCTTTTTCATGCTTTTTGCAAATCTTTTGGTTTTATTTTCCTTTGTATCAGCGTTGTTATTAAGTCAGTCTCAACACGAAACTCTGAAAATATAATTATCATGCGACATTTTTAAAAATCCTCTGAAAGGCAGGACATTTTCCGTGTTTGGATAAGCTGATCCAAACACAGGTATTAGCCAATCAGAACACACGTAGCATACTTGCTATTTTATAAATATTACTTGAAGCATCATGTAACTGCAATAGTGGTGATCAAATTATTATTTATAATAATTGTTTAATCACCACTATTGAAGTTTATGACTGAATTACAGTGGAGGTTCAGCATAACAACAATAATATACATATGTGTGAACTAATATAACAATGTGTGCTCATTACTACTAATATTTGACAGTAAAAAATCATTGAATCGTTCAGTTCTGTATGGATACAACCGTGTTGTACTACATTATCATGTACCAGATACTTAAGCAGATCAATCATAGGCATTTTCACCATAGATTTCTTACATGTCAACATGATGGTCAGATAAAGGTTTGAGTCCAGATAGAGCTAGTGCATCCTCATAGCATAGGTTTAATAGATTATACGAAGTGCTCTCTTCTGTATAGATTCAATAACAACAGATAATCTGGCAAGGCTACCCATACCGGTGCGGCATATTCAATGATCAGACGAATGAGCGAGCAATATAATTTAACCATATCCCTTTGTTGTACACCAGCCTTCCTAAGTAATCTAAGAGCATATAAGCTTATTTGCCTTCTTGAAAACATTGACATGAATATCCCAAGATCGATCACTAGCGATGTGTTTAATTGTGTTACCACTGATGGTGAGATGATTGCCATCTCTTAATTGTGTTACCACTGATGTTCATCTCTCTAATGGTGCAGGTTGGTATTTAAGAAAGTTTATAATATTAAGCTCCTTACATTTTTTGGGGGTTCAGGCGCATGCCACAACTGGCTGCATACTCACTAATATCCCAAGGTGTAGTCCCAATTACCTTGTTCAAACACAGTGGTGTCATCAACATACTTTAACCCAGTTGGGCCATGTAATAGCTAATCTGTCAACTAAGATTGCAAATAGTGATGGGGTGAGTCTAGTACCTTGTGGAATACCCCCTTTGGGAAAAACTGGAGTTGAGAGTGAGTTACCTATCTTAACACACTGAGACGGATTTGTAAGGAATGCGCCAATCCACCTGACAATGCTATTCACACCTAGTAATTATAACTCCTCTAGTAAAACATGGTTCACAAGACCAAATCCTAAAGTTGGCAAAGATAATTCTTATAAATTTATCCCCTTTGTCTAATGATTCAAGAATTACATGCAATAGATAAACTAAAGCCTGTGTGGTTGACTTTCCACTTACAGATAATTGTTTATCTTTCCGAAAATTAATAAATTTGGAAATTAATGAGTTCACTTCTACTCACTTGACACTACAATACCAATCACCATGAAAGAACACATAGCGGGTGGCAGCAGGGGCAACTTCCCCCCAGAAAAAAACAAGATGTTTTTTATAAGGTTGATTATCAATTTATTATAGGTATTCAGAAACTTATTTAGTTCGAGTGCTGAAATATGATGTAAACTTAAATAATTCGTCTGGAAAATTTCAAATTGAAATGCATATTTTGGTTTCAACTTATTTAATATGCTATGACCATGCAGCGATTTTGTTAAGAGCGCATGGTAGAATGTAATATTGCTTACGTTAATGTGGTAGCACACACAACATCGGAAACTAGACTGGGTACCAGCCACCAAACTGCAGACTCCATTATGGTGCCTAGTGAAAAAGATTCTGTCAAGAACGTACGGTATAAATAACTGCGTCTGCATGGTTCAGTGGCTGAATATGACTCCAGAATATACACGAATGTAAACATCACTATCCGTACCATAGCAGTTTACTTTATAAACTTATAAGATGTATTCTTTACTAGATAAGTAATGAGTAGAGAACTTACCAGACACATGGCGTTCTGTCTTGTTGAAGTAGGGCACCAAAATAAACAATCACCTCGCATGTATTTGGTGCGACTGTTAGTGCATGGAATACACAAAACTTAATTTCGTTAATAATGCGCTTGTTTATCTTTTAAAAAGTCTAAATATTACCAGACATTACAGATAAATTTGTTCAGAATGTTCCTTGCAGAAATCACTGGAAATGCACAACTGAGAGGTTTGCAGCAAACCTGCAAACACAAACTTCGCAGGATTTGTCTTACTACCCCCTGCCAAAATAATCCTGCGTACAGCTATGCCTGCTTCACTAAGGAGTATCAAAGCCCAAAACTGTAATCGATTAAAGATAATTATAATAATTAGGTTAGTATATAAAACATGTCAAAGGAAGTGATTAACAATATGATTACGGATATTAAACAACAGAGAAAAGTAAAATAATGTAATTTCCAAATATCTTCATCAAATTTCTTTCTTGTATCCTGTTTGCTCTGCTTTTTAAAATTCTCGTTTGTAATGTGCCGTTCAGTTCCATCTTTGAGAAAATTCTTAGCTACATTGATTTCCCCAAGACGTCCTTCCTTAATCATTGTGATAACTTTGGCTCTATCAGGTTCTCCTATACCACGGTCCTGTACATATTCAAAGCCATTGCTTCTCCGAATTACGTAGCAGTATTGGCCATCTAATACCGTTGATGATACATGAGGATTGATGTAATGTAGAACCTATAAAGAGGAGTTATGGTTAATTCCTTAAGATGTTATGATGCATGTCCAGCGTTCTAGGTCAATAGAAAATATTTTGAAGCTTTTAACAAGTGGAAATGGTAATGACTGAAGAAATTCAGAAAGTAGATCGAAAGTATTAAAGATTATTATCCCAGTTAAGCAGAGATGAACCTGAGAAAGAGGGATTTATGCTATATAAAGCCCCGAGGACGCTACGTGTCTGAGGGCTTTATATAGCATAAATCCGGATGTTCGAGGGATTTATGACTTATTTCATGATTGAGGAGGTTTTCCAACAAAGTTTTGTATATTTTTTTCACCTTGGACAAAGATTTTCCTAGTTTTTTTCTTCATTTCTTATCTAATTAGTATTCATGGGCTTTATGCGATATAAAGCCCGTGGTACATCAAAGAAAACCGACTCAATCATGAAATAACCTTGATAACTCACTTATTAAAGTGAGATCCCACGGACATTGATATTATGTTCATATGGGAAAACGGACCAGCCCGGTTAGGCCCCACCTTGTGCTTGGTGGTATCTCAGTGAAGCTAGTGGGATAAAAATTGCGGCTGATGTTTCATATAAGGATCCCAAATTGAAAACAGTCCTAATCCCAAACCTAACCCCAAACCTAATCCCAATACTAACTCTTATGATAACGATTTATTTTTGAAATAATGGCCGTTTTTCATTTCGAGTTATGATCACAATCAACCGTGCTAACTTGGCTTGTTGGATGCCTTGTTGGACAACTAATTCGTTCTTTATCATATTTTTAGGTCAACATTAATCAACTGGGCTAGCCAGACATTTCCCCCCAATCTGATACCCAGCCAAAAATTATCTTAGCCATCTATGCTTATATGAACAGGCCCTCCTATTGCATGTAAATGTTGTTGGAAACATTAGCCCACAATCAAAATAAAAATGGCAGGCTCTCTGCAGGTTGGGGGAGGGTGTGTTGGGGCGGGCAGCTTACAGGGGAGGCATGAGAAGGAGAACCTGCAACAATCATGGGGGTAAATCGATACTCGAGGCCCCAGATGGCCGCGAATTTCTATTGGTGGAAATTATAATTTATGTGTCTAGCTGATAAACAGCAATGACATATTGTGCGGTCTGGAAGAGAACATTAGATCGTTAGAAATTGAATTGAAGGACGAACAACATGAAGCAACTAAACAACTTCTTAGTAGCAGGATTCGGTAAAAGTAGAATATACCAAGCGTTTACAACATTGAAGAATATAGAGACAGATGACTTGGGTTTCTCGGCTTGGCTAACACTGAATTTCGTTTTGATGCAATGCATGACCGCAAGCACCGTTCAAAACAGAATATCAAAGTGGACATTGCAAGCTAACTTCGTGCAAAAAGAGGCTGTCGCTAAAGGCAGTGAGTTCTTCAAGAGAAGTTCCCTTCAGAATGGTATCTGTACCAAGCACCTGAAATTCTGAACTTATATTCCTTCACAGAACATCGGGGACATGACAAGATAGTTCAACATGTTGGAAAATATTATTTGCTGCCGTAGCCCAATTTTTCAACGCAATATTTCTAAGCAAATTCTGTGTTTGGTTAAACGATTGCTTGACAGTTACGGAGCAATTATAGAATATCCGTCCACTTTTGAAACAGCATTTAAAGGCAGAAATACAAACCAGGATGGTCTAAAATGTCTTTAAATTTAATGTCGAAGGTTTATATTGTAGTTAGTTGTTCATTGTTATCAAATTAAATGGAGTTTTAAAATAGAACGAAGCAATTGTATTTGACGAACTTTTCGTAATTTGACCCTTAAACCCCGTTTACATGGCAATAACAGCATTACGATCGCGATAGATGTATCGCGATCGCAATCCCTATTTTACGTTGTGTTTACACGGACAGCTATCTTAATTCGGATCGTTCGCGAAAGCCCGAGTTGCTGCCCTCATGTTCGGGAAGTACTCTTTTGGCCTCTCTGACTGTGCAGGCTACAAATAAAATGGCGGCGAATGTTAAGCAATTCTTCCAACTATTTAAAGTGAATATAAACAATGGTTGGTATAAAAATTTTAAGTATTTAGAGGTTCACCCTTTCATGTTCGTCATAAAATAGATGCTTTCGACGACGAGGTTATTTTATTTTTGCGGTGGACGAACGTCTATGTCTTTCTGGTGTTATTGTTGTTTGCAATTGTCTTCTCTCATGATGTCGCTTTGTCTGCGTTTTCTGCGTTTTCAGAACCGCACACAGCTCAGTGTTGGATTGACGGTTTTCCAAGTGCGTCTTTCCAAGTACGGCAAACTCTATCTTAAAGGTAATCAGATTTAGATACATTTAAACCAAGTCGTTTGCAAGAATTAATCCTTTGGCTTCCTTGCTTTCCGACTGTTTAAACAGGTTCTCCGTCGAACACTTGGAACTCCCGCATTTGATTTTGAAATTAATGTAATTACATACACGACAAAAATCGTCTTTATAAACTGCTTTTGGTTTTGGTCCTTTCTTATTCAGAGATTTTTTTGGAGTTTCTTTACTAGCATGTAAGATGGGAATGCTCTTTGAATGAGGGTTTTTCACCAAGAATTGTGGACGAATATGATTGATCTGACTGGTAATATATGTGAATACTAATTTAGTGGGCATAATCGATTAACACCCATGATTGTTGCAGGCTCTCCTTCCTCCCCGCAAGCCACCCGCCCCACCCGCAGATAGCCGGCTCACAGGCTAATATGTTGAGGTAAAACTGTTTTGTTATGACAGCGGGCAGTTGAATGAAGCAGAAGTGATCGATGATGAGTGTAATTTAAAAGATGCCAGACAATATATTGAAAAGTAAGTGTGGAACAACGCATACAAAAATAAGAAAGTAAGCGAAAATATATACGTCTAATAAAGGTGAAGATTGTTTAAGTGTTCTTGGTGTTATATATTCTCAGTTTTACCAATCGCAATCAGAAGTGTAGCGAGTATATTAGATGGGAATTATAGAGGGGGATATTACTCTAATATCTCACACTCATTCCCTTTTGAAGATTAGGCAGGGTCTATGGAATATTAATTTACCCACAAGAACAAAGGAAAACGATCGGCCATGTGGAATATAATTAATTATATTTTTGATTTGTCAATTGTCAAAGTTTGGAAGTGTATATATTTTGACACAAAAATATACATACATGACTGAAATTTTCATATAGCACACCTCATGGACAGGTCTGTCTCAGTTTTAAATGTGCTTCTTCGATAAACGTGTTAAGAACGACCCCATGGTATCGTTTTGTCCATTTAGTGGGCTAATAGCTGCAGTTTGAACCATGGAGCATATCAACGATACATGGGTGCTAAAATATCGTTTCAGCTGCTCATGTGTTGAGCTTAGTGTCGGATAATCTTTGGCGAGCTATATAAATATTTTGAGTGTCAGAATATATGTTATTAGAAAATGTGACTGAGGGCTGTATTTATCGTATTTGTTGCATACTGACAAATGATTATTTATTTTTAATACTGTCAATAACGAGTATATATGTTATTTACCAAACAGGAGGCCATACTTGGAAATTGTTGCTCGAAGTCTTGACTGCAGAGGTCCATGCAGTGAAGAATGAGGGCCACATTTTCCCAGAACTATGTTTGGTAAATAACATATTTATTTTTCGCTTTGTTTATTTATGTTCACGTTTTCTTTTAGACTTTTTAGGTGGCTTTATCCTGCGAGGTCCGTATTCTAAAATTCTGGACTGCTGGATTACGGACCGGGTAAAAATAAAGCACGTCAATAACTTACTCTTTGTAGTAACACATGCATGAATGCATGAATTGATGGTGTTACCCCATGAGAAGTGGATGCTGATCAAGCTTTCAAAATCGAACTTTTCAGTTGTTTAATTGTTAAAAATTCTTTATTAATTAAGGTCATTTACATTCGACACATGAAAAGTTCCAATTTGAAACGGGCGTCAGATATCATGTCACACATTTACACCCTGAGCTTACACTCGAATATCAATATCAACAACTTGATAAAACAAAATGTAATAAAGAACGATCATTTTAAAGTCCAAGATACGGATTAAAAATTATGTTATGCTCTTTTATGTATAGTTTTGGATTTATATTGTATTCGGATCAAAATAGGTTTAGTCATGCTGCCTTCGAAATCCGAAATTTAATTTTAGATATAGAAATGTTTCCTGAGAAGCCCATTTGAGAAAATAAAGTATATTAAAAAAACACTGGTATTAAATAAATGCCGCCCTTGTACATGCAGATTTTATATTGTCAAACATGAGCTTATGGGGAATGTTACAATTATTATTTATTTTAGTGTATTAGAAGATAATTTGTACATTAAATCAGATACAGGAATCAAATTTTGTTGGAATAGCTTTTTTCAAAACAATGCCATCAATAAACTGCTATTTTTGCATATGTCTGTCGCCAATGTAATTGGCAGGCCATTTATATTGACTGTCCTTGATGTTCAGCAAATTTCCTGATTCATCAATTTAGCAATGTTCGTTAAGCACCCATACGTCATGAGGCTGCCTACCATGGTGTGCTGGAGCAATCTGGGTTATTTCTCTGAAAATCGCTGGCCAGACCCATGATGTAGTTTGAGTTAGATAAGTAAAAACTGGAACATAAACATAATTATTGGTTCAAATATCATCATGATGTAGTTTGAGTTAGATGAGTAAAAACTGGAGCATAAACAGAATTATTGGTTCAAATATCATTACATGTATTAATGGACAAAACAGTATCCTTATATGAATGTCCGAGTTTAATATTTATTGCATAATATCAAGCAATTAGATCTGTGACTTGTGATTCGAAGTGTCAAAAGTGGTTAAATCGAAATTTTTGATGTGCGTTTGTGCATGTTTGTTTCACAACTTCTGCTGCTGAAACGTTTCCGCCGCCCTGTATATATATAGGCTGGGCCTCGAGGTTTGATTTCGTGTTTCAAAGATTCCATGCGACCAGGCTTTTCATGTTTGTATATTTGATTCCAGCATGAGTTGCACCTCGTAGACATATCACATTCCTTATAGTGATGCAAACTATTTTCAGTTAAAATGCCATCTTAATCAACAATTATGTATGCAAATAGAAAATGCATTCAAAAGTATGTGGTTTGAAATGAAATATTAGTGTAAACGGGATCCCGATCCCCAAAGAACCACAAGAAGAAAGGAAATGAAATTGTTGCATTACCTCAAACATACGTGGAGAAAATGTCGGTAGCTTTTATTAAGATTCCCTCATTGTGTAACTAGTTACAGTATACAAGGATCAATAAATTTAGCTTCCAGCATAAAATTAAAAGGCAGTCCAAAGGTCAAATGAGCATCATTAATTCAAACCATTGTTTTGACCATGTTTCACTTGAACTCTGGAGTACTCACTTGAACTTTGGGCTCCCTTTGAATTTGGTCCGTAAGCTGAATTTCTTGATCCTTGTATTAGTCAAAAACCTGTCTTTAACTGGGATTTCAGATTTTAGTTCATTAATTCAATTGAGCTCTTGCCTAATGCCAACAACACAAAAGTGCAATTTTGGGTGGTCCCATAACTTCAAAATTATGAAGACATACTGATAAAAAAATATTTTTGTTTATAAACATTTATTTACCACCGAATTTGCGAAACATGCAAGAGCTCGATATAAATTGTATTATAAAATGTAATGAGCATTTGCGCCCACTCCCAATGGATTGTTTACTGCACAATTGCTCTTACCCAATCACAGCAAGCATGCAGTAAACACTCCATGGGGGGAAGTAAATGCTCAGTGTACCATAAATTGCAATGATAGATGTCCAAAAACCAGAACCAACCGACAACTTTAAAAAAATGTATAAAACATATATTTAGTAATGATAGATGCATGCAAGTAATACAATAAGTATATTAATCTACAAGTTTTCGATGAATTGTATTAGTTCATTTTTCCTCATTTTTGAGAGACCTTTTGCATGAGGTCTCTTTTCTTTCGCAACGGCTCTTAGCTGTGGCATAGTAAGTTTGTTATAATCCTCTGCAGGATTACTAGCATTTTGTAGTTCTTCATCATCACCATGTGAGGAATCGATCAAAAGAACAGGTCTGTATTGCTTCCTTTTTGCAACAATGTCATCGTCCCAATACTGGTTATTTCTTTTCCTATATGGCCTTTTCTTTTCCTATATGGCCTTTTCTTTCTTTCACAATTTTTCAAATCCCACTGCCTGCTTTCCAGGTAGTACATGATGTCCTTGACTGCATCCCATTTGTTTGATTTGTGGAAAAGAATTCTTTTGGCATCATCGTTGTTCTTTTCAACACCTTGCCCTGTGAAACGTTTAGTACTTCCATATTCTTGCACAAAGAAAGGAATATGATAGACCATGACATGCATGTATGGTGTAACCAGAGATTTTTGATATCCAGGACGTATGCCCCCTAAAGAGCAGAACAATGGAACCCACTTTTTTGCTTTATTAAAAACATCTTGGGCTTGATCAGCTTGCAACTGGAAATCAGATACAGTTTCATAATACTCTGCAAAATCTACCCATATTTGCTGAACAGTTTTGCAAGTATCAGGATACAAATATTGATGGAATGTTGAAGGCAAACCTTTATAAGCTTCTTTTTTTGTGACCCAACCAGGCTTGTACATTCAACAACTTTACTTTCTGATCCATCTGCATTTTTCTTGTTCCACACAGAGAAAGGTATGCCAAGTTAATTAATTGTAGCAACTAGTTTAGTCAGGTAAACCTTTTTCGGTTGACCGGAAGCTTTATTAAAGTCTGCTATGGCACCCTTTGCGATACCTCGCTTATGATGTTCTCAAGAAGTCGGTCTGTCACTCGCAACAGTAAATGTAGCTCATCTGGTATAATATGATTTAAAGGTATATCTAATAGAGGGACATTTATGCAACCATAGTTATCTTTTGAGCTATAATTAGTTTCAATTCCATCCAAGGTCCTTTGGAATGGTTCTTTATTATAATAATTTAGGGGTTTTGAAGTGTCCCATCTGACATCTTTGTGGATAAGGCACCATAAGCATGAAAAGTTGGCTGTTGCGTTATTTAATCCCATTATCATTAATAGGAATTTCATGTCACCACCAAGAAAAAACTCTAACTCTACATCCTCCCCATCAATTGATATTGTTATATTATTAGTTCATTTACTTCACAAAAAAAATCAGAAAAAGATGTTTTCAATGTTTCATATTTTTCTGGTCCATATGAAAACATCATGAAGTTTGTGGACCTTGTCATTTGTGCTCCATCCCCACTTAATTTTATTTGAATCTTTTCATCTCTTAATTCTGGTTTTATACTGAGGAGCTCCCTAACATGATCTGTCAGGGTATATTTAAAGTCTAATCTAGCACCAGGATATGGCCCAGGCATTCTCTCTATATGGTAAGTTTTGTTTAGATTACCTCTTAGTTGCTTGATTAGATATGATTTTGGTAATCCTTCTGTTATTACCGAGAGTTCATGATAAACCTCATCTCCCACACAAAACTTATCGAGAAGGAATAGAACACGCTCAATAACATTCTTTCTGTCGTTGGGCAGCTTTTCATATTCCACTTGATCTGGAGTAGAGGTGGATGGAATAGGGTATTCCATGGTGTAGCTACAACCACTTTCATCTTGTAAACTTATGTTGGTCAGATCCAGACCAAAGCTCTTGCAGAACCATAATGCACACTGGGCTTTGTTCTTCAGCAGTTGAAGCTTTCGTCCTTTTTGTTAGCTCCCAAATCATTTACAGTTTTCCTTGACACTTTAAAACTTCTTTATGTTCTAAAATTTCAACATAATCGCTCAAAGCCTTGTTGGCCTCCTTCAAATCAGTTATTTCCTTTTCCAAATTATTTACTTCCTTCATCATATCTTTGTACAATGTTTTTTTCTCCTCTGCTAAATTACTGTACTTACTCCTCCATTCATTTAGCTCCAGAGAACAGTCCAGAAGCTTTGTACTATGTGTTTCTACAGTGTCTATTTCTCCTCTCCTGATACTAAGCTTGTGTACTTTGGTATCTAATTCCTTTCGTTTTCTTCCGGTTATTCTCTTATAATCCAGCTTTGCATAACTGGCATGCTTACGTACTGATTCTTCTGTGCGTTTACATGTTCTGTTTAAAGTAAACCACCCATCCGTCACGGTTGCATTAACTAGGTCAAGGTAATTTACATCATGACCGGAAACCCCTTCCATCAGCTGGTTCCACAACTGCAATCTCTATACAGACTATAAATTCATTGTTAAATGCATTTTGTTGTCTGATGTAATGAAGTGGGAACTCCACTACCATTGCCATTCCAATACTTTCTTTTTATAGTTGCTTAACACGTCCGCCATATTTAAATTTCGCGGGAATATTTATAAAAAATACGCTAAAAGAAGGGCCTGAGAACAAGACTATGTCCCAAGAATCTGTTCCGAAACACATTCGAAGTAAATTCAACAAATATGGCGGCGGCAGAAGCTTTCTTTCTCTGTTTATCGGGAAAGAAGTCGGTTATAGCTTCTAAAAATGGCGCCGCAGGTTGGACATCGACAGGGAACGATTTGACAAAGTTTGAGAGCTCTTGGAAGTATTTTATGAGGGATAAATCAATGCTTTAACGAACGATTTGAGTACATCAAACATCGGACTATACCTCGAAAGTCTGGCACTTCGGATTTAGCGAAGAGTTTATGCTCTATTTGCCCAATTTTGACATCATTTTCGCCAGATTCATATGCAGGCAATGAACAAATTGGCCTCAAAACAACGATCTCGTCATATCTCGGGAAGTAAGTAGCCTTCGTTTTATTTCATCGTTATCTAGTGATTTACAATGTTTAACTGCCAAACAACATTTATCGAGTCTGGCAGCATGATAATATATAACTTAATCTGGTGTATTTTTTAATTAAAAAGGCTTCCCATTGTATTCCTTACAAAAAAATGCGACGCCATTTTGAATAAAATAGGTCGTGTCCACCATCTTGTCCCTAATTTCTGGTAATGTTTCGTGCATTCATGAAAAACTTCGCCAGCAGGATGTTTAGTTCCTTGCCAGGTATGTTTTCAATTTCCCTTGTCTCATCTATTGATTCAAAGTACCTTTTAATGACATTGATATCGTACGTCGTCTTCTTTGTTGTGTTATCTGGGCGCTGACTTTCGATAAAGCTTTGAATTTCACGAAACTCTTCGGGTGAAGTTAGACTCGTTTCGCCTTTCTCTGTACTTCTAGGTGCTAAATCCTCGTTTCTTTCAGTAACAGGAAAAGTAAAATCTTCTGTGGGAAAGTAGAATTCACTTTCACTGTGTTCGTCGTCGTCTGAATACATTTTTAATGTTTTAAAAAGCGACCTTTACATTTTTAAAAACAAAAACATTGGCTTTAAATCACGTATTTAAATCTCGCACGGTCCGTACGGCCCCATACGGGCCGCTCCCGTAGCCAATCAGATTGCAGAAAACCGTAAAATATGAATTCGGACCGCAAATAAAATAATAAATCACTATATTCACTGCAGTTTTAACGGTCAACTTTAACTTTTAAAATTGTACGCTTTTGTTATAACTTTTTTTCAGCAATATTGTGCTCTCTTACCTCAATATTTTGTTGTGTGTTTTGTCACAAAGAGTGGTCTGTATGTTTGAGCGCATGTATTCTGTTTTGTTACTGAAACAATATATTATTTTGTATCTTTCCAAGCAGAACTTTACTGATGACGGTAAATGTGGGGAGACAAACTGGCGAGCTGCAGGAAACAAATCCAAGCGGAAAACCCATTTGGATGAAACTGGGTTGGAAATCGCTGGTTGTCGTCATGGCCTGGCTCAATGGGCTGTGAATATGTTTCGGGGAGAGATTTATGGCTACGCAAATTTCATCCGTGTCCACAAGATGATACCGAACAACGTAGAGTATATGTGGGAAGATATTATTTGCAAGTACTGGAAGTGGGCAAAGAACATTCCCGATAATAGCATGGAACAACAGAACATGAAGCCTGCTTTATCTGTTATGCATGCAAAAGCTCATAATTGGTCATTTAAGGTACTTATTTTGTTACCAGTTTTCCCAAGGCGAGGCCGGCAAAGAGGAGATTTACAGTAATCTCTAATTTCCAGAAAAGCTATTATGTCACTTTGCAGTCATTACATGTATATAATATTGTAATCTCTTATGAAAGATTTCACTCTTGCATTAACAATGAAGAGGAAATTCTAAATTGAAACTTCCTCTAATAGATTGTGATACGCTGTATTTACAAGATGTGTTTATATAGCCTGATACAGTTTGGAAGAATTGAAGCCGTAGGCAATAATTGAACCTGAGCCGTAGGCGATGGTTTACATAAGTATTTTCGAATTCTCGCAAGCTCCCTCGAGTGTTTGCATCAGGTTATATAAACACAGGGCGTCACAACCGTGTTTTTATAGCCAGGTATAAACACGGTAATTGACCAATCACAACGTGTGTAGTAAGACGCCACTCATTTTATAATTTATAACAATTGATAGTGCCCTTTTCTTAACTCGTATAGGTCTCATGGGGTGGTCGGTGGCAAGAAGGTGCTGCATGTTCCACTGGAGAGGAGGTTGAGCAAATAAATAGCTACCTTTCAAGAATATGCAACACCACAAAATATATGTTGCCTGAATGTGAGAAGATTTAAAAAAACTAATTTTCATTATACAGTTGATGATACCCTACCAAAAAAATAACGATTGTCCTGTTGCACGTTTTCAGCCCGAGAATAATTGATTACGGAGCACACGATGGCATGGAATAAAAGGAAAGTTACATCATTGGCCGCAGCTCTTTTTAAGAGATATGCGAAGGTTTGTTTGTAGTTTATTTTTTGTTTTAGTGTTACACTGTGTTTTGAGTGACAATCTGTTTGTACATAATGTTTTGTACATAATGTATGTGCCTGGGTATGTATGTGTGTGAGTCCTTGTGTGTATGTATACTTTTACGTTTAAATGAGTCAGGTATGTACACAATTGCATTTATCATCACCACGAGTGGCTGGCTCTGTCATGCTGGTTCGATTCCAGCACGTGGTATTGTTATTTTGTTTCTTTTGTCGGGTTACATCATAGAGTTATTTCCTAAGTTTGTTTGTTTATATTACCAGATAACTACAATACATTTTCCTAGTACCCATTAGTTATAGAAACACAATTGAAAGATAAAACACACTTTAAAAACACTGTCCCTTTGGGTTCGTGTTCCCAACTGTATGCTATTAATATTACTATTGTTCCCAGTAAACCGCGAAACACCTCACTTTCATGATTGGCCTGAAGCTTCCAGAATAGCGTCACGTGATTACACTTTTTGTGTTCTTCTCATGTGAAAACACGCGGCTCAAGGACAGTCAAAACTGATGATGGATCAAGCAATTTACCAGTTTAAGGTCAGGATAGATAACGAAAGGTGTGCAGTTTTTTTTATTGGACCTGACGAGGTAGATTCGTTTGACTATTGTTCCCTGGTTGATAAAGTTCGTTTATTCTCGAGCCGCTTCAGGTATTTAAACAAAGAACAACTTCGACTTCAGTATCTGGATGACGAAAATACTTTTGTTCATCTTTCGGAAGAAGCAAGCGCTTTGGTTGAGATGTTTCGATGCTCCATTCATGTCGAGAATGCTGATTTTAAACGAATAACGATCAAGGTGGAAGAATCAAACTCTCCTGTTTGCACATCAGCACCCTTGGCCTTGCCACGATATGGTAAACGAGTTGCACCTTGTGATGTTGACATACCAGTAAGTCCAACGAGTATGCCGTCAAAGCAAGACAAACAGAAAAAAACTGTGGAAAAATCTAACGCAAGTCGAAGCCTGTGCGCAACGTTTGATGAGGGAGAAAGTTCAAGAGCACGTCTTCGCGACACCTCGTTTGCGGTTATTGACGGCAAAATCTTCAAGTCTCCTTTGGAAAAATACCTTGAAAAACAAAGAGATACCCTTAAAAGGTTTAAAGAGAGAGAAAAGCAAGTGCTGGCAACGTTACAAGAATACAATTCAGTTATCAAAAATAAAAAACAAGGTTCAGTGGGTCAAGGTCCGATGTGCAGTAATTGCCACCGATGAGAAGGCCACAATAGACTAAACTGTCCTTACAACGAATGCCAAACGTTTTTTCACTGTGGTGACATTAACAAACACTCCGAAGAGAAAACGAGAATGAAAGAGGTTGACAGGCAACATCGAGAGTTGCTTAGAAAGATTTCGGCTTTGGAAAACGAATTAAAAGTCAAAGAAGCGTCGGTTACTTCACTACAAGATCGATATATTTACAAAGTCAGAAACATTCTGATTGAAAGCAACCCTTCAAGATACCTCAGTGTCGGCACAGGTGGGAATTATGTAGAGAACTGGTTTCAGCTAAACAAAGATGCAAGGAAACTTCAGAGCATTCTTAAGGGTAACGTTCCAGCACATGGAACAAATTTACAGCGACTGCTAACCGAGTCTCCCGACAATACCCTTAATGAATCAGTTTTAAATAAGGGCAAAACTAGCGTGAGAAATCCCTACCGCAAACTCTGGGAACAAAGGGGTGTGCAATGGCCTGCTTGTAAAGTCAAAGATTTATCAAATACCTGCAAATCGTCGACGTCGTTGTCTTCATCAAGCAGTTGGATTTCTCCTGATGTCGATGAAACCGAGAATGAAGCGCCTGATCCGTCGCTGTCTGACGACTTTGTGCTTGCCTTGGGAATCCGCGAGAGCTTGAAAACAACTAGTATCGAAGACAAGCCAGTTGTCATGGAACCGGAATTGGCGGTAAGCACTAAGCTGACGATTCAACCCTAGGTGGACTTGATACATTGGCAGAAGCTTGTAAAACATTTTTTGCGCAAGAGGAATTATTGGACAACTAAACACGTTTGTTTTGATATTGCCTATTGTGACATCTTTTGTATTGTTGATCTCACGCCAATTTCTAAATTTGTTGCATTTAACGTTCGAACATTATTTTATTTAGTTTTATATTCGAAATCGTATAGTTTCACGTAGGGCTGCCCTTATTTCGTTAGATTAATTTAGTCATGCAATATATAACTACTTGAATGTTGTTGAAATTTGTAAAAACGTTGGTAATAAAATATATTTTGCATTCGGGTTTTTAAGTCTTAATTGAAATCTACATAGTACTCGATGAAACAGGTTCTTTAATCGAGCAGATCAGTAAAACCGTAAAGGTTGATAAAGTACATTGCGCGAATTAATCTGGTAGAATTTCGCTTCGCGCGAAAAAAATCGCCTAGTAGAAAACCGGATTTAGTGAGCCAGGCATTGGATATTATTCAACACATAATTTTTTGTCATGGAAACATTTTATGATAACGTTAACAATAAGATGCTACTGTTGAAATACATTACTTTAATTTTTATAGGATTCAACCTGACAAACCATGCATGCTTTGGTAATATATTACAGTAAAGTGCAAAAATGTCATATTTCTTAACTCGGTTTATTCAGATTGCAATATAGTCAGTATGACGATAAAAGCCAATGCAATCGTCCACTGTTATGTGCTCCAAACACTGGTAGATGCCCTCGTGAACATTTCTTGAGAAAACAGTTCTGATTTCGTCTCTCTTGGATAAGATCTTTAATTTATTAAAAAGAAGTTCACATGGGTTAATTCTGGAGAATAGACAGGCAGGTAAACCACGTCGATACCAAAGGAATCGAGCCATTCAGACAAAATATAACCCCCTTCATTATGATGAATAGCGCAATTGTCGAGAACTAATACGTCGCCATAATGTAAAATAGGTTGTCCATTTGGCATATTGTTTCGATTTGCTTCACCCCAGAAATTCAAAAACGACGCACTATCGCTTGTTCCGTCTATGGTGTTTGCATACAAAACTCCCTGTAACCCCATTAATAAATTGAGGGTGACGTTAGGAGAGTTCAGATATCTGCCAACTTCAATACAAGGGGTGTTAACTGGAGAATGTCCGTAATTTGGTCTACCACAGTCAGGTAACCGAAAACCAGCTTCATCAAAACATTTAATCTTGTATGGATCCACTTTCGACAAGAAATTGAGAAAATCTTGGCAATAGTCGATATTCTCAGGGATAAACTTATCTTGTTTGGCACGAGACAGTCTTTTCCATGTCCATCTAAGGCCGTTGTCTAGTCGAGTTTTAACAGCCCTTCCAATGGCAGACTTAGATGTTCCTGCAGGGATGTCACAGTGAGCATTGACAGCGTCGAGAATTTTAGCATAAGGTATGGATGGTTTTGATGACTTTAGACCTTGAATTAATTCAATATCAGGAAGCTTCAAGTGTGGTGGATTATTGCCACCTTTCCATTGCGCGGTAATATCTCCCGTTTCGCAACACTGTTTCCACAATTGGCTTACGAATGATATGCTCACCGAGAAATGTTTGGCTACATTTTTAAATGAACCATTAAAATATCCTGTCACAACATCTCCACCTTCTCTAACGATCATATCGATAACACTCTTCCGCAATTCTATCCCGACAGCTTTCCCAGACTCGAAAGATCTTCCCTTGCCTGAAACCCTCATTGTACTCGCGAAGGTAAAAGTGCGCCAATTCTTTTCAAATTTCAAGCATGACAATTGACAAAAACGTATCACGTGATGTATAAACATATACAGCGCCCAGCTTTAATTAAATGAGAATTTCGCGGTTTACTGGGAACAATAGTATTATACATTCAAACTTCATTCTCGTTTCTTATTGGTCAACATACTCCAGTCTCAATGTCCGGCAGGCGCGACGTCATTTCCGCCGAATACTGTGAATTATTGGACGGTGTCCAAAAAAAATATTGGACGCTGATGACGTCACTAGGAAAAGCGCGCGAAAATTAAAATAAAAATGGTTTGTAGTAGATTACTACCAGACTGTCACTGTGTTTGTATATTTTTAGTAAGACTATTTTGAACAATGTATAATAAAACAATTATTGGATTCGGCTTACGCATGACATCAAGAATTATCCAGACCTCGGTCAATGTTATCCGCCTCAGCCTTCGGCAGATAACATTGACCTTGGTCCGGATAATGCTTGATATGCTCAGCCCAATAATTGTATATTTATTACTCGTTCACCCCAGCTCTAACTCGTGTTTTTGATGCAAACACAGAAAATATTTTCTACTTCTTAAATGATAAATATGCAAACTATATGTGTAGGCATGTATGTGTTATTAGTTAGATAAGATGTTGTTTAGGGCCTGCAGTAATTGACAGTACCGAAAAAGATGGCGACTTGTACATTTATACAATTCTTTGCATACAGAAAACTCTTCTCTTGAAAAAAGTACTATCGAAAAAGTATTGTTTCTATAACATTATATTGTTATAACTATAAATATAAAATATATAACATTTGAAAAACTAATCCTACCATTAAACAGACGATGAAAGGACTAGAAACGTCGACAAAATAATTAGATGATTCACTTTCCACTGGCAATCTCCAAAAGGATTCTGTTGATGCCATAAAGTGGAAGGAGGACGTTCAAGTCGTTGCGCAAGGTAATTGTTGTATTTAAAATTTTACCTTGTTTCAGATGTTTTTTGGTATATGTTATTTTTTTTGGTATTCTGTTAAACTCACACCAAACAATGTTTGCTATTACCTTCATAAATGCATGTACTGTACATATGACAAAGACAACCTTGCGTATAGCTTCAAGCTATAAGCGAGGTTGTCTTTGTCTCATCTACAGTTGTGGAGACCTTATTTTATAATATGTATTAAAAAATGATTGGTACAAATTATCACTTCCTACTTTACTAGAATTAGATAATCATTCACGATCAACAGTTACCGAGGAAGAATAATTTGATTTCTGTCCAAGCAAACATCTGCTGGTGATTTTGCCATCTGGTCATTATGTGGAAAGAGAGTATCTTGACAATCACCTCCAAGAAGGTTACGTCAAAGTATGCAACGATTGGGGAGAAACGGCAACGTCTGACCGCTCTATCGGAAAAATTGTGCAAGGAAACAAGCGTCCACGACGTCATGGAGAAAGGTCGACAATTAAGCTTGCAGTGAGCTCTAAAAACAATACAAAATGAATTGGAGCTGTTGTCATTTTCCATTTATCAGAGGAAAATATGCATCGACAAGCTTGCAGGTTCCAATTTTATACTGCCTATAATATAAGCCCTTTTAAGGTGGCGCCCTATATTTTCAATAGTTACGTGTTATTTCATAGTATGGTAGTATTATGGTATGATAGATATTGTTGTACACAATACCAATGCAAAAAATCAAGGTAGGTTGTAGGGACAGATTTTTCGCTTTAAAATTATCGATTTTAAAAAGGTGTGTCCTTTTAGATAGTTTAGAACTTTTTATAAACTACATATTTACAAAATATTAGCAAAATTCACCGAAGGAAATGTGTACAAGGTTAATATCTATGACTATGTGCACATGCTAACGTTTCCGAGCGTTTTAATATTGTTCTCCGTCATCAATGGGGAAGAAAACAATGGCCTATTTACCTGATACAATGTGAAAACGGCTCGGAAATGTTACCGTGTGCACATAGTCTATGTCGACGCGGTCAAGGAATTTCGAAACGACAAGATCGCTATTTACACATGCGCAGTAACGCAATTTCTAGTCACCAGTCCCCTGTTGAAATTACTGTAGGGAGACACCTTAACTGATAAGTATAAAATATGCAATTTTTCGTCATTGACGCAATTTTCAGACTTTGAAGTTCTATCGAAAATACACAAAAGCCTAAGACAATACACCAAATTGAAAGAAATTCAAAGGCTGTAAATGACGCCAATAGCGAAAAATCTAATATTGTATACTTATTAATAATTAATAACTTTATTTGCCGTCTTTAGCATAAGAATTACAACAGCATTACATAATAATAATATAAATAATATACATAATATAATAATATACAGTTCAATTCTGGTACGCTAAAGCTAAAAGGTATATATAATCTATAGGATATTTTAAAAATATTTAAAAACAGGTATATACAATCTAAAAGATGTTTAAAAATATATTAAAAGGTATATACAATCTACGAGCTACCGTTCAATTTTGCTCCTCTGACAGTAAAAGATAGTTTATGTCTGTTTGTACGTGAAGCTGGTACTCTAAAGGATGTACTTGACCTATTGGTGCCTCTAAAAATCGCCTGCACCAATGCTCACTGAATTTCATAAAACGTTTAAATTCTTTGCTCGTTGAAATATCTCGTCTAAGTGCTAATGGGTCAACAGTGTTCCTGGGTAGGCCAATTACGTCCAGACATCTGTTCTGCACTCTTTCGATATCTTCCTCAAGGTAGGCAGGTAGGCCTCCCCAGATTGGTGACGCATACTCGAGCAACGGTCTGATCTTTGTGAGGAAAGTGGTGAGTCCAACATCTTTAGGAAGATTAGCCTTCCTACAAACTCTTAGATAATACAACCTCTTATTTGCTTTTTTCACTATGTCTGACACATGTGTATTCCATTTTAAGTCATTTTGTATATTAACACCAAGGAGCTTGAACTCCTTGACTCTCTCCACTGTCTTCCCTCCAATGCTTATTCTTTCAGGTTCCGGGCAGGATTTCTTGAAACTTATCCACATGTCCTTAGTTTTTTTGGCATTTATTTCCATTTTATTTAGCTCAGCCCATGTCTCCAGATGCTTCACGACATCCTGCATATGGCTTGTGGATCATTGTATAAGTGATGCATGTTGGTGAGAATTTGATCTAATATATTCTGTCCGCGGGTTGGAGCTTTTACGATCCGACGAAGGCCAAACCTTTGACAGAGTTGACGTGGATTTAGATGATTAAAGTCATTCCAGATTCGATTCCAGCCGATGGCTTCTCCTTCAGCAAATTATCTAAATTGTCCGTAATATAATCATTCAATTCTTTTCCTTCTGAAGCGGATTTTCCCGGAGGAAAATATAGTCCGACTGTTATTAAACAGCTGAACGGTCTTGGTGTTCTATGAGGGGTATGGAGTAACCAAAGTACCTCCTTATCATTAACTTCAACATTCACGAGCCGTTTAGTAGGGAGGTCATTATGCACATACACCAATACACCACCACCAGGCATAAGTCTATCTTTTCGAAATATATTAAAGGATTGACCAATATTAATAGCAAGATGGAATACTGTCATTAAGCCAGGACTCCGTTACAACAACTACTGATATGTTGTTTGTTTCCACAACAGCCTGAAGTTCATCTACTTTATTAGTAACGTGGCAAGCATTAGTTACCAAAAAAGATGGCAACAAAGGTTTTACCTTTGTCCCTTTAGAAATATTAACGTTAATACAATTTTCTGCACAATGTCCAGCAGATTTACGGTGAATCTTCTGTTTACATTGAACAGAGGTGTCGCCGTGAGTAGCCATTGAATCATACCACCTTGGTCGAGTCAGAATTGGGATAGGATTCATCAGACCACTCGATTTATCATGAGAAGCCTTAGTAGAAATAGTTGTAGTACCGCACCATCTAGACATTTCAAGATCCGAAGAAATTAGATTCTTGTCACTTGATAAACATGTTTGAGATATTTTTCCCAATCTAAGATTCGGGTTCGACCCAGGTGTGGAGGTGTATGGTTCTTTCGTCTTCCGCGAAAAAAATATTCATCTCCATTTGGCCACATTGAATTTGCCTTACTTGATTGCCTGGTACAATTATTTGGTTGAAATCACGTGAAATCTCTGTTAGTTCGTTTAAAGCTTGATAGGGGAAAGGAAGGGGTCTTAGGTGCCATTGACTCATTATGGTTGTATAATCTTCCATAGGTTAAAACGGTTTTATTTGGATATACAGTCTCTAATTTCTTATGAGCTTCTTTATTATAAACTTCAGTGCGCGTTGGCGGGCAGATTTTGGTTTGTTCATTTGACAAGGTGGGTTTTCCCCTATTATTCTCCTCAACAACATTATTCAAATTAGATGGTTTACTTGCAACGCTGGGTTTATTATTATTTGAATTTTCCTCAAAATTGTTCTGGTCATCTAACTGTGACGAACGTGTCGCTTGACGGCTGCTTTATTAATTGGCTTTTTTGGTTGTGAGGACTTGTATATTTTATCATGCCTTGCACGATATGCTTTAACTTGTGAATTTAAATCTGGGACATTTTTCTTTTTGTCACCTTCATCAACAACATTCAAATTAGGAACTTGATTTGCATGCTTGACTTTGTTATTATGTAAATGTTCCTCTACTAGAGAAAGTAGTTCTTCCTGAAAAGGTGTGCTTATATTCTCCCCATTAGCTAGCTCTTCAGCCTTATTTTTATTACTTGGAAATTTTTGGCAAGTAAGATCAGTAACGGTCGTACCTGACATGTTTGCTTCACCACGTTCGACATGTCGTTTGATGGCTGCGACATCCTCTTGAATTTTACACATCTGCTCTTGGAAAATATAGATGGATTTAGCGTTATATTGTATATCCTTATTCAGCTCGGCTTCAGCACTCACTAGATCTATCTTCATGCCCTCGAAATCAGTCTCAAGATCCTTACAATTACATGTGCAAGACGCTTTCTCCGCACCGTGACCAGTCATCGAAGAAACCTTGTTCATTATTATATTGTCGGCTTTTTTATCGGGGCATATAATTGAGCAAAACAGGCGCTTGATACCTTCGGCTTTATCTCCACTAAAGTTGAGATATTTCTTGTTTTTGAGCCACGAAAACGATGTTGTTCCATCACTGTAGACTTTCTTCTCTTCACCAGGAGAAGTCCATTCGCCATTGATCTTAACATTGTCGCTCACAAAACTCTTCAAAGATGAAAGATCACCTGTCCAACACAGCTTTAAGTTCCCATCTACTGATGGAATGGAATTCTTGTTACTGACATCAAGCACAGGCTTATCTTTAGTTGCAATAGGTAGAGTGTTTAACAACTTATCAGCATTAAATTCGGAGCCCATAAAACAAGGGTCCATAAAACAAACCTTTTTTGTTGTGTGATAAATTTATCTTTGTTACCAGAGTGTTTTTTGTGTAATTACTGGTAATTGTGAAATGTGTGATTAATATTCCTTATTGATTTATGTGTGATTTATAGCTTCGTCCAAAGTTAGGGTAAAATTGAGAAAAAAGTTGACAGCAGATCAAGGACAGATCAGCAAGCGGACCCGTCTTCATAACGAAATTCAGAAAACTGTTGGTGGAGAAAACCTACAACCATTTGATCAGATTTCCGTAGCTGAAGGAATGTTTCCCTAGACCCTTAAAGTGCCTATGCAACGAAATTTCCAAGTTTGAAATAACAACATTGAAGTAATGTTGGGTGTCGCTTCTTTCGACTGTGAAAATTTTAGTACGAACAATTAAATGGAAGTATGTTTATTTAGCGTTTGAAGACTGTGCTTTTCCCCTAAAAATTGAGACATCATTAAAATAGTTGGCATACTTGCACAACTAATGACATCACACGACCCAGACCCCAAATTTTGATTGCTTTCTAAGCTCTTACCGCAATGGCGTGTATATAAAGAGAAAATAAAGGGATTTTGTCGTTCATTTTCTGGTAAATGAACTATTCACGAATATGTTTTAGTTGTCGAAAATCGACAGTACATTCTTATAATTAAGACGACTAAGTTGGATACAGCTTCGACCATGTATATTTTAAAACAAATAACTCGTTATGAATACATTTTACACACCCTTGTGCACACTTTCCCACGACAGTTTAGTTTTCTAAAGGTGTTTTGAACCGTCTGTTCGATAACAATAAGAATTCATGTAGATCCTAGTGATGTCATAAGTTGTGGAATAAAATATGTCTCAACTTTTTGAGCCAAAAGCCAGTTTTTCAAACGCTAAACAAACACACTTTCCTTAATTATTAGCCCTGAAACTTTCACAATTGAAAGCAGTAATGTCAAACTTTACTTTCATGCCATTTTCTCCAACTTGAAAATTTCGTTGCATAGGCACTTTAATGGTTTGTATACATGCTTAGCACTGTGTGATAGTACTATGTACCGTAGATCACGAACTGTCGAGTTTCGCAACTAATACGTTTAGGGTATTGGATGGAAGCACGGAGTAGACACGATACTTTATTACTTTTTACCACTTGATTTTTTAATTTTTTTCGCTCTGCTTTTAGATGTATCTGTGCAACTCAAATGCAAGATTGTGGATAAGTTTGAAATTTTAAAAAGACATGAAGAGGAACTGATTGTAATAAAAAAGGAAATGATACAGTATTTTCATTTTTACACAAAGACGTCATCATTCCCAAACTAAACTCCGAAATAAAAGACCTTGTAGGCTATCTTGAGCATGGTTCGTAGGATAAAGTTTATTACGTTATAGCTTTCAACGCATACTGTAGTTTAGTTTAGTATATTTGTACCTGCTTTTAATATAGTTTTTTTTTAAAATTATTTATTCAGTTTACACAATTTGTTTTTAACCCCCTCGTTTTTGGATTTTTTGATGAAGAGGTTTTGCTTTGGTAACATAAAATATTTTTTATTAGTATTGATGTGTTCTATTCAATTTTTGTTGCAGATGTAGAAACATCCCACCAAGAAAGCCGCATACCATTCGAACCGAGTGTGAAGGTACATTAAGTATGATGCATACTAAAGTCTAAAAATAAAATATTTTTTAAAACGGAATGAACGAGTTAAATAATAAGACGATGATTGAATCGAATTATTGCCTTTTAATTGACTATCATATCTTGGTGTTTGTTCTTATAATTCTAGTATGCCATGTTGAATAGTAGAGGCAAAATTACCATTATGGGTGAGATAGTGTTGCGACACAAAGGTATACAGTTTGCCGAAGAACAAGTACATACTGGGTTGCAGAAATTCTTGTGCTTTAATGCTGCAGACTTTGGTGTATTTCTGAACGAAGATTGTGCAGAACAGATTTCTGAGGACGATTCCATCTATGACGTGGATGACGAATACATGGAGCAACTGATTGAAGATCATAGGCATGACAGGATTACCAACTGGAATGTAGATGACAATGAATACGATCTCGAGATGGATTTATAGTGACAATATATGATGACGACATTACCAAATAAAGAAAAGAAAACAGACATGTATGCGTGAAAGAATATTATACGTTGTAATAGTTATTATAAAGCTTTCATAGTCAACTTTGTTTCATTCTAACGCTGTTTTCGATCGACTTTTTGTCGTTGACGTTTGTCATCTATTTTGCTTTCCCTTTGTTTAATGCTTACGAGAACGTTTCTAAACTTGAAAGAAAAGCATCACTAATGTTCTAGCAGTGGCGCAACGTTATATCAGGGGGCCCCCGGTTCAAAATTTGTGAAGGCCTCCCTAATACGAGTGCCGAAGGCAGGTGGGTCCGGGGGCAAGCTCCCCCGGAAAATGTTTAAATCTAGAGTCTCTGAAATGCCATTTCCTGGACTTTGGGGGAAGATTTTACAGAATTCTGATTGTCAGAAAACGACATTATAACATATCAAAATTTACAATTTGTTTAGAAATTAGTACGAAATACACTTGCTGTCTTGCTGCTTGAAAAATAACCATCTGCCATATTGAAATTGCAAAAGTGTCCAAGCCTTCAAAAAGCCGTCAACTACTTATATATAATATGTAAATGGTCATTTTGACAATATAGCCCGCATAAAGCTACATGTTAGGGACTTTAATACGACTTCTACAATTTCAGTATTTAAAGAAACCGCACGGCTAACACAACACCGAATTTGATACTTGGAATTTGTTTTAAGACTTTGGAAACTCTCCAGTTCTCCTTAAGTGACTGTAGTCTTACGTTCAATTCAATGTTAAGCAATTCGGTACTTTCCCATACCAAGCATTATGGTCAATGGGAAAGTGAGAATAGCTTTTGTTCCTTCGCAAGCTGACGTTGTCTTGTACAGAATGACGACGGTGTAAAGAATATTTTGATACTGCTCTGGCTTAAAAGTTTTTTCTTTAATTTTCCCTTTTTTGCACTACAATTTTATTTGCACTGGAACTGCTCGAAAATACACTGCTCTCATCCAATCAGAATTTGGAAATCTTTTTATATATATTATTATCGGGAAAATTTATTAAATCTTGAACAACGTGTTAGAAACTAGTTATATTCATCGAAATGCATGTATTTTACCAGTTGAATCTGCTAGAACACAGTGGCGTAACTATTATGGGTTCGGACCGGTATATTGTCGTATCGCCAAATGTCGTACACGTCACCACGTGGCATGCGAAGGAGAAGAAATTAAGAAGCATATCACACCATCAAATGGATATTTTGTTGTTGCGTGCATGCGTTTCTCAGAGGCCTCCCTGGCAATTTGTTTTTGCTCTACAGCCTGAGCCTGAGCCTGGGGGCGACCCCAATGGCCTCGTATTCCATTCAACAATTATCGGTGGCATGAATGCACAGAGGTTCGGTGACTTCTTCGCTCAGACAAGGCTGAATCTCGACCCTGATGAAAACATATTCATAAATGATGGTGCACCTGCCCACCATAACCCCGCTGACCCAGGACAAAATACAGAACTGAAGAAACTGCCACCATATAGTCCTTTCCTCAACATTGTAGAACAAGGTATCAGTGTGCTCAAGGCAGCCATTAAGGCAGATATTAGCCGCCCAGAGGTGCAACAACAAATGAACAATCGTGAAGAAGCCAGGCGACAAGGGATCGCACTGGGGCATCATCGAACTCAGCTGCTGCTACAAGCGTTGCAGCGAAATATCGGCACAATAACCCCAGCTAAATGTGGGCAGTGGTTCCGTTTTATGCAGACATACCTGCCACGTTGTCCAAACAGAGAGCAAATTGAAGGATAAATAACTCAGTACATTTTTATTTCTTTACAGTGTGCGAACACGCAGTCTTTCTCCAAGATTATATATGATTGTTCTTTGTTTGTGAATGTTGTTTAGCATCATGGTATTGTTTGTCTGTGTTCAATAAACGAATATTCCATTCACACTATTGTTTGTGTTAAATGGTCTAATGAATTTTAGGGATTATGGACATTATGCTAATGAAGTCCATGTTCAAAGATAGATTGTCAATAAATGTTATGGTTTGTCAGTTTGTGCTATTGACGTAACAGTCCGTGCGCACGAATGTCCAAAGGTGCTATAGATTGTACCTTGATACTATTGAATGTTCATGCATATATTAAACGCGTTATTGAAAGTTTACTCCGCGCTAATGAAGTTTAGTATGGCGTTAATGAATGTACAGTGATTTTATTGAACCAACCCTTGGCACTAATGAATGAATATTTTGCATTAATGACTAGCAAAAGGTGTAAATATCAAAGTTTTGAAGCTGGTGTGTAACCGCAAACTTTTGATTTTATTTCAAATTAAATAGCATTCAAAGGCTAATGATGACGCCAATCTATTAGCTAGAAGCCAATGGAAGAAAGTCGCATATTTCATACATATTGAAAGGGTCTATACATTATGTTGAAGTTTCTAACTTTTACATAAGTTTATAAATCTTTGGGAAACCACAGATACTAATCACTGTGAAATGCTAAGGATCGAAGGGGCCAGATATAGTAAGCACCCTTCTCAATAACTTCTCCATCAAATTGTGTTGGACATGCTGGCTTCAATCGACAATCAGGGGAAATTTCGTCTATTACTATGCCAACATGGCCTTCCGGTATAACTTTGTGCATAGATTTCATGGCGAACAACGTAGATACTGCTTGAGGTTTCTTGTCTTTGTCCAGAACCAATAATTTTGAACCTAAATGTCAATAAATACAACATAAGATGAAGACACAACGTAAAATTAGCCATTAAAACACAATAAAAACAAAAAGGTCGTTATATAGCGTTTCGAAACTAGAGAAAAAAATCTCCTGAAAGACGTGTAAAAATGTGCGTACATAATAAAAAACACACACAACACAACCCAAGATGAAACAATTGCCTGTTCAAAACAGTCGTAATAGCGCTCCGTCGATATGACGTCAGCATCGATGTTTGTCCGCTTTTACCCATAATTCTTGTGGCCATAACAAAAGAAATAGCTCATTTGCAATCATTTGTGAGTCAAATTTGTCCGCTTTTTTAGCTATTAATAGCAGCCAGACTCTACGCTATTGGTACAAGCCACGTGCTGGAATCGAACCAGCATGTCACAGGCAAAATGTTAACTTCGTATTAGTATAAACCTACTATTAGTCTATTAAATCCCATTCTGATTATCTGTGCTATATTCACCATCTATTGGTGATCAAATATTTTGTTAATATTTTTAGCATGCAAATTAGTATGCATCCTACTCGGATAACTAGTTTTGTTATTATTTTAAATGCCAATAAGTGTGATAACTCTATTCCACTGCTTATCGTTTACTGATGAGTATTTTTTTATTTCAAACACTTAACGCTTTTTTTCTCAGTAAATTTCATTTAGCTATTGAATATGAAATAAACCATTATTATTATAAAGCTGAGTTTCACTTTGGGTGAGTCATGAGATGAGATCTACCATGGCATTTAAGTGAAGCTTAAAAGGTCGTAGATACAGTACTTTGTTTGAAATAATATTTTGTCTCATTGGTAGGTCTATTTTAAAACAATTGGATAATTATAAGCAATGACTACGAGTGTGATATGGGATTTAACATCGCAACTCGTGAGTGAAGCTTGAGCGAAGTGAGGGGCTGTAGGCCCCGAGAGGCTGCTAAGCTTCACGAGCGATGTTAACTCACACCCGTAGCCATTGCTTATAAACCATCCGGCGTATCTCATGACTCATACACCCATAATAAATTGAGGTTTTTTTATTGAGAAAGAATCGTTAAGAGTTAGAAATTAAAATTTTACTGAGAATTCAAGAACATTAATAGTTAGAAATCAAAATACTTATTAGTATGTTATAATAAGCAGTCAAAACAGTGGAATATATTCTGTTTATTTCATAAACACGAACACAAAAAATCTAAATTGAGGATAAATTTTTACTGCAATAAAAAAATTATATAGTTGAAGTGATATCTTCACACGTAAAAATATCGTATTTTTTACACGTGTAAAATACGATTTTTTCGCAGTGACAGAAAACGCTGTATCACACCGATGTTTATGAAATAAAAATATTTATCCCACTATGCATACTAATCTGCATGTTAATCAGTTGAATAAAGGATTAAAGCCATGATCAAACGAGAGCGGAAGTCACCGTAAGTTTCAACCAACTTTCGATGATTAGTGGTGGATTAAGATAAGTCTTGCAATTATCTAGCATAAGTGCAAAATTTGCGTCGACTGGTATTGCAGTTTGAACGGTTTCAGAAGTTAACTAGCATTCTCGTTTGATCTGGGCTTAATGATTCTGTTGGAACAATCACGGTTGATAGAGGAACAATGAATTGTGGGTGTGTCATGGGATAACTACTGATAGACATCTACAGCGGTTGTGTAATTTTTAATTATGTACACACGTAACCATCTTTCTTAACCATCCTGTGTAGAGAGAGCCCCAACCACCTTTCTTAACCATCCTGTGTAGAGCCCCTGCATTGTCGAGTTCGTTGGACCTTTTTGAGCGTTTTGCAACTGGTTCCACCCCGTTTGATCTTGCTGCTGCTATTGTTATTGCTGTTGCCATAGTGGCTGCTGTTGTTGTTGTTATTACCGTTGTTATAGCAGCTGTTGATACAGTAGGCTGGTTAGGTACTGATGTCGAGATGGTGTTAGCACTGTTGCCGTTAGTATGGGTGATGTAGTAGACTGTGCGTGTACTGTTGTTGTTTCTGTAAGTGTACGTTCATAAGGTTGTACATCAGTTGTTGTATATGCGGGTGAAGTTACAGGCTGTGTAATTGACGTTGATGTGTTGCTGCTGAAATTGTTGTTTGAGGTGTCGTTGTGCCTGTTACATCTCGTTGAGGGATTGCTTTGGTCTCTGCAGGTTTTTCGCGTTCCCTGAGTTCTTCTGTCAATAGTAGAAATAAATAATAGTATTCAATACATTTAGCAAAACCATGACAAGACCAACTTGCAAATTTGTTAGTTTTCAAAAAATGCAATGGTAAACTGTGTACTCTCCTCAAGACTGGTCTCCACATAGCTGTAAGAGCCTGCGACTGACATGGCTGGGTTGACAAGGTGCGATTGTCCAATCGTAGACAATATTGACTTTGCCATATAAAATAAAAGACCGCATGCGATTGGACAAAAGGCTGGATTTCCACTAGGAGTGAAAAGTGGCGCAAGCGAGATTTCTATTGTGCAATTACACACTGCACTTAATAGGCCCTATTTTTTGTATAGATGCACTGTAGTTGTAAAGAACAAGCAAATTGATGAAAAACAGTGCGCACACAGATTACCACCTTTTCACTTTGCTATACAGTATATCCAAAACACTGTCTATGCAGCACTCTACTTTTTCACTATATATGATCAAGTACTTTGGTGAGTCATCCACTCAATTGCATGCGCCAGGCGGAGAAAAATCGCAACAAAAATCGCCAACTGTAAACGGGCATAGAAGATAGTACAAAATTAGTAAGAAATTTACTCAGAAAACGTAAACAGAAAAGGCAAAACTGAGCCAAGTCAACAAGTACTGACTAGTATTCAGCGAACAAGGCCATAGAAATAAAACTTTCTGATGAAATGGCTGAAATTTCCTATAAGATACTGTAGAATCGAATCATCTGAAGATTTTATAATGACGCAAAAGTCAATAACACACTTACTTCGCATATACTTGTCAAATAGTCTTTCTGCTATTTTCCCTTCCATTCACAAATTTTGCAGCTGGCCCCTGAGTGCCACATAAATATGTAGTGTGACCTTTTCCATGCTTGGAAAATGCCATTACAACAATACGCTGGCCATGATGATGTAAGATATCCGCCTAATTTATAGTACAGTCATTTAAAAATAATTATAATTAATTAATAATTATATATTATAATGTAAAAAGAATATATTGCATTTTCACTGCCTTTTCACGATCTTTTTTAACACAAATTTTCATTCACCGTATAACCCGACAAAACACGTACTTTTCTTTTACGGTTTCAATTTAAATATTAATTCAAATGCAGATATTTACGATATCTAGTTACCAGAGCCAAATTTTCCGATGCCGCGCATGATCGACGACGTTGATCCTGAATATATATATACAAGGAAACTGAAAGTGACTCTACAAACACCTTGGAATCCCGTAATGAGGGACTATACGCCGGTCGATATTAGCACCCTCAGGCCTTCGCCCGGCGCATCGCGCCGGGCCAGGGGATTATTAAGTAGCTGCCCCCAGCCTGCTATTTAGCACTGCATTTCATTAACATAAGAAAGTAATACATCAGGTCAAACAATCATGAATAGCATGTGTGGTGATTTATTGCTGAGCTCTCAGGCCTTCATCAGAGCAAATGCCAACCTATTTTTGGCTCACATCCATAGGGGGGTGCGGCCCCCCTGGGAAAATTCCTGCCCCCGCCCCCCCTCAGAAAATTTGTACTCTTGGGTCTTCATTTGGCTCAGTTAGGCTGCCCCCCTAGGTTTTTCCTGGCCACCCTTGACAGAAAATCCTGGCTACACCTCTGTTTCACATCATACAAAAATTCAACTTAACCCTTTGCCTACTAACCCGCCCAAAAACGGCCACTTTGTTATTTTACTCTGTCTATAACGCCATACGATTTTACTTGTCAGGTGATTAACCCCTAGGAGGGAAAGGGTTAACAACCAAATTCACGCAAGATCACACAATGGCATAGTAACAATTTACTCTAAATGAAATTACAACGGTACAGGTATCAAGACTGTTGACTGAAAAGAGCTGACCAGTGACCATGTGCTGTGGTGGTCATACCTTTATTGTAGGGTTCTTGACACTTTGCAGGAAACTTGGTGTTTCCACAATTTATTGCTCAATGTAAGTTATATAATTGTCACCATGCAAACATTCATGGAATTATAAATCATGTATACTGTAGGTAACGAATTCAAGGAAATTGCAATATTTTCAACAATTATTAACTCCTTGACTGAGGAGTTTCCTCGATCTTGATGAGTAAAATCGTCTGACGTTAGCCAGAGTAAAATACTAAAGTCTGCATGGTTCGAATTAAAACAAACCATTCAGTCATCAAGGAGTCAATATTATCCATATAATTATAACTGTTTTTACTGTACATTACCTTAGTTGTTTTTCCCTTAAATCTTGTTGCTAGTAAATTAATACAAAGTTATACATTAATTATAGTAGCTACAATACAAATACTGTTAGTAAAATCAATACAAAACCAATTATTTTGTAAAACCTTCAAACAAAAGTAGTTTTAGTTTAACCCCTTAGAATTTAATGAATTAACACCTGAATAAAATTGTGTGGCGTATAGCCAGAATAAAATGTTCAATTAATGAATTAACACCTGAATAAAATTGTGTGGCGTATAGCCAGAATAAAATGTTCAAGTGTGCACTTGCCCATTAATGGGTTAAACTTAATGTACAAATTCAGTATATAATTTAATATATGCAAATTTTGTTTGACTGATATATGCCAGACAGTTTTGTTCACTTTAAAGTGCCACTACGATGAAAATTCAACCCCGTCTTTTAGACGATGAAAATTCAACCCCGTCTTTTAGATTTTCTTTAGCATAGAATAGTGTTTCAGGGTCGAAAGTGATCATCGATGTAAAAAAAAACTAAAAAATGGTATTTTGAAGTAAGTATTTTGAGCTTTGAAATCACTATTATTTAGGCCACCATTACTAAAAACGTGTTCCAAGTGTGCCCGCAATTTCAAAAGGTAATATTGTTTGTGACGTCAGATTCTCAATGCTACGCCTGAATTTCGGTCTAGGTTATTTGTTTTCTTGTTTTTTTCGAGAAGTAGATTAAATGTCCAGCCTTTCAGATGAAGAATTTGAAAAAACGACCTTGATTTACTTGAAAATTAGCCGCGTGGAGTCTTCGCGTTGAGAATCTGACGTCACTTCGTTACGCTGGTCAAGAACATGAACGATTAATGGCAGACATAACAACTCCAGATTCGATGTAAGAAAAATAATACTTGCCATCGTCGAATCGCAAAACGGTTTCGACCACGTAATATTTAGCAGCTCTGCTTTATAAATACGTAAAAATATCGATAGGTAAAAATTTGATCGTAGTGGCACTTTAACTTATAATCCTAAACCAGGAAAGCAATTACATTATAAAACAATTAAAGGATTCAATGTTAGACCATCAGATCCTTCCATGGCATTCAGCAATTACTGACCAGGTTGGTACTAATCTGTATGGTACTTGTAACTCTTGATATCACCATAACTCATAAGCAGGGTTTCTTTTAGGCGGGGGCGAATGCCCCCCTTGAAAAATATTTGACCCCCGCCTTGAAAAATATTTGCCCCCTCGTTATATTTTCTGAAAGAAACCCTGCTCATAAGTCTCATTGTTTTATTTATTTTGTCTTTCATGGCCTGTTATTTTACTTGGCTATTATATCAATTAGGAATAATTGCTCATGAATACACTTTCGTCTTACTCTTATAGTTGTTGTATAACATTACAAATTCGTACAATTTATCAAAATAGTATGATCGAAGGCAAATTAGCCAAGGGTAACCACAAGCGATCATATGAAAAGGCCACAAAAACACACTGTCAGTTTTAAGTGGTTTTGGTGCTGTCCTTAAATAAAATTTGTAACTTAGTAACTGTTAAACACCAAATGTGTGATGTATGAGAAAATGGAGAATAAACCTTCAAACTGTACTTAAAACAAAAATAGACTGGAAAACCAAAGCATGCAAATAAATTTCACTATATTTACATTTTTTCCTTGGAAAAAATAAATGCAATGCAACCCACTGCTCTGGGTTATGTGCAGGAAGCACAATTTTCAGACTGGGCCACACCATTGCTTTAAAATTGCTCGACCACACAATAGAGTTGAGCTAGATAAAGTTTGTAGTCAAAAATCTTTTCTCCACCATAAAAATTATTTCAATCAAGTGATATACAGTACCCTGTATTACTTCTTTAGCAAAACAAAGTAAATTCTGCTTTGTATACTGGTATTCATTTTGTTTGTCCTAGCTGTGATAAAATCATTAATTTATTTGACAAACCAACTCGGCTAACTGGTAAAAAAATAACAAAATGCTTCATCAAATTTTAGCCCATTTTACATGAACAGCCTAATAAGCCATGTAACGACATCTTAATTTAATTTTCTATGCATGCTAAATTACTGTAACAGCCAGTATGGAGTTTCCTCTGTCAAGTAGGGGTTTCCACAAGATGGTCGGAATTTTGCAAAAAGTTGCTCAAAAAATCATTAAATTTTGCTTAAAAGTTGCCCTTTTTTAGGTTTTAAGAAAGTTACTCAATCTTGCTAGTTCACTTGCGCTGCCAATTTTAGAAAGTTCTGATACATACCTAATGTGTTAGCATTTAGACTGACTAGCATATGAATGTGTTTCTTCATCAAACAATGGATGAACCATCGTTGTACTTCAGCATGATTGCTGCTTCTTTTGCAAGACCACATGGAAGCATGGAAAGTGTAAATAACTCCGGTGTTAATTCCCCTGCCGGGTATTAAATAATGAATACCATATAGAAAATAATAAAGTTGATAGACAATTGAGAATGGAGATTTGGACTTGGAGACCTGAAATTATTCATTATTAAGCAAAAGCTAAGTGAAAACAATGAAAATGTAAATTTTTAACCTACCTACTGACATACAGTTAAGCAAAATTTAAATAATTGCTGTTAAAACTCTCAAAATTGCTTGGAGCTACAAAAGTTGCTAGTTCAAAAAATTGTTGCTCATACAAAGAGAAGTTGCTGAAAAGTTGCCGAGCATCTAGTGGAAACCTCTACTGTCAAGTACCTTCCCTTTTAACCCTTTGGCTGCATGCAACAACGTTTCCACTGACAACTGTGTAATTACAATACTCATACAATTTCGATTGTGATTGCTGCTAAAAAACCTACAGATAATTCTTGATGTCTTGCCACCTGCAAAATATCAAAAATTGTCTGTAGGTGAATTAATTGTCTTTACGTGGCTTACTTCCTAAACTCCCTAAAGGCTTCTACATTTATAATTGTATTAAAACAATTATTGGATTCGGTTTACACATGATAAAGAATTATCCAGACCTCTGTCAATGTTATCCGCCTCAACCATAGTCTGGATAATTCTTGATATCATGCTCAGCCTCATCCAATAATTGTTTATTTATTGTGCTCAACTTTATAATCCAAAAATGATTTATAAATATGAATAATATCACTTTAATTGATGTACTGTATATATTAAAGTTGTAACATAAAATGGAGTTAAAGATGTGTTTAATCGTAGTTAAAAGTTCTTTCATGATGGGACCTTTGACCCTCAATCCGTTGTCAGATCATGTTTCTTTTTCAACAAGAAATGAAGAATATTATACACGAAAATACAAAATGACTACGTAGTTGAAACCAAATGAACTAGCATTAATTTAACAGTATCAGGTGAGGGCGCTGTTGAGTGTTGACTAGCGAATAAATTACAGTAGTGTCAGTGATAACATATTTGTATGTCAAACTTAAAAGTTACTGTTGAAAAGATGTTGAAGGGACACTCCGGCCCAAATACAAATGTAGTTCATATGAAAGATCTTACTGACTTTAGATTAATTCCAAAGTTTCAGCATTCCTATCAATTTAGTTAAGAAGATGTGGCTAGTTGAAGTTGGAGAGTTTGTCCAATTTCGACGCCATTTTGTTTCTCAAATATGACGTCACTGAGTGACGTGTCTCGTATTATGCCTAAGAAGCTCCTCTACTTTCCTGCATGATGAACTAAATAGTTTATTTCGACTAATTTTCGTCCAAAGACCATTCACAATAACTATCACTATGTGATCGCCATCAAAACAACTCCACTGACGATAAAGAATCACTCAATGACGTCATATTTTCAAAACCAATATGGCGTCAAAATCCACAAATTTTCAACTTCAACTAGCAATATCTTCTCAACTAAATTGATAGGAATGCTGAAACTTTGGAAATAAACTAAAGTCAGTAAGATCTTTCATATGAACTGCATTTGTATTTGGGCCGGAGTGTCCCTTTAAACAATTTTAGTTGAGTTTCCAGTTGTTGCTGTAAAGCTGCAAGTTGGGTATTCTCTTTGTTTGCCATGGCTTGCTCCGAGGTTTTCTTTAAAGTTTGTTCCATATTGTCCGTTGCTGTTTCACTTTCAACCACCGAAGCTTCACTCTGACCCCGTGTCAGAGGCATATAGTTCCGTTTATCAATTTACTTCGTTTATCAAGAAATATCCTGCCAAGACCACACAAATAATCACCAAATCGCAAAATGTAAAGGTTTATTTGACAGCTCTCAAAAAACTCAGCCCTCAAACTCTTCGAACGAAACATAAACTTCGACAATATAAAATTGTCATAGCAAAGCCGAACACGTCAAATCACCCCACACAATAAAATAGAATAAATTAACTTATTCTCGTCAAATAACGTGTACGCAACAAGCGCACTGATTGGTCAATACCAGTGTTTGGATAAGAGTATCCAAACACAGAAATTCTGAATTCGATCTTATACACATCAAAAGCAAATCATGCTGGCCCATCAACGTTTTTAAACATTTATTAACATTCTATACATATGCACAATAACAATAAATAAAATATAGCAATCTTCCCTATTAAATTTCACAAGATTTTGCAAAAATAGGCCGAAATTATAAGTATTTAAAGTGGACAAAGCAACGCTAAAGCGAACGAGAATTCCCGTATAATTTGTGAGGGCGACGTTTACTTTATTGAAAGTTTCAATAAAGAAAAAACGTTTATAGATATAGTCCACCAAGAGAACATGGAAAAGGTATAAAATGTTTATTTTACCTCTGGCAGGATATTCATGAAGAAACCATTCATTTTGTTCTTGTAGCCAACAAAAAATCTTCGACATTGAGACAAAACCACAGAGTTGTTTATAAAATCAAATCAAACTTGGCATGTGAGTGGATCTCAGGTGCCTGATGCTTGTCGAATTTCAACTTTTACTCGTGTTACCATTTGCCGTATTTTTTTATTCACGATTTCGTCAGTCTTATACGACCGATTTTGACTGTGCTAGACAGGAAAGATTTAATATACCATGGCAGATATTTTTGCATTGATCAATTTTACATTTTCCGCTGATTTTTTCTTCACCGTTCTACATTTTCTATAACTACTAGTCCTAACCGTTGTGCATGCAAGATGGTCTTTTCTAGAAAATGGAAGTTTTTCAACCTGATTTATGATAATTTATGCTGACTTATATTAACATAATGTGTCTTGTTCAGGAAATTTAAAAGCATTGGTAACACCGGTTTATTGGGCTTTCAGAAATGTATAGCTTTTGCAACAGTTATGGTTATTTCTAAAGATATCAGTAGAACAAAAATGTGGTTCAATTTTGGATGTTTTTCAGCCCGTCAGGAAAGAGTTAAAGCATCGCTGATGCCACGTGCAGCTCAAAGTTTAATTTGGAACAGAATAACAAATACCAAAGGAGGGTCAGGCAAGAATATTTCAATGGAGCACCTTAACAAGCCACTTAAAAAAATATTAAGATGTCTTGGTGTAAATATAACATAAATCAGCAAAGAGATTTAGCAAAGCACGGAAATCAATAGCGAAGTGCACAGTTACTATTTATAGACCAAAACTGAGACAAACAAACCAAATTTGAATCTCAAGGGATTCCTAAATAGCAATTCTCTATTGTTGGGAATGCAAGAATAAACAAGAATAAATTATAGACTCAGACAAACATGAATACTGACATCTCTGTCTGCTTCGCTATTTAAAGGGGCTATGTCACGATTTGCCTGGTTACTCAGCCAGCACTAATTTGTGCTAAAAATTCGCTCGAGCGCAAAAAAACCCTCTTCATCCAAGCGTGTAAATATGGCTACTCTGGACAGTCAAACAAATGAATCAAGAGAAGACGATCAGGATTCATATTACATCGAGTTGGTAAGTGTTATTGAACCAAATATATCGCCGTTCTATAAGATCTTTGCGAATTTAGTTTTAATCTCTTATTTTTTCGGGTTTTTATAGCCAGCACATGATATATGCAAATGTAAGAGTACATGCTCGACAAAGAAGAGTGCACAAAGAGAGGGTTGTCCTTGTAGGACAGAAGGGAGACTTTGCTCGCAGCATTGTAAAAAACTCGTCCAAAAATAACCCAACAACATGAAATAACAAATACTAATCGAATAAATCGTTTAGCTTTCGCTTCGCTTTGATTTTGGATTCCGAATAAAAAATAAAAAGTATGCTTAGCTGAGTAACCAGGCAGATCGTGACATAGCCCCTTTAAGAGATTCTCTGCAAAATTGATTACCCAAAATGTCGAAATGTGGAGAGAGGGCTGTAACCAACCCCAAAACAACAAAGATCCTAACCATAACCCCCCGCCTAATGAGTTTTCTCAGAAACACAGCCGAGGGGTTAGGGTTAGAAAACTGATTAGGTGGGGGTTATGGTTAGGATCTTTGTTGTTTTGGGGTTAGTTACAGTCCTCTCTCCACATTTCGACCTTTTGGGTATACTAAAAAGCCACGACCCACCGTTTACACATGGCTTGGCCGTGTAAACTCAGGAAAAGTCCTGGGGACTAGGTGCTCTACTGTATCTGAAATAGCCCTCACCGTATAATACAGCCTCGGCTTAACGAGTCGATTTGTCATTCATTCACTTCCGGTTATTTTATAATTTGTTTCTCACCTTCGAAACTATTTTTGTTTTTGTTAAAAAATAGCCAGTATTCTGTTGACCATGTATTGTTCAAAAAAATTATTATACTTTTTGTTCTAGAAAAGTAAACAAGTGGAAGAGGCATTAGCCAAAATGGAAAGTCCTTTCCCAAAAATCTTGATTACTGGGGATGTTGAGTCCCCAGATGAAATGTCAATTGTGGCGGATCATCAGGTGCTGTTTAGCATCGATGGTGGAATAGTTGAAGGATGCCTTGCACTTTTGTCCACATATTATGTTTTTATGTTATCAATATCCGAATTTTTTTACATATATTTTAAACATTCAGGATGGAAGGAAATTACCTACCTGCATTATTAATTTTGTAAATAATGTAAATAGCATGCATGCATGAATATAGAACGAAATATAAAAAAAAATAAGGAGATCTTCAAAACAAGACAAAAACAAGACAAAACAAAAAAGAATTGCTGACATTTTGACAAGGGCCTAGTAGTAATTATATATATATATATATATATATATATATATATATTCAATGTGTGTGGGACTGGACCGAGCTCTAAGCCAATCAGAATCAAGAATGATTTGAATTGACCAATCAGAGCACAGTCCAGTCCCATATTTCCAGGGGGGTTGAATATTTTTAAGGTGTGGTCACCCTGTAAAGAACGACCAGTAATCAAATCAGGGGGGATATGCAACTGGTCGTATACAAGAGGTTTTTTGTATAAAAATATTCAAATAAGGTGGTCGCGGTCAAGAGTATATATATCACATTATGATCGTGTTGTTGTACGACCAGTTTTTGTGTGGATCGTCCCTGAGTTTTACGACCAGAGAGATTGAAGGTCATTCAAGGTGAATAGTGTTAAGCAAGTACTGACGTCTTTTGCTATATGGGGTTGAAAGCAGTGATGAACCAGGAACAGGATGTTTAGTAACAGATTTTAGTGTTTCAAACAACTGATGATCAGTGGAAAGTTTGCACAGAAACCAAACATGTCTAAAGTGAAACTCGTGTCAGAACCACAAGAGTACTTCGATATGCTGACTGACTGACACGAGTTTTACTTTAGACATGTTTGGTTTCTGTACAAACTTTCCACTGATCATCAATTATTCGGAACACGAAATTCTGCGACTAAGCATCCTGTTCCTGGTTCATCACCGCTCTCAACCCCATATAGCATCTGCGACAGCACTTATTCAGATCATAATTCAATGTGATATATATACTGACACACACCCTGTTCGAAAAAGAAATACAAAAAATACTATTACACACAACCATCATACCTCAACCGATGTGATTTATACTTACACGTGCCATCCAAAAACTTCCATATTTTTATTTGAAGAGTTGTAATGTTTTTGAAATAAAAATAAACCAACATTTTGGCTTATAGAATTAATCATAGAAATTTCCATCATGGAGCTCTTACTTCGACGCCATCTTATGGCCGAATGACTGATATTCCCTAGTTACTGTATTTTTTAAAATGATATTTCCTCAAAATATTTTTAGATGATATCTCAAAAAATTATTTGGGTGTTTTTTGCGAAGTCTTCCAAAAAGTTTGAGAGATGGGATATCTTGAAAAAAGTATGTTCTCAAAATAATTTTAGATGAAAATATTTCAAAATAAAAATTAGAGTTGTAATGTAATGATATTTCCTCAAAATATTTTTAGATATATCTCAAAATATTATTGGATGTTTTTTGCGAAGTCTTCCAAAAATTTTGAGAGATGGGATATCTTGAAAAATGTTCTCAAAATAATTTTAGATGAAATATTTCAAAATAGAAATTAGAGTACTTTGGAAAAAGTTTTATACCGTAAAGTGTTTTAAAAAATTTGGAGGAAACCTAAAAAAATTTTTAAGAGAATTGTTGAGTATATAAGCAGGTGTTTTTCATATTTTTCAGTTGTGTGTCTACTGTTGTGTGTATTGCTCGCTTGTAATTTGTACTTCGGTACAAGACTCTGAATTCTTCCAATGTGCCGTAGTATTTTATTACTAAACTGCATTGGCGCGCGTTCACCCGTAGTCGAATTTGCGATTGGAATGAGATTGACTCTGGTCCATAGCGACAATCAGGTCATCCCTTATTCTATCAATTGCTTATTTTACGCCAGGGTTGTTCGTTAGCGTATGATGAAAGAGTTAGCTATAGTAAAACACACACACGATGTAGAAGTTTGATTAAGTTTTTTTTAACATAAAGAAACAAAAAAAGATTTTTACACAATATATTACGACAAGTTAGTTAAACATTTAAACGGTTCTCTTTTCAACTCTACAAATTAAAAAAAAAGCAGTTTAATACCGCATTTTTATTAATTTTTAGTACTTTCAAAGTACATAAACTCCTCACCATTAGTATCTACATACCCCCATACTAGGGGGTCATCGTCTTCTTCCGGAGGAGGAGGAACGTACTCATCAAAATTGTATTCGTTGTCAGGTTGACGCGGAAGGCCCACACACATTCTTCATTTTCTACGTAAAGCGGTATTGGGGGAACAGCCATTTCAATCGTATTCTCCGTTGGTGGTGGAGGTATTTTTTCCTGCAGGTTTGTTTCTTTCTAATAAAAATAACATCATCATAAATATAAGGCGATTTTAGACACAGCAATCATAACAGTTTACTATAGCTACATACTTTATTGCCGCTATCTGTTTCTTTGGGGAGAGAAGCCATTTCTGCTTTTTTTTATTTTCGTCTCAAGCTTTGAAATTCGTTTGGTTTGAGATGTCTTTACTTGCTTATTTTATAATCGCGGTCTGCGGTACTATTACAATGGTTTAGCGGGTTTGACCAATCAGAGTTTGTACAATCAAAGACTCCCCTGTATCTATCCAATCAGAGATCGTTCATTAAAGCTTTCATGTCAAAACAAATGAATTATTATGGGGGTAGGAACAATGAGTGTCTTCAAGCGTCTTCTTCTAATCACTCCCCCTATGTCAAAGCAGTTGATTAATAATAGGTCATGGAACAATGAATATGTGTTGCAGGATTAAAGACGTGGGTTCATAATTAGCAATTGGGTCTAAGATGTCAAAAGTTGATGTATTATACTCGTTGGGGATTAGCGGCCATTTTGTTTATGTATTTTGGATACACGATTAGTTTTAACCTGCCAATTTTTAACCTGCCAATTCAGTTGATTTATTAATACTCGGAGGGATTAGTCCCGTGAAATATATATTCCTGTAGGGGATATGTTTAAATACATCTACATTCAAGATATTTAAGCATTTTTACACTTATTTAAACATATTTATAGCTATTTTTATGCTTTTTGATACTCTATTTACACTTTTCACACAATTTAGTAATATATTTTAATATTTCCCGATAACAATTTTGGATAGATAATAAGTATCGGAGAGTTTAGTGTTAATTAATTCATACATGTCAAAACAGATGATAAATGGTTTTTAATAACAAATAACATACATGTTTAACGTACAAATTATGGATTGGTACAACGCATTGTGTATGTGTTTGCAAAGTATATGTGCTTTCCAATGAGATTTTCCTGATTCTCGTTTCGTAGTATCACAGCAACAATAATTCCAGCTTGTACTTCCATTCTTGTATTAAGATGCGAGGTAAGATTGAAATCTTTTAATATCACCACGTGCCGGTCATCTAACCAAATTTTACTCTCCTTCATAAAGTCAACAACGTAAAAATCGGAGTCCTTACAAATAGTATATAAAAATGAGGTGTATAACTTAACGTTATCAAGTTTAATTTCGTTTATATCTATACTTGTTGCCATGATGAGTCTTGTCTATAAAATGTTTTGGGTAAAGATATCTGTCTATATATACAAGGGATTAACTCATATCTTTACAATGAATATATAATGATCGTTCAGATATACGCGTTTACCAATCTTATCGATTTCGCTTGAGGTAAATTCTGTTTTAAAATAATCGTTATGTTCATCTTTAAAAAAAAGATCATACATCTGTATGGAATCGGCAGCGGGTATTGGTCTTGATCCAATTAAATGTAGAACTTGTTGACGAGATAGACTCTTCAAGGTTATTATATCAATAAATACTGCTTGATTCATGGCTGATATGGACGAGGAGGTTCCGGTCTTGTAATCTGTACATTAATAAACTGCCCGATTAGGTCTGTAAAATCGTCCGATGAGTAGGTATATATATATTCCTCATCCCATAACAATAATATTTTATATATTATTCTACCTGCTCGTTGATTGTTGGGTAACATAGCCATTCTATGACATTTAACCACTAGAAAATCAACATGTGAAAAGTACTCAGCTAAATCGGTCAGTATAGCCAACAGAGGATTTCAAGTCAACCAATCAGGTTAACCTATATTTTTTTAGCTGTTTTTATAAGCATTTGATTTAAAATTTTTTAGTCACAATATAATTATGGCTCGAGTGAAACAGACCCAAAAAAAATTGGAAGGTGGTAAAACAATTGCTCGAATAAGTAAAGGAAAAGATATACCCAAAATGTTAAAACAACGACGTCTACAACAAGAATATCGTAATACCATAGATAAAATGGGGGTGAATTTTTCAGATAACGACGAACAAGATCCTTCATGCAGTCAAGTACAAGACATCAGAAGAAAGAAAGTCAAACATCGTCCAACTAAAGACATCACACAGTCACAATTAAATACCGCTGTAACGATATCTCAAGCACCGTCCAGTTCCATATTTTCTCTACTCCCGCAAGCAAAGTTGTTGCCACGGCAAGCAAAGTATAATTTACCGTTTCTACTTCCACAACCAGTTTATAATTCACCACCTCAACTCTCGCAAGCAAAGTATATTACATCTCCTCTTCCACCGCAAGTGAATTCGCCACCACAGCCATACGAATTACCCCCACAAGAAGAAGAATTTGATAATTACATACACGAAATGCCCATAGATTTCTTTGGACAAATACCAATTCCTTCTCCTTCGAATTTAATTCGAATGTGTGACGAAACGCAACCACCGACCGTTCAAGAAACACATTTATTACAAATTGTTGATGAAATAGCAAGCGGTCTTGTCCCAACATTATCCCCTATCCCTCTTTCACCACCACCACCACCACCTATCTCTACATCACCCCAACCATTATTTCCACAAGAAATACAACTGTGTGAAGAAGAGGAAGAAGAAGAAGAGGAAGACGATCGAGAACTATCTAACGATCCTCCATTGAAGAAAAGATGTTTTAAACGTTCTTTAATTTATATGAAACGTGAAAAAAAAGGCGATGAACATCATGAAGAAAAACGAATGACAATCTATTCGAATTATGATCAAGATATTATTTGTACACAACGCGATAAATATCGTGAGTTAGAGGGACTATATATTGAGAAACTATATATAAATAAACAATATTTGCTATGTCGTTCTAAAAAATTTACGAGTGATCTTATGGAAAAACGATATATAATGGATAATAATAAGGAAATAAAAAGAAAGCATGAATTTAAAAAAGGAAACCAAAATGTATAAAATGATATTGTTGTAAATAAAAAATCAGTAAAGTGTGAAATCATGGAGCTGTGGAATATTATGGTAAAAGAACTGGCACGTTTTGAAATAAAAATCAATAAAAATATGGAAAAAAGTGTGTGGAAATGTCTTGATGATCATGAGAATTTTTTTAAAGATATTATTGGACATTTAAAAATTCCACGTCAATTTTTGGATGTATATAATCGGATGGATAGACATGAAATTGGACAAATAATAACATTTTTTGCTTTAATCCTGTTTTTTTAGATATAAAAACATTGATAATGAAGAATATTATATAAAATTGTTTGTACGTCAAACAATTTTAGATTTTAGAAATTCTTATCTTAAATTCATTTTGTTCCCCAATGAAAAAAAATACAATTGGTTTTGGTTGTTGAATATATTCTTTGAATTTTTGAAATTAATCTAAATACAATTTTTCAATACTCTGTATTATAATGTCAGCATCTTCATAGTTAATATTATATGCTTCTATAATACTCTTAATAATAAAGGTGTTTGACCTAGTAGAATCAGATGTAATCCTTACCCTTATAGTATAATTATATAATATATCCAAATGCGGAGGGTAAAATTGTAAACTAATGGGTCTATTATTTTGTATAATACTATTATTTTTAACAAGATCAGAAAATAAACTTACTTTAAATTTATAATTTACACTCGTCTTATAAAACAATTTAAACCAATAAGAGTAATTCTGACAATTTTTATAACAACAGGTAATAGGTGGGGGTTTCGTTATCAGTAGCTTAACAATCTTATCGAGATTAAATTTATAAATCCTATCGTTATTAGCGTTAATTTTTTATATAGGGTTATGATTTTCGCAAAAGAAAATAAAACAACTTGCTAGTTGATAAACTATTTTCTCAAATTTATCTAAATCATGCAGATAATAAAAAGCAGACTTCAAATAAAACGGATCTAAAATATATAAATAAATACAGCAATATGTAAATTCACGACTAAAACAACGATTAAGTCTATGTAATGTATTACAAAGATAAGACCCTCCATATCCTATGGGTTTAGGAATTGTAGTTTGATTATCAGTAATAGTAATAGAAATAAATTGGTAAATATCATTTCTAGGGTAACAACTTGTTTGAATTTCAATAAAAAAATTATCTGAATGATTATAATTCAAATGAAAAATAGATTTAAATAATGTTTGAGCGGGTATTAATAGTAATTTATGATAATGCGAACATAGTTTTTCACCATAAATAAAATATTTTCTTTGTGTATGAACTACGGGTATTATATATTGTTGTTTATCTGTTAAGATTCTCCAATCCTTGCATTCATCTTGGCTCATTTCAGTTTTCATTATTTCAATATATGCATAATCTCCATATCCCTGACCAATTTGTCTCTATTCAATTTCCACACATTCAATAATTCCACCATAGTAATAGTCACTTAAGTCACAGACGGCAAATAATAATCCAATGTAACGGTTACGAAAATGTTGTATATAATAAACAATTTTCAATATCGTCTTAATATTGATTTCTTCTTCATTAGCTTGCTCATAGGTTCTTTTATCACCAATTTTTAACGACATTCTCAAAAACGAATGATGGAACGCGTTTAAAAAATCGACTTTTATATATACTATTTTTCCATTCCTAAAATATATATATTTCCACATGCAGAATTTAACACGAAATTGATAAAAATTTGAAAAAGTACTATTGTAACTACAACGTATAAACTAATCCCACGAATATTTAATATATCAACTGATTTGACATGTGTGTGTTTTAGAACAAAATTAGGGATTCGTGTCTTTAATCCCACAACACACCATATGGTCAACTAATCCCCGAGTATTTGTTCAGAAGAAATCGCTAATTATGGATTCGCGTCTCTAATTCCCACAACAAACAATCATTTGCTCATGAGTATCACAAATCATCTGTATGACATGAAAGCTTTAATAAACGAACTCTGATTGGTCAAACCATCCTACCCACAGTAACGCATAGTAACACAGGATGCTATTATAAAACCTGATGTAGGTTCGAAAATAATTAATATCAGTCTGAGTGCAAGAGAGAGAGATGGCAAAAATATTTGAGAAGAAGAACGTGAACAGCGAAATAGAAATTAAAGAAGCAGATGACTACATCCCATTAGAGACAACTGATAATCAACAGAAAAAATCTGAAGAGACTATCGAGGAGTTGTATATGGGTAAATATAATTGTGCATTAAACAAATGTAAAGAAGAAATATCCCAAGAACGACAAAAATTATTTTTATCCCATATCACTCATATAATGGATTGTGAATGTTACCAGTTTAAGGGAGAGAGACCCAGTTATCGTGAAGTAACTCTTCTCGAACTTCAAACGAATTAGTATTTTATTTATCATTGTTATGATGGCAAGTTAAAACCCTACAAAGAACTAACTCGAAGGGAACGTTCTACCGTCTACTATCAATATCAATGTCATGGTTTAGACTATTTATCTGAAAAACAATCAAGAGATTATTTTAGTCAAAGTGAACTTATATATAAATAGATTAAGTTTTTTATTTCGTAATGTTTTTTCCCCGAATGCTATTGTCGGGTATAAAGGTGGTGATAAAGAATCTTCTTTAGTTAAAACAATTCAAGAAAAAACTATTATATATTGTGTTAATCTTGAATATTTTGGAATTGAGAAGTACGATAATTTACTTTCGTTTTATAATCTTAAACCAAGAAATTGTTGGTATCATACTAGCGAACCAACATGTTTATTGTATCATTGTAGTTTGTTTGAATGTCTTTTATTTGCTGCATGTTTGTTTCGTAAATTAGATGAGGGTAATGAACGATCTGTACTGGCTATGTATGATAAGGAATTTAGTTTTTTAAAATTATTCTCCTGAAATTTTTCTAATAAAAAAATATTTAAAAATATTTAAAAAATATTAAAATACCCTAGTGTCTTGATTTTAAAAAACAAAAAAATATTGAATGTATTTTCCTTTTATTTTTTAGAAACACAAAGATTGTTTAAAAAATTAGCAAAAGTACATTTAAGAAATGCTTATTTTTTAAAAATAAAACGTACACTGGAACGTTTTTATTTTGTTAATGATGTACATGTCAAAAACAATATTTTTGTAAAAATAGGAGAGAGAAGTTTTAAAAAAAATAAGGTGATCATAGAAACTCTTTGTACATTTAAATATATAAAAAATTATATCATTATACATGTAGTATAAATAAAACGTTCTTAATTTTTATTTATATTTGTCTTATTGGAAAGCATTATGAGTCAGAAAAAAATCATCCATCAAAGTGAACGTTTTTGGCTTTATCATCCAAGAAAATTCGGGAAAGTTGCTTTAAAAACAGTAGACAATTTATATGAGTTTCAAGAATCTTTTTGGGTACAAGGTGTAATACCAACGAGTTTTCTTGACGGTTTTAATATTAAAACAAATATTCGAGCTCCAGGTTTATTTACTGATTTTTCATTGACATTTGGTGACAATAGAACATTTCAAACAGCAAAACAGAATTATCTTACGGGAGAATTAGAAGCAAGAAAAATAATTGGAATAAACGAAAAATAATTCATAGTATTGATGTAAAAATTAAAAATAATATTCGTGAAAAATATCAAGATGCATTAGGATGGAGTATTGTTCAAGTTAAAAAAGAGATATTCGAAGAGGGTGATTTTGGAGCATATATTGGACAACCTAGTAAATATTATTTTAGCCCTAATCAATTGTTTATTGATCCTGAAAAAAATTTCTTTAACGATAATAAACATTTTGTAGATTTAGCTTATAATTTACCTGCTGACGAAGATTTTATTTTGATTCAAAACATTCAATTTATAGATGATCATTTTTTTTATAAATATGGTATTAAAACAGGTGAAGCGGATAAACCCTATATTGATTACGATATTTCTATTGTTTATTCCGATGGATATACGTAGAAAATGTCTATATATATCTATATATAAGATCATTTTTTCAAGATGTGTGTAAGTGTAATGGCTATTTTTCAGAGAGCAATAAATCAAGAGGGATATAAGATTTATCACGATATAACACAATATAGTTTTTTGGAATCCGTTTTTTTTTTGGCAAATAGTAGGAAGTGTGGAAGTTGAAAAATCAAGATATCATCTACTAATATCTATATCTGATTATGAAGACAATTTGCGGTATAAATTTATACTGGAAGTAGAATGTTCAAAAAATCCCCAGATGTATATTATACAACAAGAGAATCAAGAAATTCCAGAAGAATGTTATGAATTTCTTCGTAAAATATGCGAAGCATGGGATGATAACCGATTCCCGCGTATCAACAACAAAGGAATTGGAGAATATTTACAGATTATAGATTATGATAGAAAACATTTTTACTTATGAGTGCTTTAAGAGTATTATAGCATTATATTATGATTATATTGTTTATAATAAAACTATAAAATACTCTTGTAAAAAATGTAAAGGGAATGTGAATGTAATGTGTATTACCCTAATTTCTCCAGTGTAAATTTTAATGAAATAAGTGCTTATAATGTAAAAAAATATTCAATGAATAATACCCTCTTATGTAACGAAATAATACAATGAATGTATTTTGTTTATTTTTTAAAAATTAATACATTAAAATCTTATCAAGATTGTTTCTGGGTCTATGATACACAAGTCCTCCTTTTTGAAAATGACCTTTGATTTTTTTCGTTCCTTGTTTTGCTATATTTTTAACTAAATTAGCTCCTTTTTTAAGCTCTTTTTTAAAATCTTTTATTAAAAGATTGCTGTATTTACTGATTGTTTTATTTCCTCCACGTTGCCTTTTTTTCCCTTTAAAAATACCCCCACGTTGCCTTTTTTTCCCCTTAAAATCACCACCCCGATAATTTCTTTTTCTTCCTACAACCATTGTTATGAAGGTTGTTTTCTCTTCCAATAGTTATCACCATAGTCTGCACAAATTTCTTCATGTGCTTTTATATGTTTTATACTTTCTAAAAACATTTTTTATTATTTGGGTCGTAAACAAAATCGGAATTATTTTTATATATAGAACCGGGTTTCCCATTATTCGCATAACGTGCTGCTGCGTGAGTTGTCAAATAAGCATCGATACAAGTGTTTGCATCGTTACAAATACTATATACAGCATTATTGTTTTTACCATATTTACGATCCAATTTGGCTTGTGTTGTTTTTTGACCCGTGTAATAAGAAATATTACGATCGGGTTTAAAAGGTTTTTTCCAAGCAAACAATCCTTCACCAGCATTGGGGATATTTGATTTCTTCATACGTAAGTTATTTTGTTTTGCTAAATGAATCCAACATTTTTTTGTTTTTGGTGTTCGTTTACGACATCTTATTTTTTTTAAGGTTTTACTTCTACATCGAAGAACGTGCCGTATACTTTGAGATTTATCATTGTGCCGTTTTTTTCGAGGTAACTTAATTCTTACCATTTTTTTTTAAATATTGTTTTTATTCCTAAATAATCATTATTTTTTTCATGCTTCTGAATAAATTTTACCATACATTCTACTTTATAGATAATATCTTCGGGACATTTATATATTTCTTTTTTTAATACTGTTATTCTTTGTTTTAAAATCTTTGATGAAATAGGTATTATCTTTTCTTTATCTTCTGTAAAATTTAGTAAACATTCCTTTAAAAGAAACGGAGTAAATAATATTGAAGGATCATTATCTTGAATTTCGTATCCAATATAAGGTAAATTATACGTTTTTAAATAAATTTCAATATAAACAATTTCACTCATATTTTTTTTTTACTCTCTTTTTTTTGTTTTAGTTTTTTTTTAAATGGGTTCTTTATTATCAAAAAAAATCCCTCCTATAGTTACGTTGACATGTATTAATATACAGGATTCATAGGATGTTACTATTGATCGTGTTGATGGTGAAGACGAAAACATAAATAAAAATAAAAGTACATGTTTTTCTTGTTTTAGAAAAAAAAAAGAAGATGAATGATGATTAGAAAAAATTAAAATATAGTCAAAAAGATATAGATAAAATTGTAAGTTTATTTAATAACAAAAAAGAAAGTAAGAAAAATGAAAAAATAGACGATTATTTTTCTGTTAATCATATAGAAAATATTAGTAGAGAAAAATTTAAAGTCACTGAACAGCATTTTTCATTGAATTTCACGGGAAAAAACGGTTAATTTTATTAGTTTTATTCAATCGTTATCGTTAGTTTTTTCTTATTTAATTAACATTGCACGTGCAAATGTAAAAAGTGATGATGATTATGTTAGATTTATCTTTAGTAATGCTCCAAAAAGTTTTTTCTCTACAGCCGTTTTACCCGTGAAAGACTTTGACGTTAAATATTTCTTAAATATTATGGAAAAATTTATGCAGAGTAATAAAGAAATAATAGCTAATGGATGGAATAGTAAGGTAATAGTTCAAACTTTCCCCGCAGGAATAAGTACAAATAAAAAAAAAAATAGTGTATTACGGAAAAAAAGTATTTATAATAGTTTGAATAAGGGAAATGTTACTGATAAAGGCGGTGTGAAAAGTAATATGTATGTAAAAAAATATGGTCGTATATTTCGCACGGGTGTATTTTATATTCTTAGCCATGTATTATTTCGTACAGTGAAAGATTGTTGTTTTGCGTTAGCAATATTAGTGGGTTTATCATTTTTAAAACAAGACTATAAATATTTTATAATGAAAAGAAAACCCAATAAACCTGTTGATGATTTATTTACTTGTGAAGAAATTCGAAATGTATATCGGGAATGTGGGATAGCCGAGGGTAATGTTGATGCTACACAGTTTAATTATGTATATAACTAGAAATACGTGTACGCAACAACCCTCGCCCGCTTACTGTTTGAGGCTTAATTAATATTGCCAAACTGAACAGATTTTCAAACTGCTTATTTTTTGGGTGCAATTTGTGGGTAGTGTACTGAACAGTACCCAAGTGGGAAAGTCTGCCAACACTAAATTGTCTTGCAGGCAGGGTTAGAAACCAATTGTGTAACTATTGATTATTGAAATTAATAATTAATTTTAATAATTATTAATTTAAATAATAATTGTATTAATTATATATTACATAATTAAGTTAATTATGTCAGTTATCCTTTTAATAATAAATTTCAACATGCATGTTTACAGTAACAGTAGCATACTCATAATTTTACTCAAAGGACATTGGCAACAAAAATTAAGTTTGTTTTATTTGAAAGAACTCTTAAAATAATGAAGAATATTAATTTATAGTTCTTTCATATTTTACTTAGTTCTTGAGATATTTAGACTTATGTGATATTCAAATACGATGATCTATGACGTCATAAGATGGTTAATACATTTTAACATATTGAAAATCGTGAATATCTTTATGATTATTAAATGAAATTACTTGAAACTTTGCATGTAGATACATACCACTAAACTGAAGATCATCGTTCAAGTCTTATGGTTGCCATGGTAACAGATTATTTTGCAGACCTCTTGATTTCGAAAACAAAATTATTTGTTTTCTCTTCAGTGCCGAACCTTATTGGGTTGGTACCTGTTCAGCAAATGTTCACTGTCATAGCCAATTCGAAACTGAGATTTGAAGTTGGTACAAAGTCTACTATGTCAGAAAACAAATAGTTTTGTTTTTGAAATCAAGAGGTCTGTAAACTAATCCGTTACCATGGCAACCATAAGACTTGAATGATGATCTGCAGTTTAGTGGTATGTATCTACATGCAAAGTTTCAAGTAATTTCATTTAATAATCATAAAGATATTCACGATTTTCAATATGTTAAAATGTATTAACCATCTTATGATGTCAGATCATCTCATTTGAATATCACATAAGTCTAAATATCTCAAGAACTAAGTAAAATATGAAAGAACTATAAATTAATATTCTTCATTATTTTAAGAGTTCTTTCAAATAAAACAAACTTAATTTTTGTTGCCAATGTCCTTCAAAGTACAATTGTATTCACGAGACTCATGCATAACCTACCCTACTGTAATAATGTAGTCTGCATGTTCCTTATTGCCTAATTGTCAGTATAAGCAGATACATGTACCCTACTGTAATAATGTAATCTGCATGTTCCTTATTGTCTAATTGTTAGTATAAGCAGATACCAAAAGATTCAATACCTAAATTTATCCTAGACCAAATTGATAAGGCTGATAAACCTTTTATTCTTTTAGAAGACTTCTGTTTCTCAACTTTTATTAATATTATATAATTATGCACATTCATGTACCAGTATTTCAATGGTATTCAAGTACCGGTAACACAATTTCAAAAAATGAAATGACAAAAGCCCATAATATACAACAAAGAACGATATTGCTTAATCTAATTATTTCACCAATATATATATTAATTCAGGATGAAATTCCTTTCAGCTGCTTCTTGTCAGTGGGGTGATACCACTTGTTTAATCCCTATAACATGTTCCCCTGACACAGTGAGTGTTAATTACCTAACCATGAATTATACATTATACAGTATTTATCCTTCAAAAGCTGTGTAAAAATATACATTGAAAGCCTAGGACTGGCACTGTCCAGGCCTACTATCCACAACAAAGGTGAATTTAAACACACACACTATAAGCCATTGGCCAGAAGGGCATATGCCATAATATCAGATGAGTGTAAATGCTGATTGTTATAGCCAGTATGGTGTATGTTTACACTATTAAAGTCAATAAAATGTAAGCCAGGCCCAGGTCGTGGCTGGCAGCTTGGTCCTATAGACTTGCAATATATGTAAACACAGCTAAAGTCTGTAATTTTGTACATCCTAATTACTACAAGACACCAGTATAACGACGAAGAAACTCCACCAACAACACGCTGTTTCCGATCATGAAGATAATCGGCAAACCATTTAAGAAGAGGACCGGAAATTCCATAAGTTTTCAGCTTGGATAAGAGTTTACTATGAGAGACTCAAATGAGAGAGTCAAAAGCTATAGCAAAATCAAGATATATGAGGTCAATTTCTTTACCCGCATCAAGGGCACTACCAATGTCGTGAAATATTAAGAAGTTGAGTAACACATGACCTATTACAGTGGAAACCATGCTGGAGATCATATAAAGAGTTCTTAATGAAAAAGAAACTTGAGTGAAAATCAAACGTTCAAGAACTTTAGAGATTTGGGATAGTAAAGAAATTGGTCTGTAATTAGTAACTTCATGAACGTCACTTTTCTTAGGGACTGGAACTATATTAGCATGTTTCCATTCTGAGGGAACTATACCCTGTTGGATAGATAACTCGAAGAGAGCAGCCAGGGAGGGAGCGATAACTTCAGAACATCGATTTAAGAGATAAGCAGGTATTCCATCTGGGCCAGTTGCTTTAGGTGACAAATTAGATAATAGAGACTGTACTAAGGATTCAGAAACAATTATGGAGTCAAGAGAATTGAGAGTAGAATTTGAAGGAGAAGACAGAAGAAGAAGAACCAGAGTCAGGATTAAAGACTGATGCAAAAAAGTTGTTAAAAGCGTCAGCCTTTTCTTTTGAAGAAGAGAGTTTAAGATCTCCTAATTTCATCACATCAGGTAATGAGGATTTTGACGATTTAGACTTAAAAAATCTCCAGAAAGGTTTAGAATTCAGATAAACTAGATAAATATTCTCTTTTTCTAGCGTTAATCCAACACTTCACATGCTGTCGGCTTTTGCGGAACTTTTCCCATAGTTGAGGCGAGTTCTTAGCCTTTGCTTTTCTTCTAGAGACTCTTTCATTTTTATGGCATGAAGTAGGTCCTTTGTAATATAAGGAGGTGTAAAGGAACGCTTTAGTATGGTTTTAGGTATAAAAGAGTCGACAGCAGCGAGGAAGGCAGCTTTCCACTTTAACCAGGCAAGATTCACGTTGTCACTCTCACTGAGAACTATATCCAGTAAGGGAAAGTTTTGAAGATAATTAATAAGATTCACCTTTGGAATAGTTATAGACAATGCGCTTGGTGGATTGTTTAGGCTGTTGGTGAATATTTAAGTCAGAAGTTATAGCTTTATGATCCGAGTGTGAAGAGATGGAGTCGTCATCAGCAACTTCAAAGTTGTCCGTCAAATGTTCATTCGTAGTGAGAACCAAGTCAATGAGATTTTTGCCACGAGTAGGTGAATTGATCAGTTGAAAGAGTAACCAAAGTCAGTAATAATGTCAATAAAACCAATTTCAGATGACAAAGTGGAGAAACCAGATCCGTTAGTCCATTGGATATTAGGAAAATTAAAGTCACCAAACAATACAACATCCTTAAATTGAGAGTCAGAAACAAATTTTAGGAAACGATTCAGTTCATACAAGAATTCACTAGAAGAATCAGGTGGGCGGTAACAAACAGCGACAAGAACTTTATTAGAAGACGGATTAATCACGACAGAGGCAAGTTCTAATGTATCGAAGAAAAATCGGTAGGTACACATCTGATTGAGTCTTTGACAGCTAACAGGACACCTCCTCCCCTTTTACCAGGAACATCCGTGCTCTGTCATCTTGTGAAAATGCCCCTGTCCTCAATTCAGTTGATGCTTTCCAATCTGTCAAGTATTTCACAAATACATTCTCTAGCCAATCAAAACGATGGTCATCGGTACTTCGGTAAGGGGCGAGCATGGGATTACGCTTCCTTGAATGCTCTGAGGTTGAACGAACATTCAAGCAATCAAAAAAATCATTCACCATCTTGCATAGCTTGGTAGTTTCATTTGCCTCTCCTGATGGGTAATGTCGCTGAAGACCTTGAGCAACTGTATTGCTTAACACTTGGACTGCTAAGCTGACTTTCATCTTGGAAAACGATTTGAGCACAATGTGATCTGCTGTCATCTTTGGTAGCTGATGTAAACCACATTCAAGATCTGAGTAATACAACTTTGAGATATGATCCCAAAGCATATATTTCTCATTGTTCCACATATAACGGGTGCGGGTGCCACTGCCAGAGTTAAAAAGACAATTTCGGGTAGTTTTCAAATGTGGAGCATCAGAGAAGTAGATTTTTCTGCTTGGAACAAAAAGGTTGGTTGTTGAATTAATAAGATAATTTCTATTGTCAAGTCCTGCATATAGTTGGTAAAAGCGACGGTTGGGCGAAGCTTACAAACTAGCTCCAGCACAGACACAGCTTTCCAAAACAAGGGCATTATCTGGTATGATGTGACATCTTTGGTTAGGAAGTAGGCAAGGGAATACTTAAGGTCTGTAGCAGCACCTCTCACAAAAAATAGAAGGGCATGTGTAGCAAGGTCAGTAGAGCCAAAACTGCTGATGTTTAATTCCTCTTCCCCAAGATCAACAAAACCAATAAGTTCATTCGAATGTTTATCAAAGACCAACTTTGATTGGATTTTCATTTCATCAAATGAAAGAACATACCTCTGAATATCAAAATACTGGTTTGTTTGATTCTTTAATCTTTCGATGTTTTCAGGATTGAAACCAGCTCTTGGTTTGAAAAAGTTCCGATAGTCCCTCAGTGCTTTCACTTGGCAGGACCAAAATACCAGAAACACGCAATTAACGATAAGCTGCTGGCGACTTGGCATGGATGGAAAGACAAAAACGTGCGGATGGTACCTTCTTCCAAATTTGGGCCTTGCAAGAAGCTTTCGTTGTTGCTCCCAGAAAACTTTCATGTGGGGGGACACATCACCACCAACAAGAATGGCCAAGATATCTTTTTCCATGGTCTCATCAATGGGAATGCTATTCTTCTCAATTTCTTTTTCCAAATCAGATATCCAGCTTTCAAGTTTCTCACAAAGAACCCTTTGCTTTTGGACAGTGGCCATCAATCTTTCCTTACTTGACCCAGTCAGGGGTGCTTTGTCCGCCTGGCTGTTTTCCCTTTTAGTTTACCAAGGAACCTTTCCTTCTCAATACAACTGGAACATGGGTTGTCATTGGAAATAATCTCACAATTTTCAGACCTCATGAAAATGTGTGCTTGAAATGCTTGAAATGCAATTATACCATCAGGCTTATCAGCATTTGTATAATAGCACTCTGTCGATGATGTCAGTCAGGGACATAGTGAGCTGGGGGTGTGGGGGACCAAAAGAACATTGTTTAAATAAACCGTAATTAATTATTGCTATGTTACAAATTACCTACATGTACCAGTTTCCATTCAATCAACCATCTATTAATCAACTGTCAATCAATTGTTCTAATCACTATTTTAATTATCAACGTTAGTGTAATATTTTAGTTATCTGTTTTGAACTGGCAGGGCACTATACGTTTCTACAACATGTACAAAATACAGATATACACAAAAAGGTTTTACTTTAAAATATGTATTTTCCTTTGGTGGATTACCGACAGACAACATTTTCAATCAGGGGCATCGCAAACCCACTTTGATTCGGGGGTGTCCAGTTGAATTTGCCCGAATTTTATTGGATGCACATTAAGACATAACCACAAATGTTGCCATATACGTTCTATCTTTAAGCAATTTCACAATTTAGTATAAAGTCCTACTTTACTATATCATAGCTTGCCCGAATTTAATTTCTGTTGTCCATGTTTGCCCGAATTTTCCCAGTTTTTAAAAAACTTTGGATGTGACACCCCCACACCCCCCAGTAGCGACGCCCTGTTTTCAAACACTAAAAGGACACTCCAATCCTAAGCAAGTTTCATTCAAACGAAAGAACTATGTAAACTTACTTCAGAAGGAGTATTAGTTTCCTTCAAATATTTTTAGTTTTGGTGAAATTTGACTTTGTTTGCCGTAATTTTCGCACGTTGGGCACCGCCATTGTTGCTTTGCTTGTGGGCGAAAGCGGTCGTTCCCATTAGAGTTTTGACATCATTATTGAGCATATATGTCCAATATAACCATCAGTATGTATCTGCATCAGATGGATACCGATTGTAAACTGATCCCTTCCTAAGGTTAGTAACCATCAGATGCTACCGATGGCCACCGATTGTAAACTGATGCTGCTATACTGCTGCGAGCTTTCCTCTGATGGCACTGATGGATCTGATCACTTCAATAATAATAGATACTTTCTCTGTTCATACACTACAATTCATTCATACAACATATAAATTTTTCAGACAATTCAGCCATATACTTTCAGCCATATACTTTTGTCTGTTATTTATTACCTCATTCTTAAAAAACTTGAAACAAATATGTTATGTTACACCATCGCCATGCATAATTTGTCTGTTATGTATTATCTCGTTCCGGTCATCATGTAAATATTTAAATTTGCCGGTCATCTTTTGTTTTTGTTATTTTTGTTATTTTAGCAATTGGGCCTATTTTATAAGTGTACTTGTGCAAGTTTACAAGGTAAGTTTACAGATAATCATTCTCAAGAAAATGCTTATTTCCTTGGCAAGAAAAAGATGACAAACAGTCCAGTACAGTTAAAATACTTCATCCCTTTGATGCGTTGCTTGTACTCGTACAAACAGTACATCGAAGGTTTTGCGCAAATTTTCCGTCGATATCATAGTTGCGCTTGCTTTTTGTTCCCGGTTTTCATTTTCTTCTGTGGCAGTGGCTGACATTTCGCAGGTGAGAATTGATTCACATTTCCCGTTGGACAGATTTGGCATTTCCCAACCCAAAAACGTTCTTCGCTATAGCCAAGATCGTGTTCGCTAGTGCAGGGCACAGAACACACATTACAAATGGTAACCGCACAACTTACGCATGAATAGTTTGTGTTTGGACGATGATAAACAGAACAATTGTTCGCCATAGCATCAGCAGACTGCTGTTCAGCCTCTGTGCCACAAGGTATTGCCCTATGGCGCACAAATGTAATTTGAGTTGCAAGCTATAAAATAGTACGCTGTGGGCGCTATGCCTGCAATGTTTTGAGAAGCGAGACTTCCGTTTTTCCCCCCAAACGAAACACAAGCAATTGTTCAGACTTGAGGCACAAAAACCTGCTCTTATACACGTTTTTTATTTAAAAAACATTTACCGGTCATACATGTCCAGTACATATTGATATATATATACACTGCCTACGCAGAAGTCGCTATATCGGTAATGTTTCGATGTGTTAATATACACACTGCTGTAGTGAATGTCGGAGAGCTTCGAGTAGACAGGTGATACATATGCAGTACATCATTGTAATCTTCCTTCTCCATCTGACTCTCGGTAGCTCAATGGTTATAGCGTCTCATCGGCAATCAGAAGGTTACAGGTTCGATTCCTGTCCAGGACTCAGAATCATTTTTCTGAGGATACGAGCTTGACGATCGTCCATGTATCGTCTTTCCAAGTAATATTGGAAACCCGCAGTTTTAAATGCGGTCTGAACGAAATATTTATCAGCAATTTTCGATTGCCATCGCAAACCAGCTCTAGAACCTTTACATCACAATAACAACATAGGATTGTGAACCATATATAATTGCAATACATATATCGCGATCGCAATCCTTATTTTAAATTACCTTTTCCCTAGACAAATATTGATTCCCATTCGGATCGTTATCGAAATCCAAGGTTGCTTGTCCTCATCTTCAGGAGCTACTTTGGACGTATTACACCACGGTTTATGTTTCGAAACCTGACCGAAACATGTTTATTGGGTATATTGAAGCATGACGTTTTCAGGATCACAATACCAAAACTGCTTACACCGGCAAATGATCCCGATAGTACACCGACACAAATCGCAAATCACTTCAAAGTAGGATTGAATCCTGTTAACACAACAACAGTACAGTATGATAGTACAATACTGCATGTATTGAACCCTAAACAGGGTTCATGTGTTTTCCCAAATTTATGCCATTACCATCATTATCATCCATATCTGAGGAATCGGGCACAGATATTCCTTAAACTGGCAAAGAAAGTAATTTAAGTCAACAAAATGCTAGATACAATTTGTTGCATCACTGGTTTGCAAATCAACGTCTATTTAGGCACCATAGTGCGATCGAGTGAGTATATGTGAACCTCGTTTATACTGCAATAACGGTAGAAGATTGCGAACGTATCGCGATATATTGCCCTATTTTGCATTCCATTCCGCCACTAACAAAAAGACTTTGGTTGAACCATTTGCAACACTGACCTATATATATTAAACTGGACTGCTTGCTTTTACTACTATTGATGTACCATTATAAAAGCTCTATCAAGTCACCCCATGGGGGAGGGCTTATTTAATTTCAGGACTGAGAAGGGCTTAATGGAGAGTGGGGCTTATGAATTATAGATTTCATTGCGGACTCAACGATGCGAAGCTTTATGCCAGTCAAAAAAGTGAACAATCTTAAAAACTGAACCAGACAAAATGCTTTGAAGCTATCGTAATTAAATTTTCATTATATTTAAATAAATCTGAATTAACTACAGGGGGAGAGCGCATTAAGAGTTTTACAATATGAAAAATGTGGCCAACAAAAAGGTGGAAAATTGATTCAAGTGTAATTCCATCTTCACTTTCCAAATTAGACATACTGTACCTTTTTCGCTTGTGTTGTTCAACTTTATATAAAAGAGCAAACAAAGCAGTCATTTTGAACAGTCATTTTGAACTATAAGAGTTTTTAAAAGTCGTGCTAGACAGAAAAACAAAAAACATATTGAACAATCGAATTTGGAAGAACATGACCCAGCCAAGATGCCACGATTCATGGCATCAAAGATTTTGAATATATGACTTTACAAGGACAACAGAACGTATTTATTATTGAGGCAGCTACAGTCTGGGAGATGCTCATGACTGGAAATTTTGGATTTTAGGTCCTCTGCATTGGATAAAAATGCATATCCTGAGTGCAGTTTCCAGTAAAATACTAACAACTCAGGGATGTGCTCAGAAAATTTTGGGTGCCAGGTAATTTTTACCACGCCCACTTTTGATACGCCCACTACTGCTAGATATTATATCTAGTGGGCGTGTCAAAAGTGCGAGAAACCTGTAAACTAGAGTATAGGGTGTGCATCCAGAGCCATCAGCCCCCCAAAATTGAAATCTATAATCTCTGAAATGCCATTTTTGGTAACAAAAAATAAAATGATTGAGATTCTGAAGACAGAAGTTCATAAATTAAATTAAATTGTTAGTGAATTAGAACTGAATAACAATTATAAATAAATGAATATAACTAATATAAATAATCAAGGTTTATTTACCAAATATAAATGATTTGGACCAACAAGCAAATAGACTTGTACATTAACAAGTTAAGTACTATATCCAATCAGTTATCACATATTTGGAATGGATGGAGCTCGGCAAGAAAACCCCAAAGAGCTTGTAGATAATAAGTACAGGCCAGTATAACTATTCTATTTTCTAATCTATTATATATTATACCTAGGGCTTTTCCACCTAGAGTAGAGTACTACTATTAGACTGCTAAAGAGAACAGAAGAGAAATGTTCGATTAGTCTAATTTCAATTTCCGATTTTTTTTGGTAGCCACATCTTAACTGCCTTGTCAAATGGGAACTCTCCTACACTTGGCCCCTCGATGACTAACCGCATAACTTTTTTTTCATAATGCGCCAAGATGGCTGCCAGTTTTTATTCGAAGCTCTGTACTTATTTAATGATATTTAGCTATTTTAAACAAGTTTTACCATTTGGTCTTGTCGCCGATGGATATAAAGTTACTACCTTCATGGATACAAGTGGATTAACAGATGATGGTTCGCTTTTGAGAAGATATGGATCTATTGCTTTTGGATATCGAGTGAATATTCAAAGTATAAAACTGGAATCTAAATTCAAAGTTTCGACTGCCATCGCTAAACAAACGAAACACGGTCTTATGTTTGATTCTTTGTTTGAAACCCTTTGGAGTTGATTTGTCGATTTGTATGGATGTCTCCTTAAACCCTGGCCCTGATTATGCTGTTGGAACTGCTGAATTTGTTATAAATCGGCCATATATTGCTCGAAGCCAGTCATGCTTGATTAATATTAGGTCAAGCTTTTCAGTTATGAATAATTTTAATTATACTAGACAAGAACATTTTAACTACCGATTGCGTTTGCCTGTGTCACACGAACTTTTTACGTCCTTAAAAGATCTTGGAATCCTCAAGACTCGTCGCGTTAGGGCTGGCGTGTTAACAAAAAGTAAAAACGTTCGAATACCTGTGTTCGAATACCTGTGCAAATCAAAACAACCTGATTTATGTCAACAATATCACCACATTAAATCGTTGTTCTGATGAAAACTTATTAAATTTTCCAACTATCAACTCAATGAACAGCGTAGATATTCAAGACCTTCCATCTCAAGTTTTTCATCTCCAGCCCATCTTAGTTCGTATAATACCACGCAATCGCCCGTATCAAGTCACACAGCGTTCGATCAACCTAAATAATATCAGAATTCCTATGGAGAATCCAGCTACTGATCGTGGACGCTTGCGTTTTGCAACTTGGAATGCTCAATCGATGAACAAACAATCTGCTTCTATTTGTGATTTTGTGATCTCTAAGCGCCTTGATTTGTTGGCCTTAACAGAAACCTGGCTTTCGAGTACAAACACGGATAATACAACAACAATAGCCGAGATTATGAACACTTTACAGGACTATGATTTTATTCATCAACCGAGATCTGGGAAAGGAGGTGGTGTGGGATTACTGCTTAGAAAGGGATTTAATGCGACTGAAAATGAGGTCTCCAAGTTCAAATCCATGGAGTATATGGACTTCAAGATAACGTCCCACAAGTCGTCTTTTCGCCTTATCGTCATTTACAGAACATACCCCTCTAAGAAAAACAAACTGACACCATCTATGTTTTTTGATGAGTTTTCTGTCCTTTTAGAGGATCTTGTTGTCACTCCTGAATACTTGTTGCTCACTGGAGACTTCAACTTCCATATGGATGTCCCTTCTGACCCTAATACAGTAAAGTTTAATGACCTGCTGGAGTCTGCTGGATTACAGCAATGGATCGAGGGTCCAACACATCGTTGTGGCCACACCCTGGACAACACCTCATAATCGATCGCCAGGAGGGGACTAGGTTATTGTCTTCCTTCGAAACAGTAACTGATTTACCATCTGACCACTATGCCGTCGTTGGTTCCCTTGATTTTCCTAGACCACTTTTTACGAAAAGATCTATCAAACGTCGTAATCTAAAGCTTTTGGAACACACACAATGGCCAACTGACCTGGCTGAATTGCGAGACTGCAGTTCGTTGTCTGATGTGAATGCCATGACTGAGCTTTTCAATAGTGTTTTACGAAATGCCCTGGATAAACATGCACCTGTAAAGACATATTCTATCAGACTTCGCCCAAGTTCGCCTTGGTATACTGCTAATTTACGAGAGTTGAAGAGAGAGAGGCGTCAGAGTGAGAGGAAATATAAGTTAAGTAATCTTGAAGTTCATCGCCAAATGTATAAGGATGTATGTTGCGCCTACACCACTGCATTAAACAAAGCAAAAACTGAATATTACAAAGAAAAGATAAATGGTGCCAGCAGTAATCAGCTGTTTAAGATGATCAACGGTCTTTTCCGCGTGAAATACCTGCCAATCTTGCCTTCATATGAGTCTCTTCCTGTCCTTGTAGACACTTTCAGTGACTATTTTCACTCCAAGATTGAAAAGCTGCGTGAGGAACTTGAAAATAGTGAATATGCTACTGCAGATCTATCAATTATTGAACAGCCTTCTGTGTGCGAATCGAAGTTTCTAGAGTTTCATCAAGTGCCAGAAAAGTTTATATCTGAGTTGATCATGAAGGCTCCAGCAAAGTCGTGTGCTCTAGACCCAGTCTCGGCGTGTGTGCTTAAGCAGAACGTTAATCTTCTAGCTGGGCCTATTACCAGCATTGTAAACGCTTCTCTAGAAAAAGGGGTTTTCCCTTTGTTATTAAAACATGGTTTGTTGCGCCCATCTATCAAGAAACCCAGATTGGACCGAGAGGCATTTTCTAATTTTCGACCAATAACTAACTTAGCCTTCTTGTCTAAGGTCTTAGAGCGAGTCGCTGTGACTCAATTTATGGGCTATTTAGAGAGATACGATTTAATTGCCAAATTTCAGTCAGCTTATCGACCTAACCACAGCACAGAGACTGCTATGCTGAGAATTCTAAACGATACTCTGTTGGCAGTTGATTCCCATCAAGAAGTTGTGTTGGTGCTGTTGGATATGTCATCTGCATTTGACACCATCGACCACGCTCTATTACTGGATAGGTTAAGTGATTGCTATGGCGTAAGTGGCACGGCTCTTGCATGGTTCGAGTCATACCTTACTGAACGAACTCAGTCTGTTAATGTTGGAGACGTTACTTCTTCTCCTCGCAAGTTAATTTATGGTGTGCCACAAGGGGTCCGTACTTGGTCCTCTCCTGTTTGCGTTATACTTCGCCCCTCTGGAAGACATTGTTAAGGCCCATGGATTGGAACTGGGACGACATTCAGTTATATCTGTCTATCAGTCATAAAGATGGGAGGCAAGCTGCATTGTGCAAACTTGATACGTATATCAAAGATATTCTAACCTGGTGCACCAAAAACAAGCTCTCATGTAATCCCGGCAAGACTGAGGTTATACATCTGTCATCTCGGTTCGGTTGTACTGCTGAGCCTATACCTCAGTTATTAGTTGGAGAAAGCTTGATTATACCGGCCCCATTTGCACGTGATCTTGGCATCACTATTGATAGACACCTCACTATGACCTACCACATCAATAATCTGTGTAAGTCAGCATCGTTTGCCATCAGGAACATTGGCCGTATCCGGAAGTATCTAAGTATGGAGGATTGCAAAAAACTCGTACATGCATTCATTATATCGCGACTGGACTGCTGTAATAGCATTCTATACGGTCTACCAGAATGTGATCTAGCTAAGTTGCAGAGATTGCAGAACACAGCAGCTAGACTGGTTATGCGTGTAAAGAAAACAGAGCACATAACTCCTGTCCTGAATCAGCTCCACTGGCTTCCTATTAAGTCTCGTATTATTTTCAAGATACTCCTTCTCACCTACAAAGCTCTTCATGGCATGGCACCTCTGTATCTATCTGAACTTTTACAAATCTACAGTCCGTCTCGCACTCTCAGATCATCTAGCCAGAATCTTCTTGTTACACATAGAATTAAAACAACTACCTATGGTGATAGAGCCTTTTCTATATGTGCTCCGAAACTATGGAACTGTCTTCCATTTTTTATCCGTTATTCTGAAACCTTAGCAACCTTTAAATCTCAACTTAAAACTTACCTTTTTTAGCCTGATTTTAGACTTTTTATATAGTTGTTTGTAATTTTTGTAAAAGCATTGAGACATTGTAAAATGCTTCTAAAACGTTTCTTATTATTATTATTATTATCTAAGGTCGGCTGGCTCATTCTATTGCGAAGATATGTTTTAATTATCTTCATTTGGGAGAAATCCCTTTCGCAATCTGCAGTGTGAGGTGGAAGGACTCTATAACATGCAGCCAAGGACGTGATGATTGGGAACACCCCGCGTAAACCCCAGTCATCGGAATTAGACAAAATTACCGGCAGCCGAAAATTGCCTCCGTTATGTTCGAACCCGGCGGCAATTTTTGTTTTCGCGGCGGCAAAAATTTTCTGGATTACTAACTGAGGATTAAAATGGATTTATATATATTCAAATTACAAAGAACTAATATAAAATACTATATGTAACTAAACGACATGAAAACAGTTATAACTCATTGTCAATGTCAGAATCACTCGACGATTCCTCGTCCGAACTTGAGATTAATTCAAGATCGATGTTCTCGATGGGTTCTTCTCTTTCTAAAAGCTGGGAAATTCGATCGAATGAAGGTAGTTGGTTTTCGTTTACTTTCTTCTTTCTTTCTGATGGGTAAGTATGACCATCGACGCGCCTTTTACGTTTCTGCACTGTTCCATCAGGGTATTGGGAAAGAAATAGTTCAATCGCGTGATCGTATCTCTCGGGAGAAAAGTCCTTGTCGCTATGAAGTTGAAGTATCAACTGGTGTCTTGATAAGATGGGGTGTCCAGAAATTTGGCAGTTGCTTTGAAAAAATCATCATTCACAATCGAATCGTAGCGCTGTGTGATAGATTCTTTGAGTCGATTCAGGATTTCCTTAAACTTGTCAATTACTTTGTTAATTGCATCTTCAACAGCACCTGTTAATAGATATCCATGATATATGGTGTGAAGATTCCTAGGGTTTGCTCTTGCATCGCTGCGAGTTTGACGAAACGGAATAGTTTCACCTTCTTCATCGGTAAGCTCGTTTAACAGTTTGTTTGTACGCGGAAATAATTCTGCATCATTAAACGCATCATGCCCTTCGTCATCGAGGATTGTACACATTCTACCAATGTTATTAATAGTCATGGAACAGGTGGTGATAAACACTGGGCTCAACAGATCGTCATCTTGAAGGATTTTACTCATTGGTTGGAGCAGAGCCAAGATGTACAACTTAACCGTGTTGAAAACCATGGCGTCAGTTCTTGCAACTTCCTTACGGATACCAGCTAGTGTTGGAACTATCTTCTCAATGGTACTATTGTGAGGGTGAACTATTTGATGGTTACAAAATCCAATGAGAACAGGTAAGTTCTCGAAATGCGAGTCCAATGAAGCTACGCGGTGCTCAACCCATCTCGTGCCGTAGAGCCTCCTGTATCTTTTTTGTTTCATTCCTAGAAACAAACCTTGTCGTTTCAACAACCTCCATCTTAGCGGCGCCTTTTTGAAAAGATAGTAGACATCGTTATAGCATTTTTCTGTCTCGGTGTTCAGTGCAGATGGTTGGAATGCATCGTCAATTGCTAGTTCAAACTTATGTGAAGGGCACAGCATTAACAAATACTGGTTTCCTAACTCATCTCGAAGGTTGTACACTGCACGATTTACAGCTGCAGAATCACTGCACATCCCGATTTCCTTATTTTTCCTTTCAAATATGAAACCCATTTTATCAATGGAATTCCCCATTGAGGCTTTAATGCCGGGAGCATTGCATTCTTCCGGTTCTTCAAGGAGACGCTATAACGAATTTTGGCGTTCCTTCAGCACAGGTTTTCAGAACAAATAATTCCTTTTCATCAAGACACTTTGAACTGCTGGCCCCATCAAAAAGGACACTGTAATAATTTTGGAGACCAGAGTTTAAAGGTTCTGTTATATTTTTCAAGCGCAATATACTTCATAATCTCTGAAGCAGAAGAATCATTTAAGTAACCACTTCCAAGGTCAACACTGTGGTAATCCTTTTCAAAATGAGCAAACTGGGAATACGATTTGAAAGACTTGCCAGTTGAACATACAAAGTGGGCCAACTGAAATTTCATTCTTAGCTGAGAGTGTTGGTGGGCTGTCACTCGTTGAACTAATGGCCTCAACAGGCTTTGTCGGGGACCAGATGATGTACTAGAACAAGGATCTTTCTGTGAAGCATCATTTGACAGTGTTAGATTATCGACTTCCTGTAAACGGAGGGCTTTAATATAGACATTGTTTTGGTCAGCAAACTTCTTGCTTTTGTGTTTAGCAGAAAGGTTTCTTTGTTCGTTCTCTGACGAATAAAACTCGCGGCATGTTTTGCAAAATATTAAAGACACTTCTCCCTCACTGTCAAGTTCATACCCCAAGCACTGAAAACCCCAGTTCTCTACAGTCTTTTTTCTAACCATAATTCCTGGAGGAAAAAATCATTATTTTACTTGTTGTTATTAACCCTATAACAGGCACTTTACTAGACAGCTTTAGCAATAATAGACAGCGAAATTTCTCAACTGTTCGACGTTTAAAACGGGCGTTTACATTAACAATGAAATCACTTATAAATAATTACACAATTATATACGAAACAAAACATTCCATATCTCAAAAACAACAGATAGTAAAGTAAACTCGATAGTAAAGTAAACTTCTAAAGGTCAACTGTCAAACTAACCCAATGTCATATGTCACAACTATGTTTATTCGCACTGCACTCATTGCTTTTATTCGCACACTAATACTATATTATTTTGTACTAATGAAACGTGTGAACTTCTCCAGCATGTAAATGCCGCGATATCCAGTTGGGGGTTTGAAACGCCTAAACTTTTATTGTAATGTTTCGAAGTTTAATTAAAGAATCGTGATGATGAACGCTACGTATAAATGTTCAAAGCCTTTTCTATAGATGTTGTCAACAATGGATGATTGACAACTAGAAATCGCCGTAGCAGCAAATGTGTAGTAAAACCTGTCAGCTGCGCTTGGCAAATTTGACGTTGTGTAGGCGATTTTTTTATAGCCGGTGTAAATACTTTTATAAAGCTCACTTCAACTGGGAAATATTATTAAATAACTCATTAAAGACGAGAAACAGAGGTGGCGGCAAAAAATTGCCGCCGCCAACGTTCCCACGGAGGCACTGCCGGCGGCAATTGCCGTTTGCCGCCGCTAATTCCGATGACTGAAACCCGCATCGGAACAAAGCTTTTCAAGGATTTCTGTTGCTGTTTTGCCATTTACCATCTTCAGGTGATCATCAAAGTATTGTTTGAAAACGGCCCACTCCACAAGAGCATCTTCTACTGGGTATCCCCCAAATCGTTCAATTAACACTTTCACATGATCGTCTCCATAGTTCGTATCATCATCATCTAATCCTTCACCAATTCTTAGCATCTCCGGTTCGAATATGCTGAATGCTTCAAACACACCACTGTCAACAAATCGGTCGTTAATATTCGCAACTAATTTATCCAGGAATGGGCCCTTTACATCTTTTACGAACCGGGCTTTTGATTCCACTCTGCTTGAGCTATCCTGCCGCATACCTCTGATATTTTATTTCAATACCGGATTATTCCAGGTTTTGGATGAATTCATCCAGAGCTTTCAACTGACTTCAACTTCTAGCTGTGAGACAATTGATTTCCTTAATCAGATTGCTCTAGAAAAATCGAAGCTCGTCAGCTGGAACACTTTTGATAGTATATTAACTTTTGGAAGAACGTCTGACAGCGAAAGGATGGTACAGACAAACTGGTAATTAGACAGGAACTGGTATAGTCCTGCTGCAGCTGTGTTACCCCTTTCCTCTGCCTCTCTGCCAAGACTAGTAATCACACTTAGAAGTATATCCTTCAAACGAAGCACTGCATTCCCCAAACTGAGCCATATCGTAGATGAGGGCTGGATTACTTTCCTTTCAGGACATTCAAGAAGTTTTTGTACTGCAAGTAGGCCAGCTGACCTGACAGCACTGTTGTCGCAAAAGTCATAGAGTTGTCTCACTATGTCCTTGAACTTTGTTAAATAAGATCCATCACCTGCTTGTTGGGAAGCCAAATTGAGTTTGTGCTGCACAGTGGCAACTGACAGCTTCACACGGAAGTGCTTTATCTTGGTCACGCTGTGCTTCTAACTGTTTCGTTTGAATGCGTTTTACATCCCCGTTTATTCGGCCAGTCATCGTCGATGCACCGTCAGTCTTAATTCCCCTCAAACGGGAGTACGAAAGTTCGTGATCTTCTATGAATTGAATAACATGATCGGAAACGGTTTTGGCATCTAATGTGATTCTACCAGTAGGCAATATCTCCACTGGAGTCAATGTAACAATGTCATTTGTTCACGCACGGAGCAATCTGTCGTTTCATCAAACATCAAAGAGTAGTGGTCACTTAATTTAAGTTCTTCCATTATTCCATTCTCAATCACATCCAACATACATGACAGCATTTCCTGTATAGACTTGCGACTGGTGTAATGTACGTTACAACCAACGTAAATCTTATCTTTCAGATTTGTGCCCAGATACCCAACAAAATCTAACAATGGTTCAAAATTTGTTGAGTGCGCCATTCGTTGCTCACACAAAAAATAAAAACAAGCAAACGTTTTTGTTATGTCACTGCACGATATTGACATTGCGACGGGAATTCTTACGTGTGTCATCGATTCTGCTTTCATCTTCACGGCATCTAAATGAGCCTGGCACCTTTCGTGATCACGAATGCTTTCAAGTCTCAATCGTTGGCGTGGTGTCTTATTCCATGTGTCTCTATCGCATGGTCGCTTGTCAAACTTTTGGCAGAAATCACAAAGCATGCCAAGCCACTGAGGTGTACTTCATCCAAATCCGTCCAGTCTTCCATGTTTGTTTGAAAATAACAGCGTGTTTTGCCTTTTTGGCTTGTAGTTTCGCTGTGTTTACGCTGACAGGCACAGGTCGTTTTACTGCCGTGAATACGGATTCAGTAGCATCACTGTCTTCGTTGGGAGTCTCTTCTAGTTCTAGAGTGGAACTTCTCTCTTCTTGTTCGACGGTTTCGTCACGGTCAGTAAGTGGCCTTCAGTAGTCGCCGAAAATAGTTCAGTAGCGACATTGTTTCATTGTTTATGAAAAGTGAATATATTTATTTTAAAATACGCATGCGCACACATGTGCTTATTGACATACGATATTTAATAAATACGCATGCTTATTGACACGTGAGTCGTGATATTATACTATGCGGCGCTGGAAAACCTGCCGGGCGGGATTCTGAAAATTTATTTAATGCTGGGCGGCAATTTGGACTGCCGGGCGTGGCACATCCCTGCCATCGTGTTTACAGAGCGCCGGACTTTGATTTGGTACTGTTTATTTCCCCGAGAATCGACTTTACGAACAGTGATGTTATTCTACTAGGCGATTTTAATGTTGATTTTTCGAGCACGGGGAAAGAAATCCAGCGAAGCGGAAATTGTTGGATTTCATGCGTTATTTAGATTTCTCGCAGCTTTTAGACAAACCAACAAGAATTACGGAGACCACAAAAAGCTTAATTATCTCAATTTTGTCAACAATCAACATCGCTTTGTTGATAGTGGGATTATCCCACTCTCGATTAGCGACAATTCACTTATCTATTGCATGTTAAAGGTTGGAAAACCAAAGGCTAGTCCCAAGACGATTGAATATTGGTCTTTCAAATTATGTCAATGTGACGCCTTCTTAGAGGAATTGTGAGAGCATTGATGATTCTATTTATTTCTCGAATGAATTATTTCTCAGTGTAGCTGACATTCGTGCACCAATTAAAAAGCGCCGTGTTTCAGGTGTGCGTTCTCCAGGGATGACGAACAAGATAAGTGAGGCTATGTGTGATCGAGATTACCATCGTCGTAAAGCTATGAAATTTGGACTGTGCTAAACCACGAAACAGCGAAACGAAACAGCGAAACGAAACAGCAATTTTTTGTTTATCCTTTTAACAAATCTCACGGGAAGTGATAGATGGAGGTCGTGGAAGGTCAGGACGCCTTCGTGGAGGGTCGATCCATCTTCGGAAGCCGTCGGAGCGACTTCGGAAGCCGTCGTAACAACCTCGGAAGTTGTCGGAACAACTTCGGAAGTTGTTCCTCGGAAGGTGGTCGGGGTTGGTCGGAAAGCTCTCGTGGGTCGTCGGTAGGATGGGGTCGGAAGGTCTTGGTAAGGACATCTCGAACCAGTAGGGATCTGTTGGAGGTGCGCTGGTACGTGCTTCGCTGCTGGGGGTGGGATATCAATGTATAGTCAGTGGCGGCTTCCTCTTTGGCGGACAACCATTGATATCCCACCACGTACCAGCGCAAGACCTTGGTACTACCAACGACCACCCACCACCTCCGACCGATCGTCGATGGATACCGACGACCCTCCGACAGATCGCTACCGCTCCGAGATGGCCTTACGAAGGCCTTCCGACCACTTTAATTCGCCGTATGTATTTGTGCATTGCATCGTCATCTTCGTATGCAGAGGCAAGTCAGAGTGCTTGCACTTTTCTCCAGATAGCTTGGGTCATGTGGAAACACACATCCTTGAATCGAAATCTGCCATAACATATTTAAGCGTGATCTTCTGGGGTAACAGGTTGCGAATAGCACTCAACACCCATTTATAATCACGCTGTCTTTTACCAGACAAATGCAAATGGAACTTGTTTTATATCACCATTCTGTTTTACAAACGAATTAATTTAATACAATTTGGTGAATGGAGTGCTGACAACCTTGAAGGTGCCATCCATATACCTTTTAAACAATAATAGGCACAAATACATATGCACTGTTAACATGCATTTAGAATACACATGTAACATTTCAAGCAGGACCATCCCCCCTTCCGCCGCTTATGTGTGACATTTACTAATTATTTTACGTTTTTGATATACAAGTACTGATATGAAAATAAGAAAAAAGTTGGGACTTGGAGTCACTGAACTTGAGATATGACTAATGCTTTACAGGTATACTAGTGATGTACAAATCCGTTATGATGTTCCAAATATATTAGCGTACATTAGCAACAGAATGATAGATATATTATGTATTGCATCGTTCTTTAAAAAAAACCACTATAAATTTCTGTTTTTATTGGAAGTTCAGTGGGGTAATACATAACATATCTATCGTTCTGTTGCTAGTATATGGTAATATGTTTGGAACTTATAACCGTCTAATCCGCTTTTTATAATGGCATCTTTACATAATTACGAGTTTCAACAATATAATTCAGAAAACATACCATTGTTTTGATTTTGCCAATAGAGCCAGCATTTTCGGAGTACTAAAGAGCAAATGACGGCGATCACCAACTTTAACATCGCCCTTGTAATTTGAAGTCTAAATCAGTAAGTTAGTCTGGACGGGCTTTTTGTTGTTTGCGGTTGGCTTGCCTCGCAAGATTGGCAAGAACAAGGCGCCTCACTGACATGATCCAACAGGACCTAAAGTGATATTATGTTATGTTAGTTTAAATTACATCCAAAAAGGAAGCACAACTTTATAAATTCGAAATAATTAATAAATTTATTAATTATTTATGTATTTATTTATATATTATTTTAACAATCGTAAAAATCACCAAACTTAAGAAATAACAGTAAAAGTTACCTGATCAACAATCGCTCCTGCTGGCTGAAAGTAATTCTGCATGGCTTTTTCTTTCACTACTTTAGCAGCAATGCCTGTGCCCAGGAGTGTACACCGCTCCACATTGACGAATGTTTGCGGAACACAAGCTTGTCTTGTTTCTGCAACTGCACCTCCACACAGCATTTTCCTCATCGTATCTTCGGTTTACAGTGTACGTATACACTGAACGTTCCACAAGTTTTCGTTTGCCCCTTGCCAAAGTATTTGATGCACTTCGTAAAACATCGTTTAAAAGGACATTTGTAGTGCAAGCGAAAACAGTTTCGAAACGAACATTGAAACTTTTAAAGCATTTAACAGATTAAGTAACTTCATTTAGACCATTTGAAAGGATTCAAAAGCTCTGTCTTTGATAATTTTAGCAGTGATATTGTGTGACCATAATGAAGTCAGATGCAGCGCCATTGAAAGTGGTCACGGCATTCGGCGAATAATTGTATTAGCATTCACTTTAAAAATTGACGAATTTAACATGCGAATTTAACATTACAATTCTGCACGCGGTTTCGGTGGCAGCGTTCAGGTGGAGTAGGACCCAGTGTTTCCTGCCATTTCATCAGACAATGATTGATAACCAAAATAAATTTGTGCTGCAACGTTCCTGTTGCATTTCTCTAACCTTCCAATAGCAAACACCAACGCCTATTATGAAGAAAAAGAAGAAACAGTATATATACATTGATATTTGTACTATGTTTATACTTAAAGATAAATAGGTCATCGCCAATATAAAATCACATTACCTCCATGAGCATGCCATTACATATAAAGTTGTTATGCGTTAAATTGTTCAGATCCAAAGATCGCTAAATGATTGAAACAATTCGTTTAATTTCATTGTTGTATCTCGTTACCTGTATATCACAAAAATATGATGCGTTTGCACCTTTCTTTAAGAGGCCGCAAGATAAGAAAAAGTTATAGAAAAAATTAAAATGTCGTTAATAATAAATACTTAAATACTTGAGTGCTTGTGAAAGGACCCAGGTATTTAAAAGTGAAAGACTTCTATGCACTCCAGCACTACCTGCACATCGAATTTCTTTAAATTTTACATACATCATACTCGCATATGCTTTTCTGTGTTTACTATATATGCTACATGTATGCTATATGTCATGCTATACTAAATTATGTGCTCATAGGCTAAATTATTTGCTTTGCTATCAATGCAATGCTGTGTTATATACCATTTTATATTAACACATTATAGTTACTAAATCCTTGTCATTTGATTGGTAAATTACGATCATGTTGCATTGAATAAAATACATACCGTGTTGTGACATTGAATGATAAAAAGACGCAAAACCAAAACGCCTTAAATAACATCACGACGCACAAATCGGTTACATACTTACATCGAGTTCCCGAAATGCAGCATCCGTAAGTGAAAAGCTATAAGCTTTTGCTGTTCTATTGTGATATAAAAAATAATTATATTACGATTTTGGCTTATAAACTGTTTATATTGAATCAGTAAATCAAGCTGTCTGAGAAATAGCCGCCATACAAATATTGTGATAGTCAAACGTTAAATAGCCTCTTTTTACCTGGTGTCATGGTTTTCGTTGCATCCACAATTTAATTCGGCTTACGTCGAATTCATACACAATCCCAGTGAAACCAGTGTTGGCAAGTGTCAGGACCCAGTCCAATGTGCCATCAGCTTTACTGCCATTTGGTTCCTGACATACGAATGCCGAACATTTCTCGTAGGATTTATTTTTTCTATTTTATTCAGCTTTCCTTTCATCGCTACCATCACAAGAACTGTCCCTCTTTCTTTTACCACCCCACTTCTTTGAAATTTGCCTTCCTACTTCATTACCATTTTCTCGTCCTTTTCGTACTGTTGTTGCTGTTGTTTAATATTTAATTACATCTCTTTAAACACGGTAGCCTATTCAGTAAAACTGTTTTTCAAAGGACTGTGCTATTATAGTTAAAAAGCATAAACCTATAAATATATCATAAACTATAAGCATAAACTATATAAATATATCAATATATAAATCTAAGTCCCTATATACAATATCACAAGCCATCAGCTGTTCATTTATGAAAAATTCTTAAGTTGTTGTTTGAATGAGATAAACTTTGAAAATTGTCACGAAATTGCTGCCATATATATGAGTAACTTATTTTAAGGTAATTTGTATTTGGTTTTGCCAAAGTAAGTTTAGTACCATTACTTCATACATTGTAATTTTCATTATCATTATCACAAGTATTGAAGAAGTCAACAAGATAATTTGGTAATTTCGATGTTAATGCTTTAAATGTCATCAAATTTGACAATTTCCTAGAATCTTGTGAATTGACATCGAACCGAGTTTTTCCTAATATTTCAGTGGAACAAACATTGTAAGTATCTCAGTTATAACATACACCGCTCTCCTTTGTAGTTTTGAAGTTGAGCAATATCTGAAGTGAGGCAACACTAAAGCATTATATTTAAGCATTATATAAGCATTATTATTCACTTCACATTATTATATTTAAGCATTATATAAGCATTATTATTCACTAGAATTGTTTGGGAACAAATGATTTTGCCCTTTAGTCACGCAATGTTTTTCGAAATTTTCTTACCATGTACTTCATTGTGTTTTCAGGGCTTTGGTTTACTGAGGCCAGATGATATCTGGAGCCAATAATCATAAATTCGGTTTTAGTTTATTAAGTGTGAGTTTATTTGCCATAAGCCACTGGTGAACATTATCGAGATCGTTATTAAGTTTATTTTGTATCTCATAGGAATTATTTCCTTTACAAGTGAGATTCGTATCATCAGCAAATAAAGTCGCCTCAGTTTTTTTCCAAACAATTCGGTAAATCATTAATGTGCAGGAGAAAAAGGATGGGACAATTTCCTGTATTGTTCCAAATTCGTTGTCAGTTGTCGGTCCCATTTCATTCCACCATGCAGAACGGCTGATTGCCGAGGAGCTATATGACTATAAGTGTTAATTATTCTGTAGCTTGGTTTATAAGAGCCTGAAGATGCAAATCCAATAAAAATCTTCTCTGTCATACCTCTGCACATAAAATGTAGTTGTGAGCTTCTGTTGTTTCATGTTGTACTCGAACAGCACTGGAGTTGACTTGCCAACAACAGCTGCTCTACCGGAATATTTCAGGACATTCCTTCCATTTTCATTGACTTTATCGAAGTGCCTTTTCTTCAAAAAGTTCGACCCAAAAAACCTCACCAAGGAGAACTTTTTCAAAGCATTTTCGAACGATTCTATTGTGACAGACATGTTGGCTTTGTCGCTTTTTAAGGTCCCGTCATAACCAACAGCAACATTGGAAACATGGCGCAATATACCGTATGGCACGAACAATCGGATTGGTGGCATCAGTCCAGTATTTCTGGATCTCCCGAGTTTAGAAAACATGCTTTTACCTATTTCCAGGAGGTAGCCATCGATCAGGGGTCCAGTCAGCTCAAACTTGTTTGAGGCGCGCTTTTCTAGTATTGGATCGAGATCCCTCATCCCATAGTTTAGCTTACTTTTGCACTTCCAAACTGCATCTAACCAAAGTCTCTCCACACCGAACTTCATCTCTACCGAAGCTTTATTCCAAAAATGTTCGGATCTCTCCGTATCATCGGCAGATGAGCCCAGTTTGATATCAGCTAGTCGAGACAAAATATCACTAGCTTCCGCCATGTTTTGGAGGGAAAACCTAATTACCTCCAGGAGAAAACCGCATCCTAGATGTGCGCCTGCTCTTCCAGGAGCAAAATGCATAGCAACCGACCACCATGATTACAAAATTACTCTCCGAATAAAGTAATTAATTACAAATTCCTTTACATAATGTAGACCAAATGGTACCAAATAAATTCCTCATACCAGCAATGAAAATGAGACAGTTTGAGAGGAATGAGGTTAAGTTTTAACTTATCATTTAATAACAATTATTAATAGAAACAATTAAATTTTGTTGTCCACAACAACAATGGCTTCAGCTTTTACACATTCAGGCTCTAGGATGTGCTCTGGGTACGAGATTGGCTCTTCCACAGCTATCAGATTTTCTCTAGCCAGATCGTTATGTAACTCGTCCGTAACAACTATTGTTTCTAAATCTTCTACCATATTATTGATACTATAACATCTGAGATTTCGCTTTTGAAATTATCCAGAAATGGGTCAAATTTTGACACGTGTTGAGAGTATGGGTCACGGGACAAGTTTGTCCCCAGCCCCCAGGGTCTACTCTATTTTCAAGAAGGCCTTTGGCCATAGCATGAGCCATAATACCTATGTACAGTAATTCAAGCGCGTTTCCACTTCAAACTTTAGTTGTTTTCGTCTTTTTATAGGTATTTTTCGATGGTAAATAACATTTATTATATTTATGAAAGATTTAAGGAAAGGAAAGGAATTTTTCGTTCCTTTGCCAAAAAAGTAATTAATTACCGGTTAAAATTACTAAAAATGTAACGAGTACATGGTAAAGCATTACAATTGTAACGAGTACTCACAGCACTCGTTTGCTCGCGATATTGCAATCCTTGCATATTTCCAGTGGCCACTCTGGTTTTTCACAAACTGTGTTTAGTGTGCTTTTGGCAACTGTCTGTTTTTCTATTCATTCCATTGGTGATTGGTACTCTATCTTCACAAACGCAGTTTGATTACAATATTTACAGTGGTCTCCTTTGCTCGAGTGTTTTTCACTGGGAATATATGATGAGTGGCTGGCAAGATCATGATCTTATAAAATGTGTACTCGATTAACTTATATGTTTAATAATTTAATATGAGACTCAATAATATATGAATGCTGTATGGAAATATGTTAACTGTTCTGAGGTAACTGTACTATGTATATTTTTATAAGCTTTGTTGCATGTATTGTTTATTTTTTCAACAGTTTGTTTCATGTATACCAAGTGCGGTTCTATGATGACTATGCAATGTTGCCACTTGCCATCGAATAACCCTGTTTCACTTGATATTTTACCTGTATTAAGCTTAAATGGGGCTCCAAAATGTTCTGGATTATCAGTGGTATTATTATATGTAAATGCTTACAAATGAACACACGGTCAGCATTGAAACATAATTGTGAGAGAGTGCGAGAGAGAGTGAGAGACTGAGCACTAGAGTACAGTAATTTATCTTGATCTTGATTCTTGAAGTTTATCGTTCGACGCTTTATATGTTAATATGTCTGTCTGTTTGTGAATAAATGTTAAGAAACCAAACGAGTTTGAGCCTAAATATCCTACATGGTTATTCGGAGCCGGAGTTAAGCCGTGAATGAAGAAAAAAGTCAAATACAGTCCCGAAGAAGTGAAGTCAAGATTCGAATACGAAACTGGAAAACCTGTACTAGAAAAGCTGGAAAACCTGTAGAAACGCCATATACATCCTCAATACATGATGTCGGAGGAGCTTAAAAGGAAAATAAAAATCCGCGGAGGGCACAGATCTTCGGCCAAGAGAATGATAGCATCGGCTGAAGAAACACTAAAGGTATTCGACCCCAAGTATTATACCCCAGATATGGCAACCAAATTAAAACAGCAAGTCGTCAGCCTTAGAGAGAAGATAATAGTATTGAACGAACTCGACGAAACCATACTAAACCTGATAAAAGAAGACGACATCGACTATGAGATCGAACAATCGGACATTTTCAAAGAAGGTATGCAACAAGCTTTTGTTTATATTGAGACAGCATTACAGCAAAATACAACTGAATCTTCGCCACCAATTGAGCATAACACTAACAGTACAACCCAAAGTGTATCCCCAATCAGTCACAGTGTTGTTACAAGCACCAAAGTACATCTTCCTAAGTTAAATTTGAGGAAATTTGGTGGAGATGTTACAAGATGGACCACATTTTGGGACTGTTATGCATCAGCCATACATGATAACAGTAATCTCACTAAGATTGACAAGTTTAACTACTTAAAATCACTTTTGGAACATTCAGCAGCTGAAGCTGTAGCAGGTTTAAATATGACAAATGCCAACTATGATGAAGCAGTTAAAATTCTCGAGAGATTTGGAAACCAGCAAGTTATCATCAATGGCCATATGGAAGCCTTGTGGAACTTAACAAGTGTCAGCAGTCTCAACAATGTCAAGGCTCTTCGTCAACTCTACGACAAGGTGGAATCTCATGTGAGGGGCCTTAGGGCCCTCAGTGTGGAATCAAGTTCATATGGAAACCTAATGATCTCAATACTGATGAACAAACTTCCACAAGAAATTCGAATAATAATCACCAAAGCCTTAGGAAATCAATGGTCACTTGATAAGATGTTAGACACCTTGAAGAAAGAGCTGGAAGCTAGAGAAAGAGCAAACTTGTTGAGCTCGAAGCCACCAGAAGACCACCGAAATAATGAGACCACCACCACGATACAAGGGATTCAGTTCAGCTGCATCATTATTCTCAGATGGAAACACACCTACTTGCACCTATTGCAAACACCCCCATCCTTCTGCCAACTGCAATGTGGTGACCAACACTGCAGCGAGAAAGGAAATCCTAAGAAAAGAGGGTATAGATGTTACATATGTCTTCGCAAGAATCATATTAGCAGAGAATGCATCTCAAACATGAAGTGCTACCACTGTGGGAAACGACATCATGCCAGTATTTGTAGTTCAAAAGATCCACCACACGTTGGCGAGAAGAATGGTGAAACAACAAAACCCCCATCACATCAAAGGAAAGAACAAGAGCAGAGAGAACCAGACAAGACAAGCAGCAACCAAGAATCGCCAAACGAGAAAAAAGTCCTCACAATGTATATCAATGCTGAAACATCTATTCTTCTCCAAACAGCCCAAGCTGATGTGTACAGTGCAAGTACTCCACAGAAGACCACCAGAGTAAGAGTAATCCTGGACAGTGGCAGCCAAAGATCCTACATAACGTCAAGATTAAAGGACAAGTTGAATCTTCCCACACTGAAATCAGAGCCATTAATGATCAAGACCTTTAATTCTAACAATGAAACAACCCAAGTCTGTGATGTCGTACAGCTATGTCTTGGTAGTGAAGGCAATACACCATCTGCTCACCATTAAACCACCAAAGAACACAGGTTGCCCAAGCTGATGTGTACAGTGCAAGTACTCCACAGAAGACCACCAGAGTAAGAGTAATCCTGGACAGTGGCAGCCAAAGATCCTACATAACGTCAAGATTAAAGGACAAGTTGAATCTTCCCACACTGAAATCAGAGCCATTAATGATCAAGACCTTTAATTCTAACAATGAAACAACCCAAGTCTGTGATGTCGTACAGCTATGTCTTGGTAGTGAAGGCAATACACCCATCACCCTGAATGCTTATTGTGTTCCCACCATCTGCTCACCATTAAACCACCAAAGAACACAGCTTGCCCAAAGCAAGTACAGCCACCTAGCTTCCCTCAAACTAGCCGATGAATCCAGTGGAGAAAGGGATGCACCTGTCGACATACTTGTTGGATCAGATCAATACTGGAACCTGGTCACTAGCGAAGTAGTAAAAGGAGAATCTGGACCAACAGCAATGAATACCAAATTAGGATGGGTCCTTTCCAGTCCAGTCGAAGGTGGTGCAGAAGAATGTAATTCCTCGATTAACTTGGCATGTACCCACGTCTTAAAGTGTGCAACAGAGCCAAAAGAACACAACCAGATATTGAACGACGAGATTAAGAGATTCTGGGAGTTGGAGTCTCTTGGAATGGAACCAGAGGACCGTATCTATGTACTTCACTATTTCGAGTATAGTAGTTTGCAAAATATTCTGGAGCCAGATGCTGTAAGCATTTAAATACTAAACAGCATTGATGGAAACGGCAGTGAGTTGTGAAAATTGTGATCCTTGGTCCATTATAAACAGTCACTGCTACCTTAATATAACCCAAACTTTACTTACTTTTAGATTGGCTAATATTTGCCTGTTACAAGGGCATATTTTAGTTAGGTTAGAAAACTTTCAGAAATTGCCATATTGACTGATTTCTTTTCATAATAGCAATATTTATATTTTGGGAACATACATCAAAATTCATTTGTTTAAATAATAATGATAGTGACGGTTTCCTACAATCGTGGCAGAAATTAGTTGGGATACTTCTTCAAAAAACCCTGTTCATGTTGTTGTGTTCGAGAGAACATTGAAGAACCATGTTGTGGGTGAGCTTCAGAGCCTAACTGCGGCCGATAGACCAACAATGTAAGAGGGGGGCGGGGGTAGAATTATTCGTACAGCAGTCGTGTCGTAACAATTTCTGCAGCGATTGTAACTACAATATTATATATATATATATATATATAACACACGCACTATCAATGAATATATAGTATAACACGAATACCACGCGTATACGTGAATCTATTTGTTTTACAGTACATAAAACACGGTGTTTTACCTAAAATATCAAATCCAAGTAGGTGAACTCTAGAACTGATTACATTCGTTCTCAACTATCTTATAGTTTTTATAACCCGTTAAAATGTCAAATGCATTAACTAAACAATAACAGAACAAAATATCCTCAAATACTTAGTGCTCAATGTAAACAACTATCGATATGGTATTACAATCATTCTACATTCTCATAATACGATAGCTAAATATTTCATTGACAGTGCAAATTTTTTAAATATGTTCAGTTGTGCAAAAATCATTTTGTAATCATAGAAAACCTCGTCCTGTTACTTTTTTAGTGCATCGGTTATTTGACGAAAGCATTCCACTGGAGAAACTCCTTATCTTAACTTTTTCCATGTACAGCATATATGCAGTTAATAAGTAATAACAACTGCTGCAGTTTTTAAAAATCTTTTGATCGCCTTCGAAAAACCCACTAGTACACGTTTTTTTCCAAACTGCACTCGAAACCATGCTATATTACTGTACCTATTCTAATAACCTATATTTTATTTGGGTACGATTCCACGCATTTTCTTACAGCAATTACTCGGAATTATACGCGGCGACGTCCTGAAACTGTACGGTACAATTACAATGATTTAGAGATTCGATTGACTAATACAGCATACATACATGTTTTGAATGTGAAAGCTGTCAGTATTTTATATTGCTTGAACTGAGCGAAAGATAGTTCATCATTATGGCCACACCAGCTGCGTAAGCGGCTTAAATAGCCATCCAAGACGTGCACAATAGTTAGATGGTAATAAGAAACATATCTCTGAGTCTCCTTTTATGTTTCTCCAGAAGATGTGGCATGACATCTGGGGGAACCGTCATCAAGCTGCTCGCCAAATTGACATTCTGCAGGAAAACACTGATGCATGGCAATGATGCATGAAAATAAACCAATGAGGGTTTGGGTGAAGTATGATTGGTTGGATACTATAACCATGTCATCTGGGGGTGCTGGCATACCAGCACCCCCAGATGACATGTTCAGCCATAGCTGAACATGGTTTTAGTGTCTGTCGACAACCATAGCATACGGACACACGTGAGTTGCAGTATCTGAGTAAGAGACAACATACATTCCCAATGCCGGTTTAGGATAAATCAATGGAATACTGTGCTGTCCATAGATCTGTGGATTCACAAGGACAGATGGAGTAAATCCTTGTTGGTGGTGATGTGAAACCAAAGACGGTATCACAGGTACCACTGAAGGCGTACTGTAGAAAGGAAAATTCGCTGAAGAACTGGTAGATGGCCAAAGAGAGGTGCTAAAGGAATAACCCGACTGCAACATTTCTGACGGTTGGCTATCAAATGAGAAAGGAGTTGTGAATGACTGATGGCTTTGCTGGCCATGTGATGCGTACTGAGAAGGTACTAATGACTGCTTGACTCGGCATGTAGTTGCCGCTAAATTTTTAGCTTGTTTGTTCGCAGTACCTTTGCGAGCCTTGGATGGCTTTTCCCCTGCGCGAGCTGGCATGTTCATGTTGGCCAATCTTGAGATATTTGCCTGGCTTTTCGCTTTCTTATAATAGCTGATGAACCCTTTCAAACAGCCATGCTTTTCTGTAGCTGCGATGGTGTGAGAGCAAATTTGATAAGACCCAAAATTTGGACAGGCGTTATCGCAAGTGACCGTATTCGTGTTTTTCACAACAACCTTGTGCGGACTGCTTGGCTTCGTATGACTTGCTACCATGTATATGGACTCGTTTGGGCTGGCTTGGTCCATTGGTAGTTTCCATAATCTATCACGTTTTCCAATGGTTTCAAAATCATCTTTGCATACCTCAAGAAGAAATTTCTTTAAAGAGCTTACCCTGATATCTTGATCAAAGGGCTGAAAGTCAAAATATAGGTATTCAAGAAGCAAGGCATGTGGGCTTGCAACACTTGCACCATAGAACTTGACAAAGTTTTTGTGGTGCAGTGAATTTAGCAGACGAGCTTCTTTTAGGAAAATGGCTTTAGACCCATCTTCGTCTTCTATGTCATGCATAATCTTCAAAACAACTTCATTACCATCTTTATACTCTCCACGTAATGCTGTGGCAAACGGTCCACGGCCTATTTCAACTCTGTCTCTCACATCATTGCAATTGAAAGTTGGTATATCATTGACAATAGCAACTGTTGGATAACTTGCACTTTTTAACTTCTTTAGTCTTGGCAGCTTTGAAGACATTTAAGTTGCTATTAAAAGGGAAACAATTGGTGATTAGCTATTTAATGCCCATTTGCCACTATAATATTGTTATCTGTTAAAGCCTGAGGATTGTTTTTACTTTCAGTTACCTAGAGGCCAGAGTTAATTGTTAGCTTTCACTCTGGTCATATTCTATTTGTTTACCATTTTCAAAAATATTTTACTTTGAGTTTGTTAAATTATACCATTATGACCATATCATATGAACATTTCAGATGTACAGTAATACATACTGTGCTTTTATCTGCTCTATTGAATTGATCTGTATTGAGCAATCTACTACTGACAATTATGCTAAAATGTCTCCCCCATAAATATACTATTCTTTAGGGACCTTTTTAGCAAAGACGACGGCAAAGTAAACGACAGATCCTTCATATTATTTATTGACATTAGCTTAAAATCAATACTAACTAAACGGCCATGTCAAAACGTCCAGTTCAAGCAACAAAGTTATTCGACTTTGGTTATTCAAGGGTCGTCTTTGCAAAGGGCCACATGTGAGTGTGACCATTTGACCCTTATTAAATATTTATAAGTATTAGATATCACGTGAATCAAATCAAAATATCTTACCAATCATCAGGATCTTTCCTTGTTTCCTTGTGAAAAGCGGTAAACTGGCGAATGTAGAGACCACGAGGCTATAACTTTCCGTGAGTGATGTTCTCCCTCCCCCCAGCAATTCAAAATATTAACACCCCCCCGACCATCCCAACACTCCGCACGTAAAATTCATATCAAAATGTTCCTCGTTTACATTTTTTGGCCCCCACGCCTCCACGCCTCCCCCCTAAGTCTGTATTTTCATCCCCTTAAAACTCATTAGCAATTCAAAACATTTACACTCCCCCGACCAGTCCATGTTTTATCAGTCCATGTTTTATCAGTCCAGTCCATGTTTTACAACATGCCTAAATGGAGAACTTCTTTCGTCTTTGCGTTCGTCCAGTTGTACTTCAGCTTCTACTCCTCCCACATTGGAAACCCTGGTAAAACAAGTGGTCAACCACCTAAAAGATCAACAGCATGCAAAGGAAAGCAAAGTCCTTACATTAGGAGTGCCAAAGGAAAAAGTTTTAAAATTTCCACTTTTGCAAGGGAGGTTGTGCTTCTTTGCCACCCATCTGATTCTTTGATTCATGCTGGTGCAAAAACCGATCTGGAACGGATAGGTAATGTTATGAGCTCTTTCGAGTTTGATAAAGGATGGTCTTCAGCTGAGGTTGTAGAGAAATTAGAGGATGCGTTTAGCTCACAACTGGCTTATATAACCAGCACACCAAAGTAAGTATCCATAACATAACTTACATTAAATAGTTAATCAGTACAATTTGAAAACAAGCTATAGCATTTTTGCATGCATGTCACTAAACCTAATCCTTAATCTAACTACTGAATTTTGCAAGCCCCAAAATTGAACAGGTATGTTTTAATAGTAGTTATTTTTGAGGATAATTGGCTGCAATAAAAAGTAATTACCAAGCCATTACTATTATACAGTACAGTATGTAATATTACTGAACCACGAGTGAACTGCCTTCTAGTTGCACCCTGCATTTCCTTAGTGTGGAAAGTGGGGAAGTGGTGAGCAAAGTGGCAGTTGTCTGTATAACTCCCAAACTATTTAAGCTATTAAAATAAAACTTTGTATGCTTATATATTATATAATTCATCCAAAAATATTGCAAATGTGCTTTGGTAGCAACATCATATATGTTACTTCCTTTAAACATTAGATGATGTCATAAAAAATATTGTACTGCATCGCACAGCAAAATAATAAGCAACAATTATTTCCAAATCGAAATTATCTCCAGTAATTACTGGTTTGAATTATAAAAAATAACCAAAACGTGGAAATTTAAATAAAAGATCAAACTTATTTTTTGTTTATTAACATTATGAGGCATTGAAATTAAGGTTCTTGATATTACTGATAGATTTACACCCTGTGTAAATGCGCTTGTATGTATAGTGTTTACTGTACATTTACACCAGTCCAGATAAATCTAATATATTTCGAACATTCGTTCTTATTCAGTTAAAATATGAATATTTTAACTGAAGATCGAATGTTCGAAATACAATTCAAATTATCTTGACTGGGTAGACGTTTTCTTGCTCGTTATCTCTCTCTCTTTCAATTCAAATATATGTGTGTTATCTCAAGTATATCTATAATCTCACAGCGGTAAAGATAATTAGTTATCTCACAACAAAGATTTTGCATCATTCCTTCACTCTTACTGGTAAAGATGATGAATTATCTCACAGCATAAATATCTTGCATAATGCCTTCACTCTTACTGGTAAAGAAAATTCATTATCTCACAGCATAAAGATCTTACATTATACCTTCAGTATTACTAATACAGAAAATTATCTTGCAGCGTAAATATCTTGCATAATATGCCTTCACTATAGAGTAGTACTATTATGGATGTAATGTACCTGGAATAGTGCTCTTACCAATACAAAATGCATGTAATGATATCACAGCATAAATTAAGATCTTGCATTTATGCCTTCACCTGTACTGATAAAAAATTAATGATCTCACAACACCTAGAGAGATCAAATCACTGAAATGAGGCTTAGTGATAAAGAAAATTAATTGGCTGTTACCAAATACATTAGGAACATTTTATTGAATCTAACTGTATTTTATTTCGAATGCAGCTTTTACCTCTAAATGGTTATGTTTCCTTTTGTATCTCTGTTAAATGGATCATCTAGGTAGAATTGATCAGTTTTTATTGTATATTTCATCCTCCCATTTTGCTCCAATGAAGTGCTGTGTTGTTGCTCATCTTCAATTTTATATTCTACTTCAGAGGTAATTATCGTCTGCAATATTTTTTCATTTGAATTACAGGCTTTAAACTTCCTTTTCTGTTCATCCTTTTCATATAAGCCTTTCTCTTTTTTGTTATGCCTTCCCATATCAAAATCTATAGAATAAATTATAAGGTATACCATATATTATAATATTTAAAGTTATCCTTACATTTTGCAGTATGAGCATTAATATAATTTGTCATTCAGATTTAAAAAACCAGACATAAAATAAAATATGGTTCTAACTGATAAGCTCCAAAATACACATGACAGTAGCCAGACCTGTTATAACTTATAATCAAGAATGTTTACAACAACATGTCGCCATAAATTCGGAACAGAATACGTAGCGATCACTGATGCAGCTATGATATCATATGTACCTGTATCATACAACATACATTGGCAGCAGGATCGATGGCGATCAAACAAATTTTTCGCGCCATTTATAGGATCTTAATGCTAGAGGATATGATTGGTCTATCACCTGGGGCATGGAGTTTAATGTCAACAAGTGTAAGGTGCTGAGAGTTGTTAGAACTCAGACAATTTATGATCGTCGGTACTATTTGGGTTCTAAACAGCTGTCTGTTGTTCAGAGTGAGAAAGATCTTGGGAGTGTGGCTTACTACCACTCTCAACTGGAACACCCATACTGATCGTGCAGTTGCTAAGGCCCTAAGGATGCTTGGTCTATTGTATTGGACTTTGAGAGACATTGATGATCACACCGTAAAGCGTTTACTCTATTCCACGTGGGTGAGGTCAACACTTGAATATGCCAGTCCAGTATGGTCTCCATACAAGAAACGTAATATGAACAAAATTGAGCAGGTGCAGCTCCATGCCTCTAGGCTTATTTTACAGTAGGTGGTGCTCCAAGCCTATGTTGCTGGGGATGTTCTGCAACCCATCTTACAGCTGCAAGAACACAGGTAACATTTTGACCATCAACTTCAATGTTTTGGCGCAGATAAAAATCAATAATACCTGGTCTAATATCAGAACCAGACATGTCAATTCTACCACAAAGGCTGTACCATCTGGCCATCACAAAGCAAGATCGTTCTAGTCTTGAAATAGATGAGTCAAATTTCTCTCCAGCAAAGTTTAGAGTTAAATCGTTGGAAGTGCTGGGTAACTGAGGCACTGTTAAGTCCATCAAAAATTGCTACACAGGTTCCTTTCAGCAGGCTGAGCTCATCAGTATTGAAGCACTCCATTGATCTTGGATAACAACACTGGTATTGGTTATCTTTTTATTGTATATCCCATGCTTGATCCTTTTTTCTAACTGGTCCAATTGCAAGTCTGAATGACTTTCTTTGATGGACAGTCTTGCAGTGAAACCAAGAGAGTCGTTAGTTTGTCAATAATCTGCTGAAAATCATCCTGATATTCACATGGAAGTGAAGATCCTTAACATACTGATCAGCAACAAACTTTCTCATTAACTGGATTTCAGGTGATCTTTGGTTTGTTATGTAATCCCCTAACAAACCATTATCTCTCAAAGTTGAACAGCCAGAATGAATATACAGGAAGTATATATGTGTGGCCCAATCTTGCCTTCCCTTCAGTGATAACTGGTGCACGCCATCACAAAATGTTGCCAAATTTCCAGATATGTCGGGGTTAGAAGATCCCACAGGCTAAAGATGGAAAAATTATAGTCCATGTCTTCTACTGATCTGCAGTAAATCCTCCATAACTATAGTATTCTCTATTTTTCTCGGCATTCTACCAATGGAAGATGGAACTCTCGCATTTTGTCAATATTTTGCCAAGACAAAGTTAAAGTACAGCGACCGAGACATTGACAACTACCAACGTATTAAGAAGCTCGCCAAATATTGTGAACAATTTGCCAAGACAAAGGGCAAGTGGAGCGATTGATACAATAACGATTAGCCAGGCTAACAATGCCAATGTCCATGAAGAATCGTTCATATATTTTCGTAGAAATGAGCATATTAGGCAGCAAGGCGAAAATTCGCCCATCATTTCAATCTCATCATCAAACGATTTCACATAGCATCTGTATCCCAACCATGTCGACGCCAGTTGCTGTTTAGGGGATAATTCAAATAGATATTCCAGGGGATAATTCAAATGCAAGAGACATACTGGAACCAATTAGACTACAATACAATACAGCAGTAGTAGCAGAACAAGTAGCAAACCAAGATAACTCTCCATGACAGAGAATCCTGAAAATATTGGAATGTACATGGAGTTTATTGCCCAACAGACTGCTTGCAACCACCAGTTATTACAAGCCATCGATGAAAGGTTGAGCGAAGAAGGTGCAACTGGAAGCCGAAAAATAGATAGAAAACTGCCAAGTAAGTTTAGCAAACTGAAGGTAAGTTTGTGTGGTATTCATTTAATGGAATTAATGGTAGTCCCCTACACACACACCCATTTATAAATGCATTCTGAATATTTATATTGTAGCTGCAATGTGTGTTCACTTCAAGACCGAGAAGCAAAGTCATTGTATTAAAGCCAATAAGATGGACAAATAATTATTGAAACAGCAGAGAGTCAGAAGTAGACTAAACATGGTATGTACAAATACGAAAGCGAAAGAATCGACGGTATACTGAGAAGTTGTGGAGATATAAGCAGTAAATGCCGTAAGCTTAATGGCCGTAGAAGAGAGAAGAAAGAGAATTAAGCAGATTTCAGTTTTCCAACATGAGATAGTCAAGGTTGCCGAGGCTCAAAAACAAGTTGAAGCTACAAATGAGAAGGTGGATTTGCCAAGCGATTACCTCGAAAAGGTTGGAATTCCTGTTCTTTTTAGAAATACGGGCAAAGAAGTACATGATGTTGGGAAAAGGCAGCAAGATCGGAAACTTAACGAAGTTAAGATAAATGTGGAAAAGAGCCTGTGGTTTGCTGAAACCTTTGGTCTGACCTTAGAATCAGCAACCCTCTCTGATAAATCTGGGTCAATTCACTCTTTGGCATATAATTCGACATCAACAAGAAAAGGTTTTAAGGATCTGTCAGAAGTGGACAAGAATAAAATTAAAGAAATCTTGTTGATTGTAGACCACTTTTGCATTGGCGAGGCTGCCTATCACCAACTACGATCCTACCTGATTCAACAATGCAAGGAATCGTTGAATGCACTTATGCATGTTGAACGGACACATGGAGACGCAGAAGGCGCACAGCTTAACTTCTATGACACGCTGTGCAGGGAAATCCAAAAACATGTAAGTTTGTTGAAAGAATTTATTTACCAGGCTCGTTGTACAAATTTTCATGCGAGTAAACCTTAGACACGTCATTGCTTATTCTGTGGTACCATTATTATTTTTTCAGATGTAAAAGTGCATACTGGATGGCCAGGATGTTCCAGCGAAATACAACATCAAACTCAGTGGTGATGGTGCAAAGATGACCCGGCTTACAGGATTTGTTATAATTTCTTTCTCTATTTTGAATGCTGGTGAAGCTGTATTAGGTTCCAAAGGTTAATGTTTGTTTTATACTATGATAAACATGTAGTCTCATTGACACTCTGATTGCACTAATTGGAGATCAGTTTTTGAGAAAACCCTGCATCAGTCTTAGGACACCTTGCATGTGGCTGGGATAAATAGTGAAGGGTAGCAAGTATACACTGATGCGAATCTAACTCAAGCCAGCGCACCAACCGCACATACCACCCATCTTTTCAAACATTTTCCTTCCATAATTAATTTCAAAATGATTTTTAATTGAAACTAAGATTCTTCCTTCTAGGAAACCAGACAGTTGCTGTGATTAAGGGGGAAAGAAACATGACATCATCCAATCATCTTGTGCAAGGATTTTTAATGATGTGAACAAAATTGTGGAAAATGGATTCATAACAATAGACGCAAATCGTGTACCGGTGGAGATATTTTTAGGTTCAGACTACAAGGTGCTTTGTATTCATTATATTCATATTGGTTTTTTATTCTCTTTAGGACCAGTCATTACTAGTGCCAGTTAGGGTCTGGATGATATATTTTTTAGCATGAAGTCTTTTTAGGACCCCTTATTTTTAGCAAAATATCCCCAAGCGTTATGTCCCCCTCACCATATTGTTTCAATATTTTTCATGACCTCCCGAAAAAATCTAATCGACAACATTAATTGATAAGCTATGTTCCTTCAATTATCTACAGTTTCTTTTGCTGTTGCTGGGGATGAAAGGTGCAAGTTCAGACTACGCCTGTATCTGGTGCAAGATTCACAAGTTGTTAAGGTACGGTAAATATAAAATGCTAAAATCAACCTTTGTCATGCAAGAGCATACTGCTTGTAATTCTGGCCAACACAAGAGCCAATGCCACATTTTATTTACCATTTTTTGTGAGCACAGAAGCAAATTTTGGAAGTACTGTACTGTATTTGTTGACAAGAAATTATGAATAGCCCCCTTCGCTCTGCTACATCCGGAAACACATTTAATGATAATATTCATTTTATTAAACAGATATGATATGACAAAGCCTGAAGATTTTTATAGAATGGAAAACATCAGAAGAACTTTGGGCGACATAAGAAAATGTTGCCTAAAACAAACGTTTTCCTGCGAACGTCCTGCTCTCCTCAATATTCCTTTGGAAAACATTGTGCTGGACGAGCTTCACTTGTGCTAAGAATTACAGGTATATAATCATGGCAACAAGCTACAATCCTGGCCAAAAGTAGCTGGGACACAGTCACATTTATAAATTCTATTATCACACATATGAACCCATCCCCCCATCCCCCCTACAATGTTGAATAAAATGTATGCAATGTAACTATATGAGAATTATGTGTCCGTTGTCGTTTGAAACACCAACAAATACAACATTGAGGGAGGGGGGCTGGATTTTTCAAGAACTCAACAACACTGTCCCACGACTTTTGGCCATGATTGTCTGAATAATAACACAATTGAAAATGAATAAAAATAGGGCTAAAATATGAAAGTTAATTACATGTGTCAACAATGTCGTCACATGAAAACAATATGCATCAGAACTGCGAAGTAAGCCACTTCAATTAGAACACAATTACGTTAATCATTAAAATATTGCGGGAAATCGTTAGTGACGTCAAGGTAATTGAGCCATTAATTTGGTCAAAAGGATTAAAGGAAAGAGAAGAGTAATGAAATGTAATGCAATCTCAGCAGAGCAAACAGCGTTTGCACGATATTTGAAAGAGTTGCCTGGCGGATGACGCATTCATGTTATTGTGGCTATCGCATCTGGAAAGGGGGTGATTTTAGCAGACTTATCAAAAGATGGACGGCCCATTTTGCAGCAGATTTATCCGCGAACATTTTAACGTTTGTTTTGGAAGGGGGGACCCAAACATTTAGGAAGACGTGTCTTTGTAATGGATAAGGATCCTTCGCAAACAAGCAAAGTTGCTATGGAAGCTGTGACAGATATTGAGGCAGAGCTTCTTAAGACTCCTGCTCGGTCTCCAGATATCAATCCCATTGAGAATATCTTTCATCTTGCTAAGTGTCGTTTACGTGAGGAGGTCATAAATAGAAATATCGTGTCGAGTCGTTTGAACAATTTCAAGAAAGAGTGATTGCGTAGCATGCCTATCGATGTAATAGATTGAAGGTATGCCAAAGCGAATAGAAATTATGGTTAAAACAAAAGGCCATAGAACCAAATACTGCTGACATATGATATGAACCTGTTATTATTAACATTATTAAACAGTAAAGTATGTGTGCGCTCGACACAACAGTTCTCAGCAACAGTGCTCAGTGGAATGTATGTAAATTCGTGTTATATATGTGATGTAGTAAACCAAAAAATATTAAATTTGTCTTAGCTATTTTACTTCTCCATACAAGTATGGTATTTCGTCGACCAAGTGTAATTTAGCGTGATTTCTGACAGTGCTCACCACAATCCTATCTAAAAGTAGAGTAAGGTTAGTTATTATTTCAACACACTTGCGCCAGAACTTTCTATGTATTCACAACATATATAGGTGAGCACTGTTTATTTATTGTAAGTACGTAGTGTTGAAAACCGAACAGATCAAATGTCACTGTTGTCGAAAATGAACTTGGCAAAGCAGTGAGCGCACGGTTTAAGTCGAAGCTGCATGGATTCTGGAATTTGCTTCCAAAAATGGAAGAATCGCCACCTGACATTCATCATCTCAGTATTCGCACGATCAATACAGCCACCTTTTATAAGTGGCGTGGCATCAGCTGTTGCGAAGAACGGTGTCGCTAGACAGCTCTAAATCTCTACTGGAGAAAGTGTTTGGCGTGGGTAAATGGACGACGTCTCCTTCAAGTGCTTGCAAAAGATCTCCCCAGGCAATAAGAGTAGCACTCCATCTAAAGTCATTCAAGAAAATGACCTCTGCTTCCATCCAAGCAAACGAACCCGTTGCAGGATTGCAGAAGGTGTGGTACACCGTCTTAAGGGTTGATAACATGAACGTTTTCCCACTATTTGCTGGCGCATGGATGAAAAGTTCTGATATTTTTCCCGACCATTTTTTAGAGCTGTATACACAGCGTTACAGAATGCTGTAAGCGCTATACCGTTGTTCTGAAGCAGTTGAATGGCGGCGTCAAACCACTTGCCCTCGCATCCATCAATACAGCATCCGTTCCTCGCCTCCTCTGCCTCGCAAAATTCTTTAGCTTACAGAAAACGCCTTGTCCACCGCACCGTTCCCTTTGTTCGCCACGAATTCGGCTAAACATGTTTTGCCTTCACGTTTCTGGGCAACAGCCAAACACACAAGTTCCAACCGCTTTGTTATGTTCTTCTGTTGGATGATTTGTGAAACATCATAAACGGTTAGCGCTTTCTCTCTCCGATTCTTCTTGTTACCCCGCTGGGATAAAGCAGATTTGGACGTTTTCCTCTTCCTACTTGCTTTGGCCTTTTCCGTTTTGGGCGGATTCCGAAGATCTGGGTGATTTTGTGAATGAAATGGTTCCTGATCATCCTTAGTTACATAAGTGTATGCACTGTAATAGGTGTTGTGATTATCACTGAAGTTAACTTTCACATTGTATTGCTGATCAAGAAAATTTCGCACGAGTTTTTTGGTTTGGGGGTAGGTAATGAGAACCACACTGCTGTCCTTTGTGTATAAACAGTAAAACTATGGGGGCGGGAATTATAATAACGAGCGCATTTAGCCATAGGCTATAATGCGTGTAATATTACCGCGCGGTTGGACATGCAGTGTGAATTGAATAAGAAGTATGAATAAAACATAGAAACAGAATAAAGATGCGTATAATTGTATAGTGCATAGAATACCACGGGACACAACCCTGTACGTACGTTTCGACCTTCTTCATTGGTCTCTTCAGCAGGGCTTTGGGGCTGGCAGTTGATGTTTATACGTTGGAAGATAAATAATAGTGCGCGTAGCCAACAAAATATATATGTAAGGAAACGAAAAGTGATTGCTTACCAAACGTGTTGTTTGTGCGTGAAAGTCCAACGCGGCGTGCCATATTGTGCTATAAAATTATCCTTGAGCAGTTTGGGAGCAGTAGTCTTGGGCTTCGTTGAATACGGACTGAGGGCGTTTGTAACTTGGTAATAGAATATATACGTAGTGTGCGTCACTAGTCACCAGGACTAAGTTGTGTGTAGTGGTGGTAATGGGGGTTGGTCTGTGTGTGTGCGAGATAGTGAGGGAAATAGTGTGGTTGTTTAAGGTTGTGAGCAATTGAAATAATAGAGTGATACGCGAAGATAATTTAAGCAGATAAATAAATAAAGGGATGTTGATTACAGAACGTAAAGTGATTAAATGAAAGCATAGTCATCAATGAAGGTATGCTATATAAGTATATATTTATTTACAAAATTAGTGTATAAGTAAAGACAATTATTATTTACAGGTCATTAGGTGGTTGGTGTGAATATAGAAGAAATGTACTATCATATTGGTTATCTGTGAATATCCAATATGTAACAATGTGTACAATCATATTGGTCATCTGTGAATATCCAATATGTAACAATGTGTGCAATGAGATGTTATAGAGTAGTGTTGGTAGGCTTATACTGCATGTTCATAGATCTTGAACATGTATGATTACTGTATTCTTCAAGTAGAATATAGAAGAAGTATATTGACATATTGGGTATATAGGTGAATATAATTATGTAACATTATGTAAAATGAAATGTTTATAGAGTAATATTGGTTGGCTTATGCTACATGTTCATCGGTTATCTTGAACATTATAGAATTACTGTATTCTTCATGTAGAATATAGAAGAATTATACTATAATATTGGGTGTCTAGGTTAATATCCAATATGTAGCAATATGTTCAGTGTAATGTTAACAGAGTAATATTGGTAAGCTTATACTGCATGTTCATAGGTTATCTTGGACATAATAGAATTACTGTATTCTTCATGTAGAATATAGAAGGAATACACTATCATATTGGGTGTCCAGGTTAATATCCAATATGTAAAAATATGTTCAATGAAATGTTTATAGAGTAATATTGGTTGGCTTATGCTACATGTTCATCGGTTATCTTGAACATCATAGAATTACTGTATTCTTCATGTTGTTATATTGGAGGATTCTCGAGGCTTGCTTTTGATGTTATAGTCATCTTCCAGTTGTAGGATTTGCCAATTTTGATTATATGGGTTGTTGGAATGCCTTTAGGAGTATATCAAGGAGTAAGGATGGAAAGGGGGATAACACCCAAGGACTCTCAGATCAGTTATAGGTTGATAGGTATAGGTATATAGGGATGAAGGTTATGGTTAGGATCAAGAGAGGTGCCCTGCATGAATCACCCCCTTTGTATAGGGATGGAAATTAGGGATACAGTATGTATAGTGTGATAGTTAGCTATAAATAATTGTCCTATAATATTTATGAAGTTATATCGATTGTTGTTCAATAGTTAAACTTTGTATTTGGTATATCCTGGTTGTTGATTGGTTGGTATTAATCATTGGTTATCTTATCCGTCACAGAGTTGATGTAGTCTTTATGTTGTCTTGGAAGATTGGCATGTCTTGGATCTTGAACCTTTAAAATCTTGTAATGTTTATGGACTGGTTGGTAAGACTTGGTTGTTGATAGGTTGATTCATCCTGGTCATTGGTTGTCTTCATAGAGTAACAGTACTGGTAATCTTCATGTTGATGTATTGGAGGATGCATATTATGGTTTGGTTCTTGAAGTTCCAGTTTCCGTCTCAGTTGTGTAATTTGGACAACATAGATTATTGGCATAGCTTTTAGAGAATTGGTAGAGTTATACTGTAGTAGTTGAGTTGGTTAATTTGTATTGTTGTGTGATATGTGGTTATTGTGTGTCAATATTTGTTGTGGTTTCAGTTGGTAGTTTTGCACGCACAAGAGAGTCTTTAATGTTTTTGTTTCTTTGGTAAGCTATAATGGGGGTTTCTGGCCAGAGGATGTTCAATGTGGGATCCGTTTCAATTAGGTGCCAATGTTTCCGTAGTATTTGTCCAATGTGTGTGGTGTTGTTGTTGTATGGGATGGAGAAGATAGGGTTAGTTTTGTTTTTGGGGAGTTTTTCCTTATATAGTAGTTCATATTGTGTGTATTGTTGTGCTTGTGAAAATGCTTTGTTAATTGTGTTCAGTTTGTATCCTCTGTTGATAAGTATAATAGACAGGTTGTCAAGTTTTCTTTGTAATAGTTTGTTGTCTGTAATGATGCGTCGGTATCTAAGTGCTTGACTGAAGATGATGCCTTCCTTACAAGATGGTGGATGAAAAGAGTCATTGTGTAATAGCAAGGTTCTGTCTGTTGGTTTTATGTAGAGATCTGATCCAAATTGGTTGTTCTTGTTGATGTAGATAGTAGTGTCTAGAAAGTTTACTGAGTGGTGAGAGTATGTGTAGTCAAATTTAATTGTTGGGTGGAAGTTATTTATGTGATCAAGGAATTTATGCAGTGATTCAATTCCATGGCTCCACAATGCAAAAATATCATCGATGAATCTGATCCACTCAAATGGGATCAGTCCATCAGGTGTATTTAGAAGCATTTGTTTTTCAAGGATGGCCATGAATATGTTTGCATAGGAGGGGGCCATGGGTGAACCCATTGCAGTACCGTGAACTTGTAAGAAGATGTCGTTGTTAAATGTAAAAAAGTTGTTGTTAAGTATAAGTGAGAGTATGTCAGTTATGTATTTAGTATCAATGTCGGTTGGGCTGTTATCTTGTAACATATCAATGCAAGCTTTAATGCCTTCATCATTTGGTATGTTCGTGTACAGACTTTTGACATCTATAGTGATAAGTATGAGGTCAGTGGGTAGATTGTTGTTCAGTGAAAATACTCGTTTAAGAAAGTGTGTTGTGTCTTGGACATAAGATGTTATGTTTTTCATTAATGGTTTGAGGAGGTGATCAGAATACTGAGAGAGTTTTTCTGTAGGACCTCCACAACCTGAAATTATAGGTCTGCCTGGTATGTCAGGTTTGTGTATTTTGGGGAGGAGATATAGTGTGGGTATTCTTGTTGTGGTTTGTGGCCATAAAAATTTAAATGTTGTGTCGTCTATGATTTTGTCGTTGTTAAGTTGTTTTACCAATGTTCTGATCTGTTGTAGTAATGATTGTGTTGGGTCATTAGTGATTTTTTTGTAATGATTGGTGTTGTTCAATTGTTTGTAAGCCTCAGCAAGATAGTCCTTTTTGGGCCAGACTACAATGGCTCCACCCTTATCTGCTGGTTTGATTATAAGATCATAATTGCTTTTGAGTTGGTTGATAGAGTTAAGTTCTTTGGGTGGTATGTTAGATGTGGTGTTAGTTTGTTGTGTGTGTAGTGTTTTCAAATCATGGTACACATGTGAGATGTATTCGAGAAGGTTTGAGTTGTCAGGCGTGGGTGGTGTGAATTTGTTAGGGGTTTTGAAGGGATGTTTAGAATTGTGTTGGCCTCTAAAGAAGTATTTGGTATACATGTTGCGTCTATAGTTGATAAATGATTTGTAAATTTGGTTATAGTGTGTGGGTTTGGGTGTTGGGATGAATTTTAGACCTTTGGATAGTATATTAGTTGTGGATTTGGGTAGTGGTGTGTGTGACAAGTTGACAACACTGTTGTTTATAAGTTCATTGTGTATTTTTTTGTGTATTTTCATTTTGCTTTTGTATCTGTTACTGTTATTGTTTCGTTTGATGTTCATGTATTTGGTTAGTGAATTTTTGTTGTAGGAGATCGTGTGTGTAGTTGTGGTTATTTGGTTGTGTTTCGAAGGTGTTGGTTGAGAAAATCCTGGATACCATGTTCAATATGTTGGGTGACGTTTGCTGTAATGAAGTTATTGCTGTTGCGTCCTTGAGGATGGTATGTTTGTGGGGTTGCTGCTCTGGTGTAGTATGTTTGGTTGGAGTGATGGGTTGTAGACATTGGGTATTGGTGATTTCTTCCAGTATTAATTGTGTGTGGTGTGTAATGGTGGTGAGACAATTGTGCTTGTGGTGTGTGATGATGATGAGGTAGTTGTGAATGTGGTGTGTGGCGAGTTGATCGTTGTTGTGGTGTGTGATGGTGATTAGCCAATTTTGGTTGTGGTGTGTGATGACGTGATTGTAGTTGTGGTATAGTAGTGTGAATGGAGAGTAGTGGTGATGGTGAAGAAAGTGGAGTGGATTGTTGTCTTCTTGTCGGGTGTTTGGGTGTATGTTGTGTTGTGTGTGTTGTAATGCCTGTAGAAGATGCTGATGATCTTAAGGTGCTGTGCTGTAATGAGTTTAGTGTGCTGGAGTTGGGTTTGGCAGTTAGGGTGTGTTTTTTTGAAATGGATTTGGTTTGTTGTTTTGTTCGTTTGTTGTTAGTGTCGTGGTTATGGAGGTTTGTTTGTGTGGTGGTTTTGCTATGTTGGAGTCTTTTGAGTCGACTTGTTGATTTGATCTTGCATGTGATTGAGCGTTTGGTGTATTTCTCTCCTAATGTGTTAGTTTGGTTAATGATTTGGTTGGCCAGTTGTTTGTCAATAGTGTTGCTGCGTAGATGTTGTTCCCGGTGTTGTATTTTCATGTCTGTGTCTTCTAGTGTGCAGTGATAGTGTTCCAGGATGATTTGAAGTAGATCGTTGGAGGCATTTTGTAATGTCCTTTCCCAACGTTCTCTGAAGTGTGGTGGTAGGTGTATAGTTGATTTGTGTTTGATTCTAAGTCCGTCAGGTGTTGTTTTTGCATTGTGGTGTTCTGTGAGGTTTTGTATTGTGGCTGTTTGTTTGTCTCGTTTATGTTTTAGTGTATAAAGAGCACGGAAAGATTCAAGTAGGTGGCTGGGAATGTTGTCAATGTTTATCTCGTCAGGTTGTTGTTCGTCTGTATTGCTTGTTGATGCTCCGATGTTGGTTTCGTCATGTTCTCTGTAGTAGTTACTGGTGGGATCTTGATTTGGGTCGGAATTGCTGAGTGGTGTTTCGATGTTGTTGTCGGTGTTGTTTGGTTCATTAACATTTGACGTGTCCTGGATTGTATTGTTAGTTTCATGTGTGGTTGTTAGTGTATGTGTGCCATTATCGTTGTTAGTGTTCAATTGTTGTGTTGTGTTCATGTTGGAGGTATCTGGTTTGTTATTATCGTGGTCGAGGAATAGGATGCTGTCGTTGAGGTCCGTCATGTCAAAGAAGGTATTGTCAGAGGTATGTTGGTCGTCATGGTTGTTTTCTTGTTGTAAATCGGCGTGTGTTTCTTCGTTTGTAATGGTGTTTGTTTCAGTATTGTTTTCTGTAAGGTCCATCTCTAAAAGTTCCGCTTCATCTATGTTATCGAATTCATTTCCTTCGGTTAACATAAGTAGGTATTCTTCGTCTTCGGAATCATCCCCGGAAAGCATAGCGTCATTAGATTTGAATGGAATAGCTATAGATATAGTATAGGTTTTATATGAATAGGTTGTATGCTGATGTCAGTTTTTACAAGGAGAAATATAAAGGGGAGGGTTTATCAGCATTAACTGAAGGCCAACGGCATGAATTTTATAAACATTAACTGAGGGTCAACGGCATGAATGATGCTCTATGGACCCCGCTTCACACGTGTGTGTAGGAATGTGAAGCTGTCACAAATTTGTGTAGTCAAGAACGGACTAAACAATGTGGCGAGCCTGGATTAGCTCTCTCCTTTCGCTACAATATATTCACATGAGTTTTTTGGTTTGGGGGTAGGTAATGAGAACCACACTGCTGTCCTTTGTGTATAAACAGTAAAACTATGGGGGCGGGAATTATAATAACGAGCGCATTTAGCCATAGGCTATAATGCGTGTAATATTACCGCGCGGTTGGACATGCAGTGTGAATTGAATAAGAAGTATGAATAAAACATAGAAACAGAATAAAGATGCGTATAATTGTATAGTGCATAGAATACCACGGGACACAACCCTGTACGTACGTTTCGACCTTCTTCATTGGTCTCTTCAGCAGGGCTTTGGGGCTGGCAGTTGATGTTTATACGTTGGAAGATAAATAATAGTGCGCGTAGCCAACAAAATATATATGTAAGGAAACGAAAAGTGATTGCTTACCAAACGTGTTGTTTGTGCGTGAAAGTCCAACGCGGCGTGCCATATTGTGCTATAAAATTATCCTTGAGCAGTTTGGGAGCAGTAGTCTTGGGCTTCGTTGAATACGGACTGAGGGCGTTTGTAACTTGGTAATAGAATATATACGTAGTGTGCGTCACTAGTCACCAGGACTAAGTTGTGTGTAGTGGTGGTAATGGGGGTTGGTCTGTGTGTGTGCGAGATAGTGAGGGAAATAGTGTGGTTGTTTAAGGTTGTGAGCAATTGAAATAATAGAGTGATACGCGAAGATAATTTAAGCAGATAAATAAATAAAGGGATGTTGATTACAGAACGTAAAGTGATTAAATGAAAGCATAGTCATCAATGAAGGTATGCTATATAAGTATATATTTATTTACAAAATTAGTGTATAAGTAAAGACAATTATTATTTACAGGTCATTAGGTGGTTGGTGTGAATATAGAAGAAATGTACTATCATATTGGTTATCTGTGAATATCCAATATGTAACAATGTGTACAATCATATTGGTCATCTGTGAATATCCAATATGTAACAATGTGTGCAATGAGATGTTATAGAGTAGTGTTGGTAGGCTTATACTGCATGTTCATAGATCTTGAACATGTATGATTACTGTATTCTTCAAGTAGAATATAGAAGAAGTATATTGACATATTGGGTATATAGGTGAATATAATTATGTAACATTATGTAAAATGAAATGTTTATAGAGTAATATTGGTTGGCTTATGCTACATGTTCATCGGTTATCTTGAACATTATAGAATTACTGTATTCTTCATGTAGAATATAGAAGAATTATACTATAATATTGGGTGTCTAGGTTAATATCCAATATGTAGCAATATGTTCAGTGTAATGTTAACAGAGTAATATTGGTAAGCTTATACTGCATGTTCATAGGTTATCTTGGACATAATAGAATTACTGTATTCTTCATGTAGAATATAGAAGGAATACACTATCATATTGGGTGTCCAGGTTAATATCCAATATGTAAAAATATGTTCAATGAAATGTTTATAGAGTAATATTGGTTGGCTTATGCTACATGTTCATCGGTTATCTTGAACATCATAGAATTACTGTATTCTTCATGTTGTTATATTGGAGGATTCTCGAGGCTTGCTTTTGATGTTATAGTCATCTTCCAGTTGTAGGATTTGCCAATTTTGATTATATGGGTTGTTGGAATGCCTTTTAGGAGTATATCAAGGAGTAAGGATGGAAAGGGGGATAACACCCAAGGACTCTCAGATCAGTTATAGGTTGATAGGTATAGGTATATAGGGATGAAGGTTATGGTTAGGATCAAGAGAGGTGCCCTGCATGAATCACCCCCTTTGTATAGGGATGGAAATTAGGGATACAGTATGTATAGTGTGATAGTTAGCTATAAATAATTGTCCTATAATATTTATGAAGTTATATCGATTGTTGTTCAATAGTTAAACTTTGTATTTGGTATATCCTGGTTGTTGATTGGTTGGTATTAATCATTGGTTATCTTATCCGTCACAGAGTTGATGTAGTCTTTATGTTGTCTTGGAAGATTGGCATGTCTTGGATCTTGAACCTTTAAAATCTTGTAATGTTTATGGACTGGTTGGTAAGACTTGGTTGTTGATAGGTTGATTCATCCTGGTCATTGGTTGTCTTCATAGAGTAACAGTACTGGTAATCTTCATGTTGATGTATTGGAGGATGCATATTATGGTTTGGTTCTTGAAGTTCCAGTTTCCGTCTCAGTTGTGTAATTTGGACAACATAGATTATTGGCATAGCTTTTAGAGAATTGGTAGAGTTATACTGTAGTAGTTGAGTTGGTTAATTTGTATTGTTGTGTGATATGTGGTTATTGTGTGTCAATATTTGTTGTGGTTTCAGTTGGTAGTTTTGCACGCACAAGAGAGTCTTTAATGTTTTTGTTTCTTTGGTAAGCTATAATGGGGGTTTCTGGCCAGAGGATGTTCAATGTGGGATCCGTTTCAATTAGGTGCCAATGTTTCCGTAGTATTTGTCCAATGTGTGTGGTGTTGTTGTTGTATGGGATGGAGAAGATAGGGTTAGTTTTGTTTTTGGGGAGTTTTTCCTTATATAGTAGTTCATATTGTGTGTATTGTTGTGCTTGTGAAAATGCTTTGTTAATTGTGTTTTTTGGTTTTGGAGTAGGTAATGGGAACCACAATGATGTCCTCAGTCCTGTATATGTAAATGTAGAAAACTATGGGGACCGGGATTGTAACAATAAGCGCATTTAGCCACTGACTATAATACGTATCATATTGCAACGCGCGCTGGACATGCAGTGTAAACTGAATAAAAGTATGAATAAAATACAGAAACAGAGAGTAAAGATGCGTATAATTGTATAGTGCATAGCATAACATGCGGGATAACCCTGTACGCGTTTCGACCTTTATTGGTCTCTTCAGCAGGGTATCGGGTTGGCAGTTGATGTTTTTTCGTGGGAAGATAAATAATAATGCGCGGAGTAAACAAAATATGCGTGTAACTGTAAGGAAAGAAAATTTAAGTGATTGCTTACCAAAGTGTTGTTTGTTCGGGAAAGTCCAACGCGTCGTGCCATGAGTGTAGGGTTGAAAGGCTGTCGTAGTTAAAAGGTTCGTTCTCGATCTTTGTACTAGCTTGGGCTTCGTCAAATACAAATTGTCACTGAGGGCGTTTATCAGTTGCCGTGAGTTGCGTCATTAGTTACCAGGTCGGTTGGTGTTTCATGTATCGGTCACCACATGAGGTACATAGTCTTCCTTATTGTACTGATTATCCCCACCTTCCCCGCTACGGGCCATCTACATCAACTTTTCTTGGGTTATAGGGTTATCTTAGTTATTAGTTATACTGCAGTTATATTAGAGTTATACTATAGTTATCTTAGTTACATTAGTTATACTAGTTATCTTAGTCATACTAGTTATCTTAGTTATTCTAGTTATATTAGTTATTTTAGTTATATTAGTTATTTTAGTTACATACTAGTCACCTTAGTTACATTAGTTATCTTAGTTATACTAGTTATCTTAGTTATTCTAGTTATACATATTAGTTATCTTAGTTCATAGTTAATACCATCAACTATTCTTAGTTATACTGGTTATACCACTCCTGAGGCGGCATTTCACTTCTGATAAGAACTCCTCTTACTTGCGTTCAGCTCTCGACATCCGGTTGTTCTCAGCACTCCAAAATTGCACAGAACTCTGCGCAGCACTTACTACCAATTGGTAACCTATAGTATTAGTTTATATAACAGTAGTTATCTTAGTTATATTAGTTACATTAGTTATACTAGTTATCTTAGTTACATTAGTATACTAGTTATCTTAGTTACATTAGTTATACTAGTTATCTTAGTTACATTAGTTATACTAGCTAGTTATCTTAATTATTCTAGTTATTTTAGTTAATACCACAGGTTATACCAGTTATCTAAGTGGTGAGGGGGATTAGTCCGTGTGTTTAGGGGATAGTAAGGTAAATAACCGGAGTTTTAAGATCGTGAGTATTGTAAGTTTAATATTACGTGTAGAATATGTAGATAATACACGAAGATATCAAAGCTAAAGGCCAACGGCATGTAATCTGCTCTTTATTTGGACAGTGCTTTATACGTTGTGTGTCGCGTTGCTAAATTAACTGTCAAATAGCAAGACTGTACGGTGTAATAATGTAGAAGTTAAGGGGGAAGGGTTTAGCAGCAAAAGCTAAAGGCCAACGGCATGAAATTTGCTCTTTGGACAATGCTTAACACATGGTGTTATGATATTTGCGCTATTATCCGTCGGTTGTCAAAACTATAAGTGTAGGTATGACTGTACGGTGTAATAATGTAGAAGTTAAAGGGGAAGGGTTTAGCAGCAAAAGCTGAAGGCCAACGGCATGAAATATGCTCTTTGGACAATGCTTAACACATGGTGTTATGATATTTGCGCTATTATCCGTCGATTGTCAAAACTGTAAAGTGTAGGTATGACTGTACGGTGTAATAATGTAGAAGTTAAAGGGGAAGGGTTTAGCAGCAAAAGCTGAAGGCCAACGGCATGAAATATGCTCTTTGGACAATGCTCAACACATGGTGTTATGATATTTGCGCTATTATCCGTCGATTGTCAAAACTGTAAAGTGTAGGTATGAGGTACAAAGTCTTCCTTATTGATGTGGCGTAATGTTAAATATGTCACTTAATTATTAATGGCGTAATGTTAAATTTGTCACCACGACAAAGTCACTATTTTATTAGTTATACTTGTTATCTTAGTTATACTAGTTATCTTAGTGGTAATTAAGGGGGTAAGTCCGTGTGTTTAGGGCATAATAAGGGAGATAACCGGGGTTCAAGATCGTGAGTATTGTTAATATACGAAGATTAGTTAGGTGTTGATAAATAAAAGCTAAAGCCAACGGCATGAAATCTGCTCTTTGGACAGTGCTTTCTACGTTGTGTGTCGCGTTGCTAAATTAACTGTCAAATAGCAAGACTGTAAGGTGTAATAATGTAGAAGTTAAAGGGGAAGGGTATAGCAGCAAAAGCTAAAGGCCAACGGCATGAAATTTGCTCTTTGGACAATGCTTAACACGTGGTGTTATGATATTGTTTTTTGGTTTTGGAGTAGGTAATGGGAACCACAATGATGTCCTCAGTCCTGTATATGTAAATGTAGAAAACTATGGGGACCGGGATTGTAACAATAAGCGCATTTAGCCACTGACTATAATACGTATCATATTGCAACGCGCGCTGGACATGCAGTGTAAACTGAATAAAAGTATGAATAAAATACAGAAACAGAGAGTAAAGTGCGTATAATTGTATAGTGCATAGCATAACATGCGGGATAACCCTGTACGCGTTTCGACCTTTATTGGTCTCTTCAGCAGGGTATCGGGTTGGCAGTTGATGTTTTTTCGTGGGAAGATAAATAATAATGCGCGGAGTAAACAAAATATGCGTGTAACTGTAAGGAAAGAAAATTTAAGTGATTGCTTACCAAAGTGTTGTTTGTTCGGGAAAGTCCAACGCGTCGTGCCATGAGTGTAGGGTTGAAAGGCTGTCGTAGTTAAAAGGTTCGTTCTCGATCTTTGTACTAGCTTGGGCTTCGTCAAATACAAATTGTCACTGAGGGCGTTTATCAGTTGCCGTGAGTTGCGTCATTAGTTACCAGGTCGGTTGGTGTTTCATGTATCGGTCACCACATGAGGTACATAGTCTTCCTTATTGTACTGATTATCCCCACCTTCCCCGCTACGGGCCATCTACATCAACTTTTCTTGGGTTATAGGGTTATCTTAGTTATTAGTTATACTGCAGTTATATTAGAGTTATACTATAGTTATCTTAGTTATACTAGTTATCTTAGTTACATTAGTTATACTAGTTATCTTAGTCATACTAGTTATCTTAGTTATTCTAGTTATATTAGTTATTTTAGTTATATTAGTTATTTTAGTTACATACTAGTCACCTTAGTTACATTAGTTATCTTAGTTATACTAGTTATCTTAGTTATTCTAGTTATACATATTAGTTATCTTAGTTCATAGTTAATACCATCAACTATTCTTAGTTATACTGGTTATACCACTCCTGAGGCAGCATTTCACTTCTGATAAGAACTCCTCTTACTTGCGTTCAGCTCTCGACATCCGGTTGTTCTCAGCACTCCAAAATTGCACAGAACTCTGCGCAGCACTTACTACCAATTGGTAACCTATAGTATTAGTTATATAACAGTAGTTATCTTAGTTATATTAGTTACATTAGTTATACTAGTTATCTTAGTTACATTAGTATACTAGTTATCTTAGTTACATTAGTTATACTAGTTATCTTAGTTACAGGACTGAGGACATCATTGTGGTTCCCATTACCTACTCCAAAACCAAAAAACAAAAAAAATAAAAAATATATACAACACCAACATGGTTCCAATAAGCTACATTCAAACCAAAAAATGCGATATATATCGTAGCGGAAGGGTAGAGCGCATCCAAGCTCGCCATGCTGTGTAGTTGTTTTCACACCTCTGACAAGACGCACATTCCGCAACATCCCGCGCATAAAACCAGGTCCAAAGAGCAACTTTTTGCCAATTGGTACCAATGGTTTATACAGTGTGCCAACCTTTATATTCGTAAACGTAACGTTACTTATACAATAATTTAATATATAGTCGTGCCATACAAATCGAACCTGAACCGTGGAATGATCGAGAAGGACCCTTCGATAACCGCCGAAGAAAATCTGCTGCGCGAGGATGACCCGTTTAATATGAACGTTGATTTTGAACCGATAGATGAGGCCGAACTTTTAAGAATGGACTACACAGAAACTAACGAAACCAACATAAGTAATGCCAACATAGAACAACACACAATATCAAGACCACCTAACGACAACGAGATCAGACATGGACATGATGACAACATATTTTTTGACATGACAAACCTCAATGACAGCATACTTGAATCACACAATTTGAACACTCAACAAGAACCAACAACCAACGAAAATACAACCGGACAGAACACAACAGACAACAGCGAAACACACTCACAGGACTTAACAAATCACCAAGAACGAAACGGAACAGAGACAACAACAACCCACCCAAATACAAATGACATAGACAATACAAACATCCAAGTACCAGCAGTTGACACTAATGATAATGACCTAGAAAATACATCAGCCCCAACACTCACTAATGACTCAAACGACCAAACGACCGAAAATGAAACACTACCTAACATTCATGATATCCCCTCAAACCTCCGTGAAACCTTTAGAGTCCTTTACACTCTCAAACACAAACGTGACAAACAACAAGCCACAATTGACAACTTGAATGAACACAACATGATGAACACAACTCCCATTGGACTCAAAGTCAAACACACCAGTACAATACACTTACCACCACAATTCAGAGAACGTTGGGAAAGGACATTAGATAATGCCTCCAATGAACTACTAAATATTGTGCGAGACTACCAACAGTGGACACTCAACGACACTAACATGAAAATACAACACCGTACACAACACTTACTCAACCACACCAATGACAAACAACTAGCCAATATAATTATCAACAAAACAAAGGAAATAGGAGACAAATACACAAAACGTGCAATTACATCCATGATTAAATCCACTAAAAAAACCAAACGACTACAACACAACACAAGAACACCAAAACGCCACCAGAACAAACACAATTGGACCAACGTTAACCCAAATGACAAACAACAACCCCACAATCAGAATTCTACAATACCTTCTATCACTCCAAAACAACCCAACCCATCAATGAACAACCTACATAACACCAACCACACTTCAAGCCAACTAAACCTCCAGAATCATCCCACCAACATGACACATTCCCCACAAACACTACCACCAATACAACACAGACAATACACTCCTCACTTTGCACCTCCAACACCAAGACGCTCTCTACCAAACCATACATATCAACACAAGCCACCAACACACACTATAACAAGACCCAACGCTATAAAACCAACAATTACTCAACACATTGAACAGGGAATACAGGATTTTCTCCACAGCCATATACGTCAACAACATCCACACCAACAACGTTTCACTACAACATACAACAAAAAAACACTTATGACATACATGAAACAAAAACGAAACAACAACAACAATAGACATCATAACAAAATACAACTACACCAAAAAGTACACAACCAACTTACAAACAACAGTATTGTCAACTTATCCAATACCCCACTAACCAAATCAACCACTAATCTTCTCTCCAAAGGACTTAAGTTCATACCAACACCTAAACCAACACACTACAGCCAAATCTACAACTCCTTTCTAAAATATAGACGCAACATGTACAACAAATACCACTTCAGGAACCTTAACTCTACAACACACCCCTTCAAAACCCCTAGCAAATTTACACCACCACCACCGGATAACTCTAATCTCATTGAATATATTTCAAACATACACCACGACTTGAAGACACAACACACATTACAAACAAATAACAGACACAACATATCACCAACTGAACTCCACAACATTAATGAAATAAAAAACAACAACAATATAATCATCAAACAAGCAGATAAAGGTGGAGCCATCGTGATTTGGCCTAAAGAAGATTATCTGACTGAAGCTTATAAACAACTTAACAATACGAATCACTACCAACGAATCACCAATGACCCAACACAACAAATACAACAACAAATTAGCAGACTTGTAAAACAACTACATGATGACAAACTGATTGACAACACAACATACAAATTCCTATGCCCACAAACCACAACAAAAACACCAACACTATACCTCCTCCCCAAAATACACAAACCCAACATACCTGGACGACCAATAATATCAGGCTGTGGAGGCCCCACAGTACAACTCTCGCAATACGCTGACTCATTACTTAAACCCTTATTACACAACATACCATCTTATATTAAGGACACAACAGACTTCCTCAAACGCATATTCTCATTAAACAATAACTTACCAACAGACATAATCCTTATTACAATAGACGTCAAAAGCCTCTATACCAACATACCAAATGACGAAGGAATCAAAGCTTGCATTGGTATGTTGAAGGATTACAACCACCATGACACACAAACAGAACACATAACTGAAATACTTTCTATTATTCTCGACCAAAACTTCTTTACTTTTAATAACGAATACTTTTTACAAATTCACGGAACAGCAATGGGAACTCCAATGGCACCAACTTATGCCAACATATTCATGGCAGTCCTAGAAAAAGAATTGCTTCTAAATGCACCAAGTGGACTTATACCATTAGAATGGATAAGGTTCATTGATGACATTTTTGCAATCTGGACCCATGGAATAGAAACCCTTAACAAGTTCCTGGACTACATTAATGAACTACATCCGACAATTAAATTTGAATACACACTCTCACATAAAACAGTTAACTTCCTTGACACAACCATTTACCTCAACAATAACAACAAATTGGAATCAGATCTGTACATCAAACCTACTGACCGAACCCTACTGTTACATAATAACTCCTTTCACCCGCACTCCTGCAAAAAAGGCATTATATTTAGCCAAGCACTACGATACAGACGCATCATCACAGACGACAAACTGCTACAACAGAGACTTAACAATCTCTTAGTCATACTAATAAACCGAGGATATACACACAATACCATAACTGAAGCATTCCAACAAGCAATGAAACACTCTCAACTTGAACTACTATACAAGGAAAAAACACCAAATAACATAAATAGCCCCATTTTTGCTGTCACATACAATGACAACACAACACACGTTGGACAAATACTACGCAAACACTGGCACCTAATTGAAAAGGACCCTACATTGAGCATTCTCTGGCCAGAAGCTCCCGTAGTAGCGTACCAAAGAAACAAAAACCTAAAAGATTCACTTGTATCTGCCAAAATTACAGACTAACAACACAACACAAAACTGAGTACAATCACTTACACACATATACAGTAACTTTAGTCCATATCCTTGAAAGCTCTACCAATTCTGTCGGGACACTGCCAACTATCAAAGAAACCTGTCAATGATGAACTACTGGTTGCACATTACAATACTCAACATCGCAAGACTGAATAACTCATTACTCGCAGAAGAAACAGAAAATCTCCAAGAAACAGAAAATCCCCAAGAAGATCCTGTTATGAAAATCTTCTACCAGAATAATTCCCAAGAGGACACTGCTATCAACTTCCAAATTGAACTATAAACACTCATTATTACCATATATAAACCATAAACAAGAATAATCAAAACAATTGTACTATATACACTTATTTCTATCAATCAATATTCAATAATGATAATACCCAAATTATCATTACTATTAACTAAAACAACCTACAACTATAAAATACTTTATGTAGTGTCATATGCATGGATTATATATGTTAATACATATGACCATTGCTTGTGTACCTACCAAATATCCACAACAATATGTGTAGCCATCACCATCCTGGCATGACTACTGACTATGTGGCTAATATAATATGTACACTTTCATAAAATCTACCACGTCACATGATTACCAATCACTAATGCTCAATGCCTACACTCGTGTATATAATACCTAACAACCATGGAAATCAACAACACAAATGTATATACTTAGGTTAAGACATTATGAATTTTTATTACCTGTAAATATTCCTTAGACCACATATGGCATCTTTGTAAATAACAATATAAAATAGTCTTCGTTTATTGACATCTTCCTCGACTTTTACTCAAACTTATCATTCATACTCCCACAAAACGATTATTATCCCTTCATATCCATCTACAACACGACATAACCCACACACACCTACAATCACACCTTAACAATGTGAACACAACTAACCTGGTAACGAATCTCAACAATACTTTAAATGAGGTCAATGACACACAAACGCCCTCACTTTGTATCAGACGAACTCCGCGATACACCCAGACAAACGCTGAGACGCAAAAACGTTAAACCGGTTAAACTTAGTTACTATCCACAATGGCAAGACGCGTTGGATTACAGAAATCAAACAACACATTTGGTAAGCAATCACTTTATTCTTAACTATATTATGTCTATAGAAATGTTATTTATCTTCCAACTTGCCAACATTGACTGCCAACCCGAAACCCTGCTGATGAGACCGTAAGGTCGAAACGATCGTTCAGGGTTATCCCGATGAATGAAAGCACATACTATTTTACGCATCTTTTAAATGTCTTTCTTCTTATTTTATATTCATACTCTGTTATTCAATTTTACACTGCATGTCCAACCGCGCCGTGAACTGCCATTTGACACGTGTTATAGCCGTTGGCTAAACACGCATGTTATTCAAATTACTCACTTTCACCCCATAATATCCATACTATGCATATACAACACCAGCATGGTTCCAATAAGCTACATTCAAACCAAAAAATGCGATATATATCGTAGCGGAAGGGTAGAGCGCATCCAAGCTCGCCATGCTGTGTAGTTGTTTTCACACCTCTGACAAGACGCACATTCCGCAACATCCCGCGCATAAAACCAGGTCCAAAGAGCAACTTTTTGCCAATTGGTACCAATGGTTTATACAGTGTGCCAACCTTTATATTCGTAAACGTAACGTTACTTATACAATAATTTAATATATAGTCGTGCCATACAAATCGAACCTGAACCGTGGAATGATCGAGAAGGACCCTTCGATAACCGCCGAAGAAAATCTGCTGCGCGAGGATGACCCGTTTAATATGAACGTTGATTTTGAACCGATAGATGAGGCCGAACTTTTAAGAATGGACTACACAGAAACTAACGAAACCAACATAAGTAATGCCAACATAGAACAACACACAATATCAAGACCACCTAACGACAACGAGATCAGACATGGACATGATGACAACATATTTTTTGACATGACAAACCTCAATGACAGCATACTTGAATCACACAATTTGAACACTCAACAAGAACCAACAACCAACGAAAATACAACCGGACAGAACACAACAGACAACAGCGAAACACACTCACAGGACTTAACAAATCACCAAGAACGAAACGGAACAGAGACAACAACAACCCACCCAAATACAAATGACATAGACAATACAAACATCCAAGTACCAGCAGTTGACACTAATGATAATGACCTAGAAAATACATCAGCCCCAACACTCACTAATGACTCAAACGACCAAACGACCGAAAATGAAACACTACCTAACATTCATGATATCCCCTCAAACCTCCGTGAAACCTTTAGAGTCCTTTACACTCTCAAACACAAACGTGACAAACAACAAGCCACAATTGACAACTTGAATGAACACAACATGATGAACACAACTCCCATTGGACTCAAAGTCAAACACACCAGTACAATACACTTACCACCACAATTCAGAGAACGTTGGGAAAGGACATTAGATAATGCCTCCAATGAACTACTAAATATTGTGCGAGACTACCAACAGTGGACACTCAACGACACTAACATGAAAATACAACACCGTACACAACACTTACTCAACCACACCAATGACAAACAACTAGCCAATATAATTATCAACAAAACAAAGGAAATAGGAGACAAATACACAAAACGTGCAATTACATCCATGATTAAATCCACTAAAAAAACCAAACGACTACAACACAACACAAGAACACCAAAACGCCACCAGAACAAACACAATTGGACCAACGTTAACCCAAATGACAAACAACAACCCCACAATCAGAATTCTACAATACCTTCTATCACTCCAAAACAACCCAACCCATCAATGAACAACCTACATAACACCAACCACACTTCAAGCCAACTAAACCTCCAGAATCATCCCACCAACATGACACATTCCCCACAAACACTACCACCAATACAACACAGACAATACACTCCTCACTTTGCACCTCCAACACCAAGACGCTCTCTACCAAACCATACATATCAACACAAGCCACCAACACACACTATAACAAGACCCAACGCTATAAAACCAACAATTACTCAACACATTGAACAGGGAATACAGGATTTTCTCCACAGCCATATACGTCAACAACATCCACACCAACAACGTTCACTACAACATACAACAAAAAAACACTTATGACATACATGAAACAAAAACGAAACAACAACAACAATAGACATCATAACAAAATACAACTACACCAAAAAGTACACAACCAACTTACAAACAACAGTATTGTCAACTTATCCAATACCCCACTAACCAAATCAACCACTAATCTTCTCTCCAAAGGACTTAAGTTCATACCAACACCTAAACCAACACACTACAGCCAAATCTACAACTCCTTTCTAAAATATAGACGCAACATGTACAACAAATACCACTTCAGGAACCTTAACTCTACAACAACACACCCCTTCAAAACCCCTAGCAAATTTACACCACCACCACCGGATAACTCTAATCTCATTGAATATATTTCAAACATACACCACGACTTGAAGACACAACACACATTACAAACAAATAACAGACACAACATATCACCAACTGAACTCCACAACATTAATGAAATAAAAAACAACAACAATATAATCATCAAACAAGCAGATAAAGGTGGAGCCATCGTGATTTGGCCTAAAGAAGATTATCTGACTGAAGCTTATAAACAACTTAACAATACGAATCACTACCAACGAATCACCAATGACCCAACACAACAAATACAACAACAAATTAGCAGACTTGTAAAACAACTACATGATGACAAACTGATTGACAACACAACATACAAATTCCTATGCCCACAAACCACAACAAAAACACCAACACTATACCTCCTCCCCAAAATACACAAACCCAACATACCTGGACGACCAATAATATCAGGCTGTGGAGGCCCCACAGTACAACTCTCGCAATACGCTGACTCATTACTTAAACCCTTATTACACAACATACCATCTTATATTAAGGACACAACAGACTTCCTCAAACGCATATTCTCATTAAACAATAACTTACCAACAGACATAATCCTTATTACAATAGACGTCAAAAGCCTCTATACCAACATACCAAATGACGAAGGAATCAAAGCTTGCATTGGTATGTTGAAGGATTACAACCACCATGACACACAAACAGAACACATAACTGAAATACTTTCTATTATTCTCGACCAAAACTTCTTTACTTTTAATAACGAATACTTTTTACAAATTCACGGAACAGCAATGGGAACTCCAATGGCACCAACTTATGCCAACATATTCATGGCAGTCCTAGAAAAAGAATTGCTTCTAAATGCACCAAGTGGACTTATACCATTAGAATGGATAAGGTTCATTGATGACATTTTTGCAATCTGGACCCATGGAATAGAAACCCTTAACAAGTTCCTGGACTACATTAATGAACTACATCCGACAATTAAATTTGAATACACACTCTCACATAAAACAGTTAACTTCCTTGACACAACCATTTACCTCAACAATAACAACAAATTGGAATCAGATCTGTACATCAAACCTACTGACCGAACCCTACTGTTACATAATAACTCCTTTCACCCGCACTCCTGCAAAAAAGGCATTATATTTAGCCAAGCACTACGATACAGACGCATCATCACAGACGACAAACTGCTACAACAGAGACTTAACAATCTCTTAGTCATACTAATAAACCGAGGATATACACACAATACCATAACTGAAGCATTCCAACAAGCAATGAAACACTCTCAACTTGAACTACTATACAAGGAAAAAACACCAAATAACATAAATAGCCCCATTTTTGCTGTCACATACAATGACAACACAACACACGTTGGACAAATACTACGCAAACACTGGCACCTAATTGAAAAGGACCCTACATTGAGCATTCTCTGGCCAGAAGCTCCCGTAGTAGCGTACCAAAGAAACAAAAACCTAAAAGATTCACTTGTATCTGCCAAAATTACAGACTAACAACACAACACAAAACTGAGTACAATCACTTACACACATATACAGTAACTTTAGTCCATATCCTTGAAAGCTCTACCAATTCTGTCGGGACACTGCCAACTATCAAAGAAACCTGTCAATGATGAACTACTGGTTGCACATTACAATACTCAACATCGCAAGACTGAATAACTCATTACTCGCAGAAGAAACAGAAAATCTCCAAGAAACAGAAAATCCCCAAGAAGATCCTGTTATGAAAATCTTCTACCAGAATAATTCCCAAGAGGACACTGCTATCAACTTCCAAATTGAACTATAAACACTCATTATTACCATATATAAACCATAAACAAGAATAATCAAAACAATTGTACTATATACACTTATTTCTATCAATCAATATTCAATAATGATAATACCCAAATTATCATTACTATTAACTAAAACAACCTACAACTATAAAATACTTTATGTAGTGTCATATGCATGGATTATATATGTTAATACATATGACCATTGCTTGTGTACCTACCAAATATCCACAACAATATGTGTAGCCATCACCATCCTGGCATGACTACTGACTATGTGGCTAATATAATATGTACACTTTCATAAAATCTACCACGTCACATGATTACCAATCACTAATGCTCAATGCCTACACTCGTGTATATAATACCTAACAACCATGGAAATCAACAACACAAATGTATATACTTAGGTTAAGACATTATGAATTTTTATTACCTGTAAATATTCCTTAGACCACATATGGCATCTTTGTAAATAACAATATAAAATAGTCTTCGTTTATTGACATCTTCCTCGACTTTTACTCAAACTTATCATTCATACTCCCACAAAACGATTATTATCCCTTCATATCCATCTACAACACGACATAACCCACACACACCTACAATCACACCTTAACAATGTGAACACAACTAACCTGGTAACGAATCTCAACAATACTTTAAATGAGGTCAATGACACACAAACGCCCTCACTTTGTATCAGACGAACTCCGCGATACACCCAGACAAACGCTGAGACGCAAAAACGTTAAACCGGTTAAACTTAGTTACTATCCACAATGGCAAGACGCGTTGGATTACAGAAATCAAACAACACATTTGGTAAGCAATCACTTTATTCTTAACTATATTATGTCTATAGAAATGTTATTTATCTTCCAACTTGCCAACATTGACTGCCAACCCGAAACCCTGCTGATGAGACCGTAAGGTCGAAACGATCGTTCAGGGTTATCCCGATGAATGAAAGCACATACTATTTTACGCATCTTTTAAATGTCTTTCTTCTTATTTTATATTCATACTCTGTTATTCAATTTTACACTGCATGTCCAACCGCGCCGTGAACTGCCATTTGACACGTGTTATAGCCGTTGGCTAAACACGCATGTTATTCAAATTACTCACTTTCACCCCATAATATCCATACTATGCATATACAACACCAGCATGGTTCCAATAAGCTACATTCAAACCAAAAAATGCGATATATATCGTAGCGGAAGGGTAGAGCGCATCCAAGCTCGCCATGCTGTGTAGTTGTTTTCACACCTCTGACAAGACGCACATTCCGCAACATCCCGCGCATAAAACCAGGTCCAAAGAGCAACTTTTTGCCAATTGGTACCAATGGTTTATACAGTGTGCCAACCTTTATATTCGTAAACGTAACGTTACTTATACAATAATTTAATATATAGTCGTGCCATACAAATCGAACCTGAACCGTGGAATGATCGAGAAGGACCCTTCGATAACCGCCGAAGAAAATCTGCTGCGCGAGGATGACCCGTTTAATATGAACGTTGATTTTGAACCGATAGATGAGGCCGAACTTTTAAGAATGGACTACACAGAAACTAACGAAACCAACATAAGTAATGCCAACATAGAACAACACACAATATCAAGACCACCTAACGACAACGAGATCAGACATGGACATGATGACAACATATTTTTTGACATGACAAACCTCAATGACAGCATACTTGAATCACACAATTTGAACACTCAACAAGAACCAACAACCAACGAAAATACAACCGGACAGAACACAACAGACAACAGCGAAACACACTCACAGGACTTAACAAATCACCAAGAACGAAACGGAACAGAGACAACAACAACCCACCCAAATACAAATGACATAGACAATACAAACATCCAAGTACCAGCAGTTGACACTAATGATAATGACCTAGAAAATACATCAGCCCCAACACTCACTAATGACTCAAACGACCAAACGACCGAAAATGAAACACTACCTAACATTCATGATATCCCCTCAAACCTCCGTGAAACCTTTAGAGTCCTTTACACTCTCAAACACAAACGTGACAAACAACAAGCCACAATTGACAACTTGAATGAACACAACATGATGAACACAACTCCCATTGGACTCAAAGTCAAACACACCAGTACAATACACTTACCACCACAATTCAGAGAACGTTGGGAAAGGACATTAGATAATGCCTCCAATGAACTACTAAATATTGTGCGAGACTACCAACAGTGGACACTCAACGACACTAACATGAAAATACAACACCGTACACAACACTTACTCAACCACACCAATGACAAACAACTAGCCAATATAATTATCAACAAAACAAAGGAAATAGGAGACAAATACACAAAACGTGCAATTACATCCATGATTAAATCCACTAAAAAAACCAAACGACTACAACACAACACAAGAACACCAAAACGCCACCAGAACAAACACAATTGGACCAACGTTAACCCAAATGACAAACAACAACCCCACAATCAGAATTCTACAATACCTTCTATCACTCCAAAACAACCCAACCCATCAATGAACAACCTACATAACACCAACCACACTTCAAGCCAACTAAACCTCCAGAATCATCCCACCAACATGACACATTCCCCACAAACACTACCACCAATACAACACAGACAATACACTCCTCACTTTGCACCTCCAACACCAAGACGCTCTCTACCAAACCATACATATCAACACAAGCCACCAACACACACTATAACAAGACCCAACGCTATAAAACCAACAATTACTCAACACATTGAACAGGGAATACAGGATTTTCTCCACAGCCATATACGTCAACAACATCCACACCAACAACGTTCACTACAACATACAACAAAAAAACACTTATGACATACATGAAACAAAAACGAAACAACAACAACAATAGACATCATAACAAAATACAACTACACCAAAAAGTACACAACCAACTTACAAACAACAGTATTGTCAACTTATCCAATACCCCACTAACCAAATCAACCACTAATCTTCTCTCCAAAGGACTTAAGTTCATACCAACACCTAAACCAACACACTACAGCCAAATCTACAACTCCTTTCTAAAATATAGACGCAACATGTACAACAAATACCACTTCAGGAACCTTAACTCTACAACACACCCCTTCAAAACCCCTAGCAAATTTACACCACCACCACCGGATAACTCTAATCTCATTGAATATATTTCAAACATACACCACGACTTGAAGACACAACACACATTACAAACAAATAACAGACACAACATATCACCAACTGAACTCCACAACATTAATGAAATAAAAAACAACAACAATATAATCATCAAACAAGCAGATAAAGGTGGAGCCATCGTGATTTGGCCTAAAGAAGATTATCTGACTGAAGCTTATAAACAACTTAACAATACGAATCACTACCAACGAATCACCAATGACCCAACACAACAAATACAACAACAAATTAGCAGACTTGTAAAACAACTACATGATGACAAAACTGATTGACAACACAACATACAAATTCCTATGCCCACAAACCACAACAAAAACACCAACACACTATACCTCCTCCCCAAAATACACAAACCCAACATACCTGGACGACCAATAATATCAGGCTGTGGAGGCCCCACAGTACAACTCTCGCAATACGCTGACTCATTACTTAAACCCTTATTACACAACATACCATCTTATATTAAGGACACAACAGACTTCCTCAAACGCATATTCTCATTAAACAATAACTTACCAACAGACATAATCCTTATTACAATAGACGTCAAAAGCCTCTATACCAACATACCAAATGACGAAGGAATCAAAGCTTGCATTGGTATGTTGAAGGATTACAACCACCATGACACACAAACAGAACACATAACTGAAATACTTTCTATTATTCTCGACCAAAACTTCTTTACTTTTAATAACGAATACTTTTTACAAATTCACGGAACAGCAATGGGAACTCCAATGGCACCAACTTATGCCAACATATTCATGGCAGTCCTAGAAAAAGAATTGCTTCTAAATGCACCAAGTGGACTTATACCATTAGAATGGATAAGGTTCATTGATGACATTTTTGCAATCTGGACCCATGGAATAGAAACCCTTAACAAGTTCCTGGACTACATTAATGAACTACATCCGACAATTAAATTTGAATACACACTCTCACATAAAACAGTTAACTTCCTTGACACAACCATTTACCTCAACAATAACAACAAATTGGAATCAGATCTGTACATCAAACCTACTGACCGAACCCTACTGTTACATAATAACTCCTTTCACCCGCACTCCTGCAAAAAAGGCATTATATTTAGCCAAGCACTACGATACAGACGCATCATCACAGACGACAAACTGCTACAACAGAGACTTAACAATCTCTTAGTCATACTAATAAACCGAGGATATACACACAATACCATAACTGAAGCATTCCAACAAGCAATGAAACACTCTCAACTTGAACTACTATACAAGGAAAAAACACCAAATAACATAAATAGCCCCATTTTTGCTGTCACATACAATGACAACACAACACACGTTGGACAAATACTACGCAAACACTGGCACCTAATTGAAAAGGACCCTACATTGAGCATTCTCTGGCCAGAAGCTCCCGTAGTAGCGTACCAAAGAAACAAAAACCTAAAAGATTCACTTGTATCTGCCAAAATTACAGACTAACAACACAACACAAAACTGAGTACAATCACTTACACACATATACAGTAACTTTAGTCCATATCCTTGAAAGCTCTACCAATTCTGTCGGGACACTGCCAACTATCAAAGAAACCTGTCAATGATGAACTACTGGTTGCACATTACAATACTCAACATCGCAAGACTGAATAACTCATTACTCGCAGAAGAAACAGAAAATCTCCAAGAAACAGAAAATCCCCAAGAAGATCCTGTTATGAAAATCTTCTACCAGAATAATTCCCAAGAGGACACTGCTATCAACTTCCAAATTGAACTATAAACACTCATTATTACCATATATAAACCATAAACAAGAATAATCAAAACAATTGTACTATATACACTTATTTCTATCAATCAATATTCAATAATGATAATACCCAAATTATCATTACTATTAACTAAAACAACCTACAACTATAAAATACTTTATGTAGTGTCATATGCATGGATTATATATGTTAATACATATGACCATTGCTTGTGTACCTACCAAATATCCACAACAATATGTGTAGCCATCACCATCCTGGCATGACTACTGACTATGTGGCTAATATAATATGTACACTTTCATAAAATCTACCACGTCACATGATTACCAATCACTAATGCTCAATGCCTACACTCGTGTATATAATACCTAACAACCATGGAAATCAACAACACAAATGTATATACTTAGGTTAAGACATTATGAATTTTTATTACCTGTAAATATTCCTTAGACCACATATGGCATCTTTGTAAATAACAATATAAAATAGTCTTCGTTTATTGACATCTTCCTCGACTTTTACTCAAACTTATCATTCATACTCCCACAAAACGATTATTATCCCTTCATATCCATCTACAACACGACATAACCCACACACACCTACAATCACACCTTAACAATGTGAACACAACTAACCTGGTAACGAATCTCAACAATACTTTAAATGAGGTCAATGACACACAAACGCCCTCACTTTGTATCAGACGAACTCCGCGATACACCCAGACAAACGCTGAGACGCAAAAACGTTAAACCGGTTAAACTTAGTTACTATCCACAATGGCAAGACGCGTTGGATTACAGAAATCAAACAACACATTTGGTAAGCAATCACTTTATTCTTAACTATATTATGTCTATAGAAATGTTATTTATCTTCCAACTTGCCAACATTGACTGCCAACCCGAAACCCTGCTGATGAGACCGTAAGGTCGAAACGATCGTTCAGGGTTATCCCGATGAATGAAAGCACATACTATTTTACGCATCTTTTAAATGTCTTTCTTCTTATTTTATATTCATACTCTGTTATTCAATTTTACACTGCATGTCCAACCGCGCCGTGAACTGCCATTTGACACGTGTTATAGCCGTTGGCTAAACACGCATGTTATTCAAATTACTCACTTTCACCCCATAATATCCATACTATGCATATACAACACCAGCATGGTTCCAATAAGCTACATTCAAACCAAAAAATGCGATATATATCGTAGCGGAAGGGTAGAGCGCATCCAAGCTCGCCATGCTGTGTAGTTGTTTTCACACCTCTGACAAGACGCACATTCCGCAACATCCCGCGCATAAAACCAGGTCCAAAGAGCAACTTTTTGCCAATTGGTACCAATGGTTTATACAGTGTGCCAACCTTTATATTCGTAAACGTAACGTTACTTATACAATAATTTAATATATAGTCGTGCCATACAAATCGAACCTGAACCGTGGAATGATCGAGAAGGACCCTTCGATAACCGCCGAAGAAAATCTGCTGCGCGAGGATGACCCGTTTAATATGAACGTTGATTTTGAACCGATAGATGAGGCCGAACTTTTAAGAATGGACTACACAGAAACTAACGAAACCAACATAAGTAATGCCAACATAGAACAACACACAATATCAAGACCACCTAACGACAACGAGATCAGACATGGACATGATGACAACATATTTTTTGACATGACAAACCTCAATGACAGCATACTTGAATCACACAATTTGAACACTCAACAAGAACCAACAACCAACGAAAATACAACCGGACAGAACACAACAGACAACAGCGAAACACACTCACAGGACTTAACAAATCACCAAGAACGAAACGGAACAGAGACAACAACAACCCACCCAAATACAAATGACATAGACAATACAAACATCCAAGTACCAGCAGTTGACACTAATGATAATGACCTAGAAAATACATCAGCCCCAACACTCACTAATGACTCAAACGACCAAACGACCGAAAATGAAACACTACCTAACATTCATGATATCCCCTCAAACCTCCGTGAAACCTTTAGAGTCCTTTACACTCTCAAACACAAACGTGACAAACAACAAGCCACAATTGACAACTTGAATGAACACAACATGATGAACACAACTCCCATTGGACTCAAAGTCAAACACACCAGTACAATACACTTACCACCACAATTCAGAGAACGTTGGGAAAGGACATTAGATAATGCCTCCAATGAACTACTAAATATTGTGCGAGACTACCAACAGTGGACACTCAACGACACTAACATGAAAATACAACACCGTACACAACACTTACTCAACCACACCAATGACAAACAACTAGCCAATATAATTATCAACAAAACAAAGGAAATAGGAGACAAATACACAAAACGTGCAATTACATCCATGATTAAATCCACTAAAAAAACCAAACGACTACAACACAACACAAGAACACCAAAACGCCACCAGAACAAACACAATTGGACCAACGTTAACCCAAATGACAAACAACAACCCCACAATCAGAATTCTACAATACCTTCTATCACTCCAAAACAACCCAACCCATCAATGAACAACCTACATAACACCAACCACACTTCAAGCCAACTAAACCTCCAGAATCATCCCACCAACATGACACATTCCCCACAAACACTACCACCAATACAACACAGACAATACACTCCTCACTTTGCACCTCCAACACCAAGACGCTCTCTACCAAACCATACATATCAACACAAGCCACCAACACACACTATAACAAGACCCAACGCTATAAAACCAACAATTACTCAACACATTGAACAGGGAATACAGGATTTTCTCCACAGCCATATACGTCAACAACATCCACACCAACAACGTTCACTACAACATACAACAAAAAAACACTTATGACATACATGAAACAAAAACGAAACAACAACAACAATAGACATCATAACAAAATACAACTACACCAAAAAGTACACAACCAACTTACAAACAACAGTATTGTCAACTTATCCAATACCCCACTAACCAAATCAACCACTAATCTTCTCTCCAAAGGACTTAAGTTCATACCAACACCTAAACCAACACACTACAGCCAAATCTACAACTCCTTTCTAAAATATAGACGCAACATGTACAACAAATACCACTTCAGGAACCTTAACTCTACAACACACCCCTTCAAAACCCCTAGCAAATTTACACCACCACCACCGGATAACTCTAATCTCATTGAATATATTTCAAACATACACCACGACTTGAAGACACAACACACATTACAAACAAATAACAGACACAACATATCACCAACTGAACTCCACAACATTAATGAAATAAAAAACAACAACAATATAATCATCAAACAAGCAGATAAAGGTGGAGCCATCGTGATTTGGCCTAAAGAAGATTATCTGACTGAAGCTTATAAACAACTTAACAATACGAATCACTACCAACGAATCACCAATGACCCAACACAACAAATACAACAACAAATTAGCAGACTTGTAAAACAACTACATGATGACAAACTGATTGACAACACAACATACAAATTCCTATGCCCACAAACCACAACAAAAACACCAACACTATACCTCCTCCCCAAAATACACAAACCCAACATACCTGGACGACCAATAATATCAGGCTGTGGAGGCCCCACAGTACAACTCTCGCAATACGCTGACTCATTACTTAAACCCTTATTACACAACATACCATCTTATATTAAGGACACAACAGACTTCCTCAAACGCATATTCTCATTAAACAATAACTTACCAACAGACATAATCCTTATTACAATAGACGTCAAAAGCCTCTATACCAACATACCAAATGACGAAGGAATCAAAGCTTGCATTGGTATGTTGAAGGATTACAACCACCATGACACACAAACAGAACACATAACTGAAATACTTTCTATTATTCTCGACCAAAACTTCTTTACTTTTAATAACGAATACTTTTTACAAATTCACGGAACAGCAATGGGAACTCCAATGGCACCAACTTATGCCAACATATTCATGGCAGTCCTAGAAAAAGAATTGCTTCTAAATGCACCAAGTGGACTTATACCATTAGAATGGATAAGGTTCATTGATGACATTTTTGCAATCTGGACCCATGGAATAGAAACCCTTAACAAGTTCCTGGACTACATTAATGAACTACATCCGACAATTAAATTTGAATACACACTCTCACATAAAACAGTTAACTTCCTTGACACAACCATTTACCTCAACAATAACAACAAATTGGAATCAGATCTGTACATCAAACCTACTGACCGAACCCTACTGTTACATAATAACTCCTTTCACCCGCACTCCTGCAAAAAAGGCATTATATTTAGCCAAGCACTACGATACAGACGCATCATCACAGACGACAAACTGCTACAACAGAGACTTAACAATCTCTTAGTCATACTAATAAACCGAGGATATACACACAATACCATAACTGAAGCATTCCAACAAGCAATGAAACACTCTCAACTTGAACTACTATACAAGGAAAAAACACCAAATAACATAAATAGCCCCATTTTTGCTGTCACATACAATGACAACACAACACACGTTGGACAAATACTACGCAAACACTGGCACCTAATTGAAAAGGACCCTACATTGAGCATTCTCTGGCCAGAAGCTCCCGTAGTAGCGTACCAAAGAAACAAAAACCTAAAAGATTCACTTGTATCTGCCAAAATTACAGACTAACAACACAACACAAAACTGAGTACAATCACTTACACACATATACAGTAACTTTAGTCCATATCCTTGAAAGCTCTACCAATTCTGTCGGGACACTGCCAACTATCAAAGAAACCTGTCAATGATGAACTACTGGTTGCACATTACAATACTCAACATCGCAAGACTGAATAACTCATTACTCGCAGAAGAAACAGAAAATCTCCAAGAAACAGAAAATCCCCAAGAAGATCCTGTTATGAAAATCTTCTACCAGAATAATTCCCAAGAGGACACTGCTATCAACTTCCAAATTGAACTATAAACACTCATTATTACCATATATAAACCATAAACAAGAATAATCAAAACAATTGTACTATATACACTTATTTCTATCAATCAATATTCAATAATGATAATACCCAAATTATCATTACTATTAACTAAAACAACCTACAACTATAAAATACTTTATGTAGTGTCATATGCATGGATTATATATGTTAATACATATGACCATTGCTTGTGTACCTACCAAATATCCACAACAATATGTGTAGCCATCACCATCCTGGCATGACTACTGACTATGTGGCTAATATAATATGTACACTTTCATAAAATCTACCACGTCACATGATTACCAATCACTAATGCTCAATGCCTACACTCGTGTATATAATACCTAACAACCATGGAAATCAACAACACAAATGTATATACTTAGGTTAAGACATTATGAATTTTTATTACCTGTAAATATTCCTTAGACCACATATGGCATCTTTGTAAATAACAATATAAAATAGTCTTCGTTTATTGACATCTTCCTCGACTTTTACTCAAACTTATCATTCATACTCCCACAAAACGATTATTATCCCTTCATATCCATCTACAACACGACATAACCCACACACACCTACAATCACACCTTAACAATGTGAACACAACTAACCTGGTAACGAATCTCAACAATACTTTAAATGAGGTCAATGACACACAAACGCCCTCACTTTGTATCAGACGAACTCCGCGATACACCCAGACAAACGCTGAGACGCAAAAACGTTAAACCGGTTAAACTTAGTTACTATCCACAATGGCAAGACGCGTTGGATTACAGAAATCAAACAACACATTTGGTAAGCAATCACTTTATTCTTAACTATATTATGTCTATAGAAATGTTATTTATCTTCCAACTTGCCAACATTGACTGCCAACCCGAAACCCTGCTGATGAGACCGTAAGGTCGAAACGATCGTTCAGGGTTATCCCGATGAATGAAAGCACATACTATTTTACGCATCTTTTAAATGTCTTTCTTCTTATTTTATATTCATACTCTGTTATTCAATTTTACACTGCATGTCCAACCGCGCCGTGAACTGCCATTTGACACGTGTTATAGCCGTTGGCTAAACACGCATGTTATTCAAATTACTCACTTTCACCCCATAATATCCATACTATGCATATACAACACCAGCATGGTTCCAATAAGCTACATTCAAACCAAAAAATGCGATATATATCGTAGCGGAAGGGTAGAGCGCATCCAAGCTCGCCATGCTGTGTAGTTGTTTTCACACCTCTGACAAGACGCACATTCCGCAACATCCCGCGCATAAAACCAGGTCCAAAGAGCAACTTTTTGCCAATTGGTACCAATGGTTTATACAGTGTGCCAACCTTTATATTCGTAAACGTAACGTTACTTATACAATAATTTAATATATAGTCGTGCCATACAAATCGAACCTGAACCGTGGAATGATCGAGAAGGACCCTTCGATAACCGCCGAAGAAAATCTGCTGCGCGAGGATGACCCGTTTAATATGAACGTTGATTTTGAACCGATAGATGAGGCCGAACTTTTAAGAATGGACTACACAGAAACTAACGAAACCAACATAAGTAATGCCAACATAGAACAACACACAATATCAAGACCACCTAACGACAACGAGATCAGACATGGACATGATGACAACATATTTTTTGACATGACAAACCTCAATGACAGCATACTTGAATCACACAATTTGAACACTCAACAAGAACCAACAACCAACGAAAATACAACCGGACAGAACACAACAGACAACAGCGAAACACACTCACAGGACTTAACAAATCACCAAGAACGAAACGGAACAGAGACAACAACAACCCACCCAAATACAAATGACATAGACAATACAAACATCCAAGTACCAGCAGTTGACACTAATGATAATGACCTAGAAAATACATCAGCCCCAACACTCACTAATGACTCAAACGACCAAACGACCGAAAATGAAACACTACCTAACATTCATGATATCCCCTCAAACCTCCGTGAAACCTTTAGAGTCCTTTACACTCTCAAACACAAACGTGACAAACAACAAGCCACAATTGACAACTTGAATGAACACAACATGATGAACACAACTCCCATTGGACTCAAAGTCAAACACACCAGTACAATACACTTACCACCACAATTCAGAGAACGTTGGGAAAGGACATTAGATAATGCCTCCAATGAACTACTAAATATTGTGCGAGACTACCAACAGTGGACACTCAACGACACTAACATGAAAATACAACACCGTACACAACACTTACTCAACCACACCAATGACAAACAACTAGCCAATATAATTATCAACAAAACAAAGGAAATAGGAGACAAATACACAAAACGTGCAATTACATCCATGATTAAATCCACTAAAAAAACCAAACGACTACAACACAACACAAGAACACCAAAACGCCACCAGAACAAACACAATTGGACCAACGTTAACCCAAATGACAAACAACAACCCCACAATCAGAATTCTACAATACCTTCTATCACTCCAAAACAACCCAACCCATCAATGAACAACCTACATAACACCAACCACACTTCAAGCCAACTAAACCTCCAGAATCATCCCACCAACATGACACATTCCCCACAAACACTACCACCAATACAACACAGACAATACACTCCTCACTTTGCACCTCCAACACCAAGACGCTCTCTACCAAACCATACATATCAACACAAGCCACCAACACACACTATAACAAGACCCAACGCTATAAAACCAACAATTACTCAACACATTGAACAGGGAATACAGGATTTTCTCCACAGCCATATACGTCAACAACATCCACACCAACAACGTTCACTACAACATACAACAAAAAAACACTTATGACATACATGAAACAAAAACGAAACAACAACAACAATAGACATCATAACAAAATACAACTACACCAAAAAGTACACAACCAACTTACAAACAACAGTATTGTCAACTTATCCAATACCCCACTAACCAAATCAACCACTAATCTTCTCTCCAAAGGACTTAAGTTCATACCAACACCTAAACCAACACACTACAGCCAAATCTACAACTCCTTTCTAAAATATAGACGCAACATGTACAACAAATACCACTTCAGGAACCTTAACTCTACAACACACCCCTTCAAAACCCCTAGCAAATTTACACCACCACCACCGGATAACTCTAATCTCATTGAATATATTTCAAACATACACCACGACTTGAAGACACAACACACATTACAAACAAATAACAGACACAACATATCACCAACTGAACTCCACAACATTAATGAAATAAAAAACAACAACAATATAATCATCAAACAAGCAGATAAAGGTGGAGCCATCGTGATTTGGCCTAAAGAAGATTATCTGACTGAAGCTTATAAACAACTTAACAATACGAATCACTACCAACGAATCACCAATGACCCAACACAACAAATACAACAACAAATTAGCAGACTTGTAAAACAACTACATGATGACAAACTGATTGACAACACAACATACAAATTCCTATGCCCACAAACCACAACAAAAACACCAACACTATACCTCCTCCCCAAAATACACAAACCCAACATACCTGGACGACCAATAATATCAGGCTGTGGAGGCCCCACAGTACAACTCTCGCAATACGCTGACTCATTACTTAAACCCTTATTACACAACATACCATCTTATATTAAGGACACAACAGACTTCCTCAAACGCATATTCTCATTAAACAATAACTTACCAACAGACATAATCCTTATTACAATAGACGTCAAAAGCCTCTATACCAACATACCAAATGACGAAGGAATCAAAGCTTGCATTGGTATGTTGAAGGATTACAACCACCATGACACACAAACAGAACACATAACTGAAATACTTTCTATTATTCTCGACCAAAACTTCTTTACTTTTAATAACGAATACTTTTTACAAATTCACGGAACAGCAATGGGAACTCCAATGGCACCAACTTATGCCAACATATTCATGGCAGTCCTAGAAAAAGAATTGCTTCTAAATGCACCAAGTGGACTTATACCATTAGAATGGATAAGGTTCATTGATGACATTTTTGCAATCTGGACCCATGGAATAGAAACCCTTAACAAGTTCCTGGACTACATTAATGAACTACATCCGACAATTAAATTTGAATACACACTCTCACATAAAACAGTTAACTTCCTTGACACAACCATTTACCTCAACAATAACAACAAATTGGAATCAGATCTGTACATCAAACCTACTGACCGAACCCTACTGTTACATAATAACTCCTTTCACCCGCACTCCTGCAAAAAAGGCATTATATTTAGCCAAGCACTACGATACAGACGCATCATCACAGACGACAAACTGCTACAACAGAGACTTAACAATCTCTTAGTCATACTAATAAACCGAGGATATACACACAATACCATAACTGAAGCATTCCAACAAGCAATGAAACACTCTCAACTTGAACTACTATACAAGGAAAAAACACCAAATAACATAAATAGCCCCATTTTTGCTGTCACATACAATGACAACACAACACACGTTGGACAAATACTACGCAAACACTGGCACCTAATTGAAAAGGACCCTACATTGAGCATTCTCTGGCCAGAAGCTCCCGTAGTAGCGTACCAAAGAAACAAAAACCTAAAAGATTCACTTGTATCTGCCAAAATTACAGACTAACAACACAACACAAAACTGAGTACAATCACTTACACACATATACAGTAACTTTAGTCCATATCCTTGAAAGCTCTACCAATTCTGTCGGGACACTGCCAACTATCAAAGAAACCTGTCAATGATGAACTACTGGTTGCACATTACAATACTCAACATCGCAAGACTGAATAACTCATTACTCGCAGAAGAAACAGAAAATCTCCAAGAAACAGAAAATCCCCAAGAAGATCCTGTTATGAAAATCTTCTACCAGAATAATTCCCAAGAGGACACTGCTATCAACTTCCAAATTGAACTATAAACACTCATTATTACCATATATAAACCATAAACAAGAATAATCAAAACAATTGTACTATATACACTTATTTCTATCAATCAATATTCAATAATGATAATACCCAAATTATCATTACTATTAACTAAAACAACCTACAACTATAAAATACTTTATGTAGTGTCATATGCATGGATTATATATGTTAATACATATGACCATTGCTTGTGTACCTACCAAATATCCACAACAATATGTGTAGCCATCACCATCCTGGCATGACTACTGACTATGTGGCTAATATAATATGTACACTTTCATAAAATCTACCACGTCACATGATTACCAATCACTAATGCTCAATGCCTACACTCGTGTATATAATACCTAACAACCATGGAAATCAACAACACAAATGTATATACTTAGGTTAAGACATTATGAATTTTTATTACCTGTAAATATTCCTTAGACCACATATGGCATCTTTGTAAATAACAATATAAAATAGTCTTCGTTTATTGACATCTTCCTCGACTTTTACTCAAACTTATCATTCATACTCCCACAAAACGATTATTATCCCTTCATATCCATCTACAACACGACATAACCCACACACACCTACAATCACACCTTAACAATGTGAACACAACTAACCTGGTAACGAATCTCAACAATACTTTAAATGAGGTCAATGACACACAAACGCCCTCACTTTGTATCAGACGAACTCCGCGATACACCCAGACAAACGCTGAGACGCAAAAACGTTAAACCGGTTAAACTTAGTTACTATCCACAATGGCAAGACGCGTTGGATTACAGAAATCAAACAACACATTTGGTAAGCAATCACTTTATTCTTAACTATATTATGTCTATAGAAATGTTATTTATCTTCCAACTTGCCAACATTGACTGCCAACCCGAAACCCTGCTGATGAGACCGTAAGGTCGAAACGATCGTTCAGGGTTATCCCGATGAATGAAAGCACATACTATTTTACGCATCTTTTAAATGTCTTTCTTCTTATTTTATATTCATACTCTGTTATTCAATTTTACACTGCATGTCCAACCGCGCCGTGAACTGCCATTTGACACGTGTTATAGCCGTTGGCTAAACACGCATGTTATTCAAATTACTCACTTTCACCCCATAATATCCATACTATGCATATACAACACCAGCATGGTTCCAATAAGCTACATTCAAACCAAAAAATGCGATATATATCGTAGCGGAAGGGTAGAGCGCATCCAAGCTCGCCATGCTGTGTAGTTGTTTTCACACCTCTGACAAGACGCACATTCCGCAACATCCCGCGCATAAAACCAGGTCCAAAGAGCAACTTTTTGCCAATTGGTACCAATGGTTTATACAGTGTGCCAACCTTTATATTCGTAAACGTAACGTTACTTATACAATAATTTAATATATAGTCGTGCCATACAAATCGAACCTGAACCGTGGAATGATCGAGAAGGACCCTTCGATAACCGCCGAAGAAAATCTGCTGCGCGAGGATGACCCGTTTAATATGAACGTTGATTTTGAACCGATAGATGAGGCCGAACTTTTAAGAATGGACTACACAGAAACTAACGAAACCAACATAAGTAATGCCAACATAGAACAACACACAATATCAAGACCACCTAACGACAACGAGATCAGACATGGACATGATGACAACATATTTTTTGACATGACAAACCTCAATGACAGCATACTTGAATCACACAATTTGAACACTCAACAAGAACCAACAACCAACGAAAATACAACCGGACAGAACACAACAGACAACAGCGAAACACACTCACAGGACTTAACAAATCACCAAGAACGAAACGGAACAGAGACAACAACAACCCACCCAAATACAAATGACATAGACAATACAAACATCCAAGTACCAGCAGTTGACACTAATGATAATGACCTAGAAAATACATCAGCCCCAACACTCACTAATGACTCAAACGACCAAACGACCGAAAATGAAACACTACCTAACATTCATGATATCCCCTCAAACCTCCGTGAAACCTTTAGAGTCCTTTACACTCTCAAACACAAACGTGACAAACAACAAGCCACAATTGACAACTTGAATGAACACAACATGATGAACACAACTCCCATTGGACTCAAAGTCAAACACACCAGTACAATACACTTACCACCACCACAATTCAGAGAACGTTGGGAAAGGACATTAGATAATGCCTCCAATGAACTACTAAATATTGTGCGAGACTACCAACAGTGGACACTCAACGACACTAACATGAAAATACAACACCGTACACAACACTTACTCAACCACACCAATGACAAACAACTAGTCAATATAATTATCAACAAAACAAAGGAAATAGGAGACAAATACACAAAACGTGCAATTACATCCATGATTAAATCCACTAAAAAAACCAAACGACTACAACACAACACAAGAACACCAAAACGCCACCAGAACAAACACAATTGGACCAACGTTAACCCAAATGACAAACAACAACCCCACAATCAGAATTCTACAATACCTTCTATCACTCCAAAACAACCCAACCCATCAATGAACAACCTACATAACACCAACCACACTTCAAGCCAACTAAACCTCCAGAATCATCCCACCAACATGACACATTCCCCACAAACACTACCACCAATACAACACAGACAATACACTCCTCACTTTGCACCTCCAACACCAAGACGCTCTCTACCAAACCATACATATCAACACAAGCCACCAACACACACTATAACAAGACCCAACGCTATAAAACCAACAATTACTCAACACATTGAACAGGGAATACAGGATTTTCTCCACAGCCATATACGTCAACAACATCCACACCAACAACGTTCACTACAACATACAACAAAAAAACACTTATGACATACATGAAACAAAAACGAAACAACAACAACAATAGACATCATAACAAAATACAACTACACCAAAAAGTACACAACCAACTTACAAACAACAGTATTGTCAACTTATCCAATACCCCACTAACCAAATCAACCACTAATCTTCTCTCCAAAGGACTTAAGTTCATACCAACACCTAAACCAACACACTACAGCCAAATCTACAACTCCTTTCTAAAATATAGACGCAACATGTACAACAAATACCACTTCAGGAACCTTAACTCTACAACACACCCCTTCAAAACCCCTAGCAAATTTACACCACCACCACCGGATAACTCTAATCTCATTGAATATATTTCAAACATACACCACGACTTGAAGACACAACACACATTACAAACAAATAACAGACACAACATATCACCAACTGAACTCCACAACATTAATGAAATAAAAAACAACAACAATATAATCATCAAACAAGCAGATAAAGGTGGAGCCATCGTGATTTGGCCTAAAGAAGATTATCTGACTGAAGCTTATAAACAACTTAACAATACGAATCACTACCAACGAATCACCAATGACCCAACACAACAAATACAACAACAAATTAGCAGACTTGTAAAACAACTACATGATGACAAACTGATTGACAACACAACATACAAATTCCTATGCCCACAAACCACAACAAAAACACCAACACTATACCTCCTCCCCAAATACAAACCCAACATACCTGGACGACCAATAATATCAGGCTGTGGAGGCCCCACAGTACAACTCTCGCAATACGCTGACTCATTACTTAAACCCTTATTACACAACATACCATCTTATATTAAGGACACAACAGACTTCCTCAAACGCATATTCTCATTAAACAATAACTTACCAACAGACATAATCCTTATTACAATAGACGTCAAAAGCCTCTATACCAACATACCAAATGACGAAGGAATCAAAGCTTGCATTGGTATGTTGAAGGATTACAACCACCATGACACACAAACAGAACACATAACTGAAATACTTTCTATATTCTCGACCAAAACTTCTTTACTTTTAATAACGAATACTTTTTACAAATTCACGGAACAGCAATGGGAACTCCAATGGCACCAACTTATGCCAACATATTCATGGCAGTCCTAGAAAAAGAATTGCTTCTAAATGCACCAAGTGGACTTATACCATTAGAATGGATAAGGTTCATTGATGACATTTTTGCAATCTGGACCCATGGAATAGAAACCCTTAACAAGTTCCTGGACTACATTAATGAACTACATCCGACAATTAAATTTGAATACACACTCTCACATAAAACAGTTAACTTCCTTGACACAACCATTTACCTCAACAATAACAACAAATTGGAATCAGATCTGTACATCAAACCTACTGACCGAACCCTACTGTTACATAATAACTCCTTTCACCCGCACTCCTGCAAAAAAGGCATTATATTTAGCCAAGCACTACGATACAGACGCATCATCACAGACGACAAACTGCTACAACAGAGACTTAACAATCTCTTAGTCATACTAATAAACCGAGGATATACACACAATACCATAACTGAAGCATTCCAACAAGCAATGAAACACTCTCAACTTGAACTACTATACAAGGAAAAAAACACCAAATAACATAAATAGCCCCATTTTTGCTGTCACATACAATGACAACACAACACACGTTGGACAAATACTACGCAAACACTGGCACCTAATTGAAAAGGACCCTACATTGAGCATTCTCTGGCCAGAAGCTCCCGTAGTAGCGTACCAAAGAAACAAAAACCTAAAAGATTCACTTGTATCTGCCAAAATTACAGACTAACAACACAACACAAAACTGAGTACAATCACTTACACACATATACAGTAACTTTAGTCCATATCCTTGAAAGCTCTACCAATTCTGTCGGGACACTGCCAACTATCAAAGAAACCTGTCAATGATGAACTACTGGTTGCACATTACAATACTCAACATCGCAAGACTGAATAACTCATTACTCGCAGAAGAAACAGAAAATCTCCAAGAAACAGAAAATCCCCAAGAAGATCCTGTTATGAAAATCTTCTACCAGAATAATTCCCAAGAGGACACTGCTATCAACTTCCAAATTGAACTATAAACACTCATTATTACCATATATAAACCATAAACAAGAATAATCAAAACAATTGTACTATATACACTTATTTCTATCAATCAATATTCAATAATGATAATACCCAAATTATCATTACTATTAACTAAAACAACCTACAACTATAAAATACTTTATGTAGTGTCATATGCATGGATTATATATGTTAATACATATGACCATTGCTTGTGTACCTACCAAATATCCACAACAATATGTGTAGCCATCACCATCCTGGCATGACTACTGACTATGTGGCTAATATAATATGTACACTTTCATAAAATCTACCACGTCACATGATTACCAATCACTAATGCTCAATGCCTACACTCGTGTATATAATACCTAACAACCATGGAAATCAACAACACAAATGTATATACTTAGGTTAAGACATTATGAATTTTTATTACCTGTAAATATTCCTTAGACCACATATGGCATCTTTGTAAATAACAATATAAAATAGTCTTCGTTTATTGACATCTTCCTCGACTTTTACTCAAACTTATCATTCATACTCCCACAAAACGATTATTATCCCTTCATATCCATCTACAACACGACATAACCCACACACACCTACAATCACACCTTAACAATGTGAACACAACTAACCTGGTAACGAATCTCAACAATACTTTAAATGAGGTCAATGACACACAAACGCCCTCACTTTGTATCAGACGAACTCCGCGATACACCCAGACAAACGCTGAGACGCAAAAACGTTAAACCGGTTAAACTTAGTTACTATCCACAATGGCAAGACGCGTTGGATTACAGAAATCAAACAACACATTTGGTAAGCAATCACTTTATTCTTAACTATATTATGTCTATAGAAATGTTATTTATCTTCCAACTTGCCAACATTGACTGCCAACCCGAAACCCTGCTGATGAGACCGTAAGGTCGAAACGATCGTTCAGGGTTATCCCGATGAATGAAAGCACATACTATTTTACGCATCTTTTAAATGTCTTTCTTCTTATTTTATATTCATACTCTGTTATTCAATTTTACACTGCATGTCCAACCGCGCCGTGAACTGCCATTTGACACGTGTTATAGCCGTTGGCTAAACACGCATGTTATTCAAATTACTCACTTTCACCCCATAATATCCATACTATGCATATACAACACCAGCATGGTTCCAATAAGCTACATTCAAACCAAAAAATGCGATATATATCGTAGCGGAAGGGTAGAGCGCATCCAAGCTCGCCATGCTGTGTAGTTGTTTTCACACCTCTGACAAGACGCACATTCCGCAACATCCCGCGCATAAAACCAGGTCCAAAGAGCAACTTTTTGCCAATTGGTACCAATGGTTTATACAGTGTGCCAACCTTTATATTCGTAAACGTAACGTTACTTATACAATAATTTAATATATAGTCGTGCCATACAAATCGAACCTGAACCGTGGAATGATCGAGAAGGACCCTTCGATAACCGCCGAAGAAAATCTGCTGCGCGAGGATGACCCGTTTAATATGAACGTTGATTTTGAACCGATAGATGAGGCCGAACTTTTAAGAATGGACTACACAGAAACTAACGAAACCAACATAAGTAATGCCAACATAGAACAACACACAATATCAAGACCACCTAACGACAACGAGATCAGACATGGACATGATGACAACATATTTTTTGACATGACAAACCTCAATGACAGCATACTTGAATCACACAATTTGAACACTCAACAAGAACCAACAACCAACGAAAATACAACCGGACAGAACACAACAGACAACAGCGAAACACACTCACAGGACTTAACAAATCACCAAGAACGAAACGGAACAGAGACAACAACAACCCACCCAAATACAAATGACATAGACAATACAAACATCCAAGTACCAGCAGTTGACACTAATGATAATGACCTAGAAAATACATCAGCCCCAACACTCACTAATGACTCAAACGACCAAACGACCGAAAATGAAACACTACCTAACATTCATGATATCCCCTCAAACCTCCGTGAAACCTTTAGAGTCCTTTACACTCTCAAACACAAACGTGACAAACAACAAGCCACAATTGACAACTTGAATGAACACAACATGATGAACACAACTCCCATTGGACTCAAAGTCAAACACACCAGTACAATACACTTACCACCACAATTCAGAGAACGTTGGGAAAGGACATTAGATAATGCCTCCAATGAACTACTAAATATTGTGCGAGACTACCAACAGTGGACACTCAACGACACTAACATGAAAATACAACACCGTACACAACACTTACTCAACCACACCAATGACAAACAACTAGCCAATATAATTATCAACAAAACAAAGGAAATAGGAGACAAATACACAAAACGTGCAATTACATCCATGATTAAATCCACTAAAAAAACCAAACGACTACAACACAACACAAGAACACCAAAACGCCACCAGAACAAACACAATTGGACCAACGTTAACCCAAATGACAAACAACAACCCCACAATCAGAATTCTACAATACCTTCTATCACTCCAAAACAACCCAACCCATCAATGAACAACCTACATAACACCAACCACACTTCAAGCCAACTAAACCTCCAGAATCATCCCACCAACATGACACATTCCCCACAAAACACTACCACCAATACAACACAGACAATACACTCCTCACTTTGCACCTCCAACACCAAGACGCTCTCTACCAAACCATACATATCAACACAAGCCACCAACACACACTATAACAAGACCCAACGCTATAAAACCAACAATTACTCAACACATTGAACAGGGAATACAGGATTTTCTCCACAGCCATATACGTCAACAACATCCACACCAACAACGTTCACTACAACATACAACAAAAAAACACTTATGACATACATGAAACAAAAACGAAACAACAACAACAATAGACATCATAACAAAATACAACTACACCAAAAAGTACACAACCAACTTACAAACAACAGTATTGTCAACTTATCCAATACCCCACTAACCAAATCAACCACTAATCTTCTCTCCAAAGGACTTAAGTTCATACCAACACCTAAACCAACACACTACAGCCAAATCTACAACTCCTTTCTAAAATATAGACGCAACATGTACAACAAATACCACTTCAGGAACCTTAACTCTACAACACACCCCTTCAAAACCCCTAGCAAATTTACACCACCACCACCGGATAACTCTAATCTCATTGAATATATTTCAAACATACACCACGACTTGAAGACACAACACACATTACAAACAAATAACAGACACAACATATCACCAACTGAACTCCACAACATTAATGAAATAAAAAACAACAACAATATAATCATCAAACAAGCAGATAAAGGTGGAGCCATCGTGATTTGGCCTAAAGAAGATTATCTGACTGAAGCTTATAAACAACTTAACAATACGAATCACTACCAACGAATCACCAATGACCCAACACAACAAATACAACAACAAATTAGCAGACTTGTAAAACAACTACATGATGACAAACTGATTGACAACACAACATACAAATTCCTATGCCCACAAACCACAACAAAAACACCAACACTATACCTCCTCCCCAAAATACACAAACCCAACATACCTGGACGACCAATAATATCAGGCTGTGGAGGCCCCACAGTACAACTCTCGCAATACGCTGACTCATTACTTAAACCCTTATTACACAACATACCATCTTATATTAAGGACACAACAGACTTCCTCAAACGCATATTCTCATTAAACAATAACTTACCAACAGACATAATCCTTATTACAATAGACGTCAAAAGCCTCTATACCAACATACCAAATGACGAAGGAATCAAAGCTTGCATTGGTATGTTGAAGGATTACAACCACCATGACACACAAACAGAACACATAACTGAAATACTTTCTATTATTCTCGACCAAAACTTCTTTACTTTTAATAACGAATACTTTTTACAAATTCACGGAACAGCAATGGGAACTCCAATGGCACCAACTTATGCCAACATATTCATGGCAGTCCTAGAAAAAGAATTGCTTCTAAATGCACCAAGTGGACTTATACCATTAGAATGGATAAGGTTCATTGATGACATTTTTGCAATCTGGACCCATGGAATAGAAACCCTTAACAAGTTCCTGGACTACATTAATGAACTACATCCGACAATTAAATTTGAATACACACTCTCACATAAAACAGTTAACTTCCTTGACACAAACCATTTACCTCAACAATAACAACAAATTGGAATCAGATCTGTACATCAAACCTACTGACCGAACCCTACTGTTACATAATAACTCCTTTCACCCGCACTCCTGCAAAAAAAGGCATTATATTTAGCCAAGCACTACGATACAGACGCATCATCACAGACGACAAACTGCTACAACAGAGACTTAACAATCTCTTAGTCATACTAATAAACCGAGGATATACACACAATACCATAACTGAAGCATTCCAACAAGCAATGAAACACTCTCAACTTGAACTACTATACAAGGAAAAAACACCAAATAACATAAATAGCCCCATTTTTGCTGTCACATACAATGACAACACAACACACGTTGGACAAATACTACGCAAACACTGGCACCTAATTGAAAAGGACCCTACATTGAGCATTCTCTGGCCAGAAGCTCCCGTAGTAGCGTACCAAAGAAACAAAAACCTAAAAGATTCACTTGTATCTGCCAAAATTACAGACTAACAACACAACACAAAACTGAGTACAATCACTTACACACATATACAGTAACTTTAGTCCATATCCTTGAAAGCTCTACCAATTCTGTCGGGACACTGCCAACTATCAAAGAAACCTGTCAATGATGAACTACTGGTTGCACATTACAATACTCAACATCGCAAGACTGAATAACTCATTACTCGCAGAAGAAACAGAAAATCTCCAAGAAACAGAAAATCCCCAAGAAGATCCTGTTATGAAAATCTTCTACCAGAATAATTCCCAAGAGGACACTGCTATCAACTTCCAAATTGAACTATAAACACTCATTATTACCATATATAAACCATAAACAAGAATAATCAAAACAATTGTACTATATACACTTATTTCTATCAATCAATATTCAATAATGATAATACCCAAATTATCATTACTATTAACTAAAACAACCTACAACTATAAAATACTTTATGTAGTGTCATATGCATGGATTATATATGTTAATACATATGACCATTGCTTGTGTACCTACCAAATATCCACAACAATATGTGTAGCCATCACCATCCTGGCATGACTACTGACTATGTGGCTAATATAATATGTACACTTTCATAAAATCTACCACGTCACATGATTACCAATCACTAATGCTCAATGCCTACACTCGTGTATATAATACCTAACAACCATGGAAATCAACAACACAAATGTATATACTTAGGTTAAGACATTATGAATTTTTATTACCTGTAAATATTCCTTAGACCACATATGGCATCTTTGTAAATAACAATATAAAATAGTCTTCGTTTATTGACATCTTCCTCGACTTTTACTCAAACTTATCATTCATACTCCCACAAAACGATTATTATCCCTTCATATCCATCTACAACACGACATAACCCACACACACCTACAATCACACCTTAACAATGTGAACACAACTAACCTGGTAACGAATCTCAACAATACTTTAAATGAGGTCAATGACACACAAACGCCCTCACTTTGTATCAGACGAACTCCGCGATACACCCAGACAAACGCTGAGACGCAAAAACGTTAAACCGGTTAAACTTAGTTACTATCCACAATGGCAAGACGCGTTGGATTACAGAAATCAAACAACACATTTGGTAAGCAATCACTTTATTCTTAACTATATTATGTCTATAGAAATGTTATTTATCTTCCAACTTGCCAACATTGACTGCCAACCCGAAACCCTGCTGATGAGACCGTAAGGTCGAAACGATCGTTCAGGGTTATCCCGATGAATGAAAGCACATACTATTTTACGCATCTTTTAAATGTCTTTCTTCTTATTTTATATTCATACTCTGTTATTCAATTTTACACTGCATGTCCAACCGCGCCGTGAACTGCCATTTGACACGTGTTATAGCCGTTGGCTAAACACGCATGTTATTCAAATTACTCACTTTCACCCCATAATATCCATACTATGCATATACAACACCAGCATGGTTCCAATAAGCTACATTCAAACCAAAAAACATGTAATGTATTGTACATGGTCTGTTTTTCTCTATTCATAATTATTTTGCTTTGCATGGGTGTGTATCTGGTGCCTTACAACCAGACAGCTCATTGTGGAGAAGGGGTAAAGTTAAACAATCTAATAGATTGGTAAAATGACCAGGAAATTAACATGACCAGGATCATGTGATGTAGAGAGATAAGCTCCTCTATGTGTCTAACAAATTGCTTGGCAGCTAAAGTTGGTGGGCTTTGGCTGTCCATGTCGGATTCACTGAGCAGTGAATCATAGGCATGCTGATGAGCTCTGATATGGAGCGAAACAGTCGTAAAAATTGTCTCCAGTAACAATTATTTAAAAAGTGCAGAAGCATTTTTTTTTAAAAATCGTAAAATGTGGTATAAAAAACGTAAATTAGAACTGTAATATTTTTCTAAAAAATCTTGCCAGAATGCGGGAAATGCCATTTCAGGGAGTCAAATTTCACAAAATTTCCGGGGGGGTATGCCCCCGCACCCCCCTAGAATGTGCACTTCCGTGTTTCGACGTACCCTAAAAAATTCCTGAATCCGCCCCTGGTTCATCTCATCACTTGTTTCGACGTCTGCATGACCTTCAACAGAAACAACCCAGTGCTGCACTCTTATGCCGCAAAATATTTTCTCGTCGGGAACCTTTCCGTATTTGCTCTACTGTATGTAACAATGTAAACAACTCTCTGCTGTTCATTACCTAACGTATTCATTTTCTTTCACTATCTTAGTAAATACAGAGTGTGATCTATAGGGGTTTAGTGACTAGTGATTTAACGGATTTATTATTTTAACGGTTTAATTTATTCCAAATATAACGTACATGTATCCCTCCAATCCATATTATTTTAGTTTATTTAATTTCATAATTTAGTTGACGACTATCTAAGTAATAGTGCAATATAGTGCTGTTTCATTTTGTTTTATTCATCTCTTTTTCAACAATTTTTTATGTTAATTTTTTCAGAAATATTTTATTACCTACTCAAGTTTTACTAAATTATATTATCTCACACATGAACCCACCCCCCCCCCCCTACAATGTTGAATAAAATGTATGCAATGTAACTATATGAGCATTATGTGTCCGTTGTCGTTTGAAACACCAAAAAATACAACATTGATGGGGGGAGAGCGGGGGGGGGGGGCTGGATTTTTCAAGAACTCAATTGTCTGTTGTATGGCGGCCTCTTATAGATTCAATGGCCACTTGCCCAATCACTCTGTTAACATCAGGATAGCATTTGAAACATTTGTCTTAAGAAACCTATAAAAAAGAGGAAAATTATCAATATTTGTATTTGGTACACTGTCTATAATAGCATTTTATACTGTATAAAATAATTCATTTTACTGAAATATAATATTTTAGAAAAAGGAATTATTCAAATATGTAATTCCTTGCAAAATCAAATAAATTCTACAAATTTTGTTTTTCGAAGGCTTCTTTACTATTAGTCTGAAGCAGAGTATAAAGTGAAATATATTAAGTACTGCACATGCGTGTTTAATGATTTAAGTTGCCAGTTGCCAATTAGTTGTGAAATTCTGGTCACTGACTCACCAGTACCCAATTTTTGGCAAAACGTTTGAGTGCTGCATAGGCAGATAAATTGGTAATAAATTGGTGTGAAAAGGTGACGAACTGCCAATTCTGTGACTAACCTAAGAGCCAATCATAAATTCAAGGTAAAAAGGCCACTCATGCCGGAATAAAGTTCAAACAGTCCGAACATTGGCAGGGTTCGCTGCCAGTATCTTTGGTCTGTGGTATCCTGCATCAAAAGTCAAAAAAAGCAAGGTCAATTTGTTTTTGAAAAATAACATAATGTATATATTAGTGTAAGTGTTGTAGAAAATAATTAATTTGCATATATGTCAACAATGTTTTGCAATGCAAACTGACTTTGGAATAACCTCTCAACCAAAACAAATTTACAAATAGATTTAACTCCATCTTTGTGGCACATTCAAACACCTCAAGGAAAAACAGACAGACTGTGCTGTATTATTTATTACAGTATGGAGATATTAAGCTAAAATTATGGATCAAGTTTGTAAACTGGAAAGCTCTGTTAACATTTGCATACATGTGCACAGGAACATGGTCACATATTATATTTAGATAATAACTAGTTTACAAGCACAGCATGGAAACTTGTTATTGTTGCACAAGCTGAATACAGACTTGATGAGAAGGTAGCAAGCAGACTTCACAGAATAGAGATCAACAGTTGATCTACCTTCTCATCAAGTATGTATTCAGCTTGTACAACAATAACAGGTTTTTACGCTGCGCTTGTAAACTATTTAAGAGGCCAAGTGGCAAGTATATTGAAGCCAAAGTATCTTCCAACACCAGACGCAATTACTACCCAGTAAATCATAGTTATAATATTAAATTAGTAGTGATAATTACTGTACCTCTGTCATTTCTAGTGTTGGTTGCGTTGAAAGAAAATTATTCAAATCCAAACGCGAAGTTGACTGTAGCTATGCCAAAGACATGTGACGACTGGCGAAGCGATTAGAGCTTCAATGTTCTGTCGCATAAAAAATCTCCTGTATTCTGATTGGTAGAGCCGCAGTCGGACCTCTGCGAAGACAGTGTTTGCATTTGTGTTGCTAAATTAAGCACACCGTCATTGTCGCCTGATTAGTTGAAAACTCATTTAGTTGATCCGATTGAAATAAATGGGTAGGAAATATAAAAATAAATATATATTCACCTTAGCTTATCAAATAGTATTTTCGCGTACCGTATAAGGTAGCCTATTACATGTTCCGATCGTGTTTTACTGAGAGAACATTTATTTGACTGAGACCCGATTTAAATGACAATCAGACCAATCTGCTAATAAGTTTATATAATAATTATAAACTGATATACGTCGAAACAAACGATCGCGGTCACTGTAGTTATTGACTGCGAAATAAAGCATATTGACTGCCAATACCAATAGGACTTTACAGGTCATCTTTTCACTCAGATACATAAAAGATGCATATGTATGTTTAGTTTTCATGTGACAGACAATGCGAGGGGAAATGGCCTCTTACGCCACAGCGCATATGTAAGTAAAGGCGGATTTCCAGTCCTCGCACGAAGCAACTTGCAGCTTGCTGCAGGTAATTGCATGGTTTCCACTGTATTTCCAATTCCACCACATGCAGCTCATTGCAATAACATGCGGGTTTCAAGACTGATGAAGCGATCGGCGAGTTTTTTTTAACAAACTTCGAGGTGTTTGGATACAAGTATCCGGATGAAGCACTCGGAGTGTTTCAGATATAGCACCTCAAATAAATCGGTATTTACGAGAAAATAGGGGTGAAAGTTCGATTAATTTGTAATTTCTTGCTTCAATATCAATGCAAGTTAACCACCAACATGGTAATGATTTCCTTTGTGCAGTTTTCGCCATGAATCACTAATGATTTGAAAAGTTGACACAATTTGTTTTGATTGGTTATATTTAGTGCGAGTACTTGCCGTGAGTAAAAAATAGTTCAAAGTTTCTAACAGTGAGTTGCTTCGTGCGAGGACTGGAAATCTGCCTTAAAGCCTGATCATATGGATGATCGCTATTTCATCTGAGCATGCATGTGCAATACAGCTATAGCTATGCATGCATGCATTACATCCGAACATGCATGCTTATAACAAGGTAAAAATAGCAACTGTACATTGCATGCAATATATACAATTTTGCGCCTGCATGTGTTTTATCTTTTAATGCATGCAATACAATTTTGCATGCATGCATGCAATACACATGTATATGCATGCAATAGTCTGTTGCATGCATGCACAGTTTAGAAGGGTAGGTAGGCAGCCAAAGTTTAAAAATACCCATTGAATGTGCATATTCTGACATTGCATGTGTATGTGCTATTTGTCCTGTTGACTAGATATGTTGCAGGACTTTGTAAGTATTTGGATGTATTTTGATCAATGCCACATAACTAATACGTCCTCATCACCGGAATCTGTATGCAAACTTTCATTTGGCGAATCAGAATTGTCGCAATCAAGACTGTGGTTGCTTTCACTGCCTGATAAACTCTCATCTTTATTCATCAATTTGTGCAACAATACTAGCGAACAACAAGCAAAGCTTCGCTATAATCTCAACTTCCATGTTCTTTCTACACGGAGTTTTTTTCGGCAATTCAATTGTGGAATCTTCCTCCTTTGGAAATACGATAATCCACTTCACTAGGGACGTTTAAGCATTTGCTTTTTAATTATTTCTATTTTTCTCATTGTAATCCCTTGTTTTATCATGGAGATCGTTTACAGTCTATTTTTCATACTCGCTTACGGCTTAATAATAGTGCTCTAAATTATGATCTTTTATGAAAAATTGTATTGCTTCACCAGCTTGTACTCGATGTGGTGCAGATTTAAGATGTGAAGCACTATTTGCTGCTCTATGCACAGTTCTGCTTACCGCCGCCTCGCATTTGTTAGGAGATAAATGGCGTTTGCCATCAGACAAGAAAAAAATTAAACGGCTTTTAAATGGTGATTCTGATGTAGATTTCCAAACAAATGTTAATTTATTTAGGTGTGTACAGTCTTTTATCTCAAACAAATCGTTTTCTGTGATCTGTAAATGCTTATGTTCGTATCGATGTAAGCACTTTCTGTTCTTTGATTTCGACGTGATATGTTTAAAAAATCATGTAATGGCATGAGCTCTCCAGATGAGCAAATGAGTGCTCTTAGAACAAATGCTGAGTTTTAAATATTGTTTACATAAAAAATGAAGGTTTTGATTAATCGGATTTTAAACAAAATGAGTTGTTTACAGTCATAAGGAAGGGAATCCGAAATCGACCAGTCAGGTTCTAGACACTTATTGTGGTGGTCAACATTATCGCAAGTATTATCAAGTAAGTATTATCGCCCAGCAAATAGCTCTTAAGAAAACCATAATGTAAACAGCAGTCGTATAACCATAAGAAAATATTTAATAACTAACGTTCATCGTAAATATATGTAAATATTTACAAGTTTCTTCCTCTGTCACTTTGGCAAATCGACTGGCACCAGACTGCATTCCGTAATTTTCTCCCGCCGGATAATTACGCCATGCATGCCAGGCCGCCGCCACGTCAATGACGTCATCTCAATACATCATGACGTCATCGCATACACAGTAAATATATAATCACAATTCCCGGGTTGTTGGAATGCTATACTTTCAAATTTTATTTGGAAATGCTGTCTATATTTGACGAAACAGCTTGTTTAGATTGCTTATATTTCGATATTAGCAAATACCGAATACTAAATCACATACATATTACATAATACATTGTACAAAACTACAAATGTGAAATGTTAAACAAATTTGTAAACTGAACTGAAAACTAACAGAATGGCTAAAATGATGTACTAAATTATACGCAAACTCCGTCAACAGTACTACGGTAACAGGAGTACGGTAAACTGGTTACTGCCAGTTTGGAAGTTGGACGAGTTCTAAATTACAGATGACGAAAGTGCACAGCCCATAATGTGTCACTCAGTCTCAAGGCAGTCATGGGGAATTGGGACTAGGAATTACTCCAGAAATGGCAGTCTCGCTTTTGTCTTCTCTATCCTGTCCAAGACTTTACTTCTTCTGTAACAGTTTTTGTTGCCAATAACTGGAATTGCATGCTTCTTTAGGCCCTTGTTTTCGTCTCCATGCAGGTATAGTTGTGCTACTTCTTTAATCATTCTTTCACTCGAGAATGTCTGCAAGCTCCAGTCTAGTTTGGTTCTCAGGGACAAAGATGTGTTGCTTTGACCACCATCCTGCTGCTGTGATTTCATGACAGAGTAGTACGATTCGACAACCGACTCTGGTCCAACTTTAGCCAAGGCAATATCTATCAGCACGCATATTTCCGGTCCCAACATCGTGTAAACCTCTTCATTTTGGTAGATGGACTTGTATATTACGGATTCGTTCAACTGCACAATATACTCTTTTCATCGCCAGTGAAGATCATCCTAAATTGGACATCTAGTGTTGGACTTGTTGGTAAACTAGGATCGGGGACCGACAATGCGAAGGATTGAAGTTGAAGAATGGAAGCTAGAGATGGAAATTCAGGAGCCAACTCGGTCGAAGGCTTTAAACGATTCTCCTTCGTCACCAGAAGAAAGCAATTGACCATGATCTTCTTTCTTTCGCATAAAAAATGCTTTAGGGCTTGCTTCAGCTTTCGATAAATGACATGGCTGAGGCCTGGTTCCATCTGAAGTGTACCATCCTCTATGGAAGATCGGATATGATCCAGGGAGCAGACATATGCCATAAACTTTCCGAACTCTTCATTTTCAAACTGCGCCAATTCAAGCTCTGCAATCACGGGCTTACTTCTTCGACGCTCTACACACAGAAGGATGAAGAGTTCTTCGAAATCCAAGCACATCAACAAAGAGCACATGCTGACCTCGGCATACACTGCAAATGATGTTAAGAAATTGATGATACTGCGAGGACCAAAATCTCGTTGCACAGTTACCTTGGGTCAATTTCAGCTTCACATCCTTTGACTGGGCAATGGCGATAGCGCTGCTGAGCATCTTCCCTCTGCGAAACATGGTATGGATATTCTTGGACCTGTTTACCAGCCTTCTAAAAAACTCAGAAGACGATCCTACCTTACCATCCAGTATGTCTAGGATGGCAAGATTGATCCAATGCGATGGATCCCAAATCACAGTTGCGAATTCAGGATCGATTTGAACGTTCAGTTCTTGGTACTGCCCATCACATGCAGTTCCTTGACAGGATGACTTTAAATTGAAATCAGGACATTCGGGCGCCCAAAAAGCTTCGGTGATGGTGCCAATAATCTGTTTGGCAAGCTCGCTCGCAGTAACACCACTGACGGATCCGGCTCCTTCCTTTGACGAATAGATGATAGGGGAATCAACTGGAATTGCCGCGCGCTCACCATCGACCATGGGACAAATAATTACAGCTTGGTTGGAAAGGCGTCGAGTGCTTTTATCTGCGGTTATGAAGAAGTGAGGTGGAAAATATGTAGACTCGAGTGGCGTTGAAAGGAAGACGGCTGTTTGGCGGTCAATCCAAACATTCATGGCGGCCATAATTTCGTTCAAGTGATTGCGAGAATCATGAGCGGCTATTTGGCTCCCAAAACGCTGCGCTGCAGATTTGGACTTGATCACGGAAACAGCAATTCTAACCAGGTTTTGTGTGACTCGTTCTCCTCTGGCCTGTTGCTTCTTTACCATTGCCTCGTGCTGTAAAGCGTCAAAATGCAACTGCGAATGTTCTCCGCCGCATCCCAAATGATGCTTGATGTTGTGCTTCATACGGTACCAACATGGGTTTCCTCCATTCACAAGTAACTCGGATTTCTCTGGTGGTAAAATCAGTCCAGATGACAAAGAACCAGAGTATTTGCCAATGCCTTTGAGAGCAACTTTACACGGATCTTGTGCTGCTTTAACATTCATTCGCGATTGCAAAAGATTGTAGCAGGTTTCACAACGTAGAACAGATGGCGTTTTCTCTGCGGAATTACCTCCATAAAATCTGATTTTGAAGATCTTTTCGGTGAGGTCGACAATATTTTTCAAATTTCCCCAATCTATCTGTTCACTTTGGGTATCAAAAGCAGATATTGCGGGGGATGATTTCGGTGCTCTTCCAGCGTCGGATTGATTGGAAGCTGTAATTTTCATGCTTTTCACGGCTATGACTACCTCATCTAATTTCTTATGAAGCTCGTGAATATCTTCTTTTAAAGAGGAATCGGAATGGACATTCTCATTTTCAGGCTCAGCCACTGCCGTTAGTGCCATACAGCTTCAGGACGTTCAGCTTCATCGGATTCGTGTTCTTCTAGTTCTGCGGTAACTTCCGCTACCATGCGCGTTTGCGTACAGGAACCATCAACTTTTTGACCGCTTTTCGAAGGAGACTAAACATGTTGAAACGATGATTACAGACAACAAATAGATCTTTTTTTTCGAAACTCGAAATATTTAAGAGGTTAGAGACTCAGTAGTCAGTATCTTATCCATAATAATCAGAATGCTTTACAAGTTACAACCTTTACAGTTTATACAATTGTTACCATATTTAAATGTATGAAATCAATACCTGACAAGCTGCTGCAATGCCTGCAAATGTAATTAGCCTCTGTTTATTTTTGACAATTTGGCATGAATCCTTTCCTTTTAAAATAAAATATTTCTTCCTTGCTTCATCCATTTCTTTTCCGCAATTAAAATTCAATATTTTAATATCGTTGTTAGTTTCCCTGCGTGTCGCCTCTTCAGGTGACGTTCTTTTGTGCTATTATCACGGCGTGACATAACAAATGCTGGGCTCGTGGCTATTTCAAAAACACGTTACGCAAATACACGATTTCGATTCATCAAACAATGGCATTCGTTTGGCTGGCATGGCTTCTTTTGCAGGCTGAGGCTTCTTGTGTTTGAGGGTGTCAGACTGTGAAGTATACTTAATTTGCCAGTCCAATGTTTTCTTGACTGGATGTTCGCCAGTATCGTCACTGCTTCTAGAGGCGGAACAATTTTTGCAAACAACAGCGTGGCCATAACCTTCGTCTTCATCATTTTCACTTGTTTCCAAACATATGACATGTGCTGTTTTGTGACACACAGAACAAGTATGTGCCCAGAATTTCAGGCAAACGCAGCATAGTAAAACTGCGCCATCTAAGCCAGGAAGAAAAAACTTTTCAGAATACAGTGAATTAGAGTGTATAGAATATTACGCTAATTGAAAATGCTCTCTATTTTTGTTAAATTGTGTAAAAGTATGCTGGCCGTACGTTCTTAGATTTTCATACTTTTTGTTCATCCGGCATCATAAACAAACGTACAAAAAAAATTGGCAACTTTTGTTTACAATAGTCGGCAATACACCCGCAGCGCGCGTAAAGTCATAAAGTACTTCCCGGGCCTCCAGTTCCCATCCGGCCCGGTGGCACGCATCAGACGCATGGTCTCATGCAACACACGCGCATGATCATGATGTACGTGTCAAGGTGAGACTTTTTTTTTTGTCTAAACTCTAAAGTCCAACTTGAACTTGATACAATTTTGTGCTTTATAATATGCCTTTAAGTTTTAATGAATAAATCAAGAAACCTTTTGTAGACTTATTGTTAAGAAAACAATGACAATCGGGGTATCATTCAGAATTCAGACAATTTGGTTTGGTTTGGTCTAGCCATCTAGGAATTTAAATAATGGCATGCATAATGAATTATGAAGTGAGTAGAATAGTAGATACTTTATCGTCTAATAAGGGAGGCTTACCTTCAAATGTTGTGGTGCTAGTTAGGGTTTCAGGGATAAAAGCGTAGTTTCTTCGAAGTCATACCTGCTCTCTATACGTTAATGTAGTGAAGGTATTTTCCAAGCAAAGTGAAGGCAATGTGTTTTGGAAGGGCGATTTTGATGAGCTAAAAGCCTTTGTAGAAAGCGAAGTAAAATTGAGTGGCAAATGGCTGTTGCCTGGTGGGAAGCCAAGAAATTTCTCTCTTAAATCGCAGGGACCAAAGAGTAAAAAGCTATCTGTACTCGAAGACAAATACTTGGAAAATACAGAAAAATCAGCGAAAAATCAAAAACGACCGTCGAACACGTGTTTGCTCAACTTCATATTGTTGTCCCCGAAGGCGAAAATAAAATATCGACATGTGAGAACTGCAAGGACTTTGATATCCGAAATAAATCACATCATGTCGATGTTTACAAAACTACAGGAGAAACAAGACGAAGAATGTAGGAATGCTTCACAGCGAGCGACAGAATCGAGGCGAAAATTGTAAATTTGATTTTGGAACATTCCAATATGGCGGCCGAAATCGAATCACTGAAGGAAACCGTGGCAGATCTCGAAATCGAGAATAATGCAATAAAGAACATTCTCGATATGAAACAAAACGAATGGATAAAAGTGGATTCTAAAAAAAGAGTTTTGCATTCATAAACTTCAAATATCGGCTCTTCGGCGTTTAAAATAATTTGCTGATAGGCAAACTCTTCTTTCTGTATATAATGCTATTTTTCGCCCATACTTCGATTATTGTTGTGAAGTATGGGATGTGTTTGGTGAAACACAATCAAAACGACTCCAAAAACTCTTAAAAAATAGAGCTGCTCGAATTATCATGACTGCAGGCACTAGGCTGGGTGCCACTTAAAACAGAAAAACAAAAAGCTAAAGCAAAAATGATGTACAAAATACTAAATAAAATGGGTCCTGAATCACTCACTAATCTTTTCAAATATAAAGGTGAGATGACAAACTACAATCTTCGGGATATTTCGAGTAGTCTTTGTCTACCAAAATCGCGTACAAATAGCATGAAAAAGAGTTTCATGTATGACAGGGCATACCTTTGGAATTCTATTCTGAAGGAAATTAGGGAAAGCAAATCCATTGCTTCTTTTAGGAATAAAATAGCTACTCACATTAATAGTAATTGTAAATAGATGTTCCTATAAATAGTTTTATACCAGTTCATTACGTTAGTTACTATCAATTTCCTTAATACTATATTATCATATATCTTATTTTGTAAATAATTTTAAATACTATATACTTATTATGTACACGCCTCTCGTGGAAATCAGCTTCGGTTGACGGGGCCAGCGTGGTTAAATAAAGTTTTCTATCTATCAATGCCACTATATAGCATCATCTGAGCGGCTGCATGTTTCACGGTGGCTCTCGCAGCTCAGGCAAGAGTATGGTGACGATGACGCATGTACCAGAAGGTTCCGTTCTCTTGCCACAGATGTGAGGCTGCTGTGGAATGTGTTCAGGTATCCGTGCCTGATGTTGCTGGAGATTGGTTACACGTCAGCTTCCAGATCCGGTGGTTTGAAGGATATCGTCCGAGCTTGTGAAGAGCTTATAGAACAAGAGCAGCCGCTGCCAGAGTCCATTCGCCTCGCTCAATTGGATATGTTAAAGTAAATTATCAATAAAATATAGATTTATTTTACTTCAGGTGGTGCGATTGCCTTATCACGTTCTTGATGAAACATTGAAAGGTTTGATGAACGATTTGAAAGAATTTTACTCTGCAACCGTAAACCCTTTGAGACGCGGTAACAAATTTGCCAAGTCTACACTCAAAACATTTCTTGAACGAGTGAGTTTTTTCTTAAACTTTTGCAGAGTTATTATTATTATTATTATTATTACTAATTTATTTAACCACGGTAAAAAACTCATCAGGATTTTGCATGCACTACCTAAATTACAAAATTATTGTTCTAATACATACATTCACAAATTTCAAATTACAACATTACAATTCTAATATTCCTAATAATACTAAGCTAAAAATACCTGCTTTCCATGAGTGCCGTGCGATAAAAAGGTTAAGAGGTTAAGAAGCTACTGCAGCCGGATTTAAATTCACCCAGAGTGTCTGCCTTCCGCAACTCGATAGGAAGGCTATTCCATAGCACCGTACCACTATAACTAAAGCTATTTTTTAAGTAGTTAGTACGAGGCTTAGGAATAGCTAGTTTGCCCTCGGTGTCTCTCAATGAATAATTCGTTACACTGCTACGGTCTGTGAACATGGGACGCAAATAATTAGGAGCGAGCCCATTAAGTGATTTGTAGACCATAACAGCTTTTTGAAACTTGCGCTGGGAGTCAAGTTTCCTCCAGCCAAGTTTCTCAAGGAGAAAATCACCATTAGTGTCATAACTAGAAAATGTTAACACCCTGGCTGCACGATTTTGTAATTTTTGAAGTTTATCAGCGAGGGTTTTGTTGCAATTATCCCAAACAACGCAACAGTAATCAAAATGCGGTTGAACTAACGAATTGAAAATAAGCTGTAGCGTCGTATCAGGGACAAAAGATCTTATACGTTTTAGAGATCCAATGCCTGAAGCAATCTTTTTAGATAGCTTATTAATATGTACGTTCCAAGATAGATTCTCATCAATATGTACACCAAGAGACTTTGTATGGGAAACCTGATTAATTGGGATCCCATCAATTTCTAGAGATATTGATGAGTGAAACGTACATATTCTTTGCCTAGACCCGATGAACATGAATTCTGTCTTTGATTGGTTTAGAGTAAGCTTGTTTGCGATAAGCCATTCATTAACGTTTGCCAGGTCTTGATTGAGGTTCAGATTAATATCATGAACATTATTTGTTGCGAATGTTAAATGAGTGTCGTCTGCATACATACGTGGCTGGGAGTGTGCGAGACAATTGGGTAAGTCATTTATATAAATTAAAAATAATAGTGGCCCTAAAATAGTTCCCTGTGGGATACCACAGGACAATGAACGCTTCTGTGAGAGAAAACCATTCACATAGCATTTTTGTTTCCGGTCACTTAAGTAAGACTTAAACCAATTGCTCACAACACCTCCAATACCATATACATTTAATTTTGATAACAGAATTCCATGATCCACGGTGTCAAACGCTTTCTTGAGGTCTAAGAAGACTACAGCGTTAACATTGCCACGATCAATATTATATGCCCAGTCATTAGTGGCCTCAAGAAGAGCAGTGACTGTGGAGTGAAGACTTCGGAACCCTGATTGACAATTGGAAAGTAGTTTATTATCGATAAGAAAAACATGGACTTGGTCGTAAACTATCCTCTCAAAAATTTTCGCCACGACCGGAATAATTGAGATGGGCCGATAATTATCGAGATCCTTACGTTCCCCTTGTTTAAATAATGGTATAACTTTTGAACACTTCCATTCATCGGGAAAAATACCCGTGTTAATGGAGCGGTTAAAAATTAAACAAAGGGATTCTGCAATCAAGTCAGGACATTCACGAAGAAGCCTGGCAGATATCTTATCTAAGCCAGTTGCTTTAGATTTACTTAGCTTAGATAAAAGAGAAAAGACTGTGGACGAACTTGTTGCCTTCAGTTGAAAACTAGCTCTAGTTTCGTGACATGTAAGATAATCCAAATGTGAACGGCTGTTTTCATTGCAAGGTATTTTGTCAGCCAGCTTAGGCCCAACACTGGCGAAATGATCATTAAACGCCTCAGATAATTCATGATTGCCACTAATTGAAGAGCCGTTCAATTTGATTTCTTTTATGTGCGAGCTGTTAACTTTTCTTGAAGTAAGTTCATTAACAATATTCCAAGTCTTCTTCGAATTGCTCTTATTTTCGTGAAGAGCATTCATATAATATATTTCTTTAGTATGTTTGATTTCAGTGTTTACAGAATTGCGGGTTCTCTTAAAGGCGAACCAATCGTTTGGATCATTAGATCGAGTCGCTTTTATCTTGAGAGTATCCCTTTCGTGCATACGTTGTTTTAATTGAGGCGTGATCCAAGGCGATTTAGAAGCCCTAACACGCTTTGTACACAGGGGGGCATGTCTTTCAACAACACTGTAAAATGTGTTCTTCCAAACATGCCACATATCATTTGGATTTTCGTACGCCTTTATATCATCCCAATTCTGTAAACAGATATCATTTCTAAAACTGGCTGAATCAAAATTCTTAAATTTCCGATAGGTTACTGTAGAGTGACCTTTAGTGAATAAACCAGTTGAAAGTTTACGAAAAGCATAAGTTAGGCTATGATCACTAATACCGATATGAGAGACACCGGAGCAAACAATTTTGTCAGGAGTGTTAGTAAATATCAAGTCAATTAAAGTTGAAGATGACTTGGTCACACGAGTTGGTTCGCTTATTAATTGATTTAAGCTATAAAGATCGGTAAAAGTTAGATATGCGGAGAAGCGTTTAGGTCTTGAATTGGTTGACGAATTCGATGTCGTTCAACATTACGTCGACTATCTTATGAAAGAACGAAATCTGAGTTTGCAACACAGGCAGCCCAACTCTGACGCCTGTGATGTGTTTCTCTATTTTATTCTATATTATGGATATTCTGATGTTTTATATTTAATATTGAAAGAAAGCGATGCTTATGATACCGCGGCGCTTATCTGAATAGTGCACGGCTGCACGCGCGGTAATTTGAAACTCGAAACAGCTCTCACCAGTGCCACGTGAATACGCGTGTTGATCACTGAAAGCTGAGATGACAATTGCATGTGCGGTAATTTGAAACTCGAAACAGCTGTCACTGGGTGCCACCTGATCAGATTTCAGTGATCGTCACGCATATTCACGTGGCACCCAGTGACAGCTGATTTGAGTTTCAAATTACCGCCATAGCGCCGCGGTATCATAAGCATCGCTTTCTTTCAATATTAAATATGAAACATCAGAATTTCCATAATATAGAATAAAATAAAGAAACAGAGAAACACATCGCAGGAGACAGAGTTGGGCTCCTCAACCACAGGGTTGCAACTGTTGTTCGCACATGTTGAAAGAAGAGCACAGCTATCGCTTAGCAGTAAAAGCGGGCCTAACAGGGAAACCTACAAATTATTTGATGTATTCGCACATATTAGAAAGTCTTAGACAACTGCGTGAAAAATATGACTTGCTTTCTGTTGGAGTTGAGAGGTCTAGAATTATTCGACTTTATTCTAATTGCGCTATATGTTACTAGTATGTGCGGTAGAGGAAAAGAACTGCGAACATTGCAACTTTTCGATGAATCGAAAGAAAAGAGGACGTTTATGTTTGACTGGAAAGTTCGACGTAACGTTTTAGTGGCATCCGTCGACGGCAAGTACACTCTGTACGAAAACGATTTCAAAACCGTTTCGTCGCATGGTACATCAACTAGGTCCCAAGGACAGTGCAAAGTTTTATAGAATTATGTATCATATATATTAAATAAAACACTAGTAGCATAACACATGACACAAATTAAGTTTAATGCTATGCAGGATTAAAGATTGCTTGCTTATAAAGCTGCAGGTTGATAAAGGTGATAAGTTGGATAGAAAATTATGACAACTATGTCTATGGATAAAATTTCACGGGCTAATGCCCTATGATTATTGGGAATAAACACAACATCCTAATAAGAAATATTGCTGCAAAATTATGAAAATAAATTAAATGACGATGAACAATAAATATTATAAAAGTACATTTTAGCATCCAGACAAGAAAGAAACAACAGAAAATAATGCTAGTCCAGTGTTTTGATGACGTTAAATTAAAGCGAAGTACAAAGAACAAGAAATACAAGATTGATTTTGTAATAAAAAGTGCCATATAATGGACTACTCAAAAACCTCGGCTGTTTGGTCTTTACAGTAAAATACCAAACCTTGGCCACTATTGCTCTGCCAATACAGCAAGATCTCTGTTAGATATTTTACCATAAAGACCTCAGTCTTGGTCATTAAGTAGTTAATATTAAAATTATTGTTTACGTGTCAAAAATCCCATCCCTCGATCTTTTAAAAAAAACAAATTCCCTGTCTCAGAAAAACATCAGTGTTCCCCCAGCCTGGGTTAACATTGATAGCCTGATATTTACATCACAAAAATTAATATCTCTAGTGAAGGAACATGGGCTAATATAATTATTCAGGCAGTTTCAAATGCTCTTAATTTTGTCAATTCATATTATTGGAACAGCACCAAATTTCTCCAAGGCTACAATTATACAGCCAATAAATGGCCAAGGAACAAAATTATGTTTCAACAACAGAAATGAATCAATCTAACAGTACAACACTGTGTTTACAGTATGTGCACAACAGCCCCAAAAAATATAAGAGTCGCGACAATACAAAACAAAGTAATACGGTACTCGTATTAGTGCTGACTGCTGAACAGCTCAATACCCAAAACATATCTGCAATTGTATTTCTAAAATGCTATTAAGCCCAAGAATATACAATAAAAATTTCAAATAATCAAATGCTGTCATACTTAAATATAAACACGAAGTAAATACCGAAACTACAGACCGATTTACAAAAGTGCAGGAATCTAATTTCTAACAAAATAATATCGCAGGTTATTCTGTATCCATTGTGTCCATTATGATTATAAAAAGGCAGAGACTCGCTACGCTTACCTGTCGGCTGTCCGGACGGTTGAAATGCTGAATCATGACACAACGTGATAGAAATATCCTGAATATCAGACCTTTATTTTATATCCAGGCTCGTCTTCACCTAACAGACAACCAGTCCTTTATCCTACATCATATTTAATACTGTAAGTCCACAAAATCCCTGTTTTGAGAATATATCGCTCCTTGGGTCGGCCATTTCGATAAATCGATTCAGCTCGCGCGTGCGCAGTAGCATGTTAACTCTAAAAATAATGGGGACTCATCTTATATATTCGAGACATATTTAAAGTAAATTGAAGTCAAAACACCACGAAATAATGTTGCCACCCCCCGGATGTTAACACGGTCACTCTCTCTATATATATATATCGTGTGAATTTTCGTCACTCATCACAATACTGCAAAGTTTAAAAAACTTTGCACTAAAAATGGTCTTGGACGAACCGCAGTGGTTTCTTTCCTATCCAAGGCTGTATCTTTCTGAACAGATATCTCTGCTTAAGGGTAAATCACATCCGCATGTGGTTTTTGGTCTGACAGGCGTGCCGTTAGCCTGCGTGCAGACGCTTGTATTCCCGGCGGCTAAAGGCCTATAAGCGTCTGCGCATTGGAGGACAATTACTTGTGGTCACGAGTGGTCATGTGGATTTTTAATTGCATTAAAATGAATAATTTGTGCAATAAGGAAATTAATAAAATTATAGCTATTATTATTCATGGCGTCTCTGGCGTGCATTCTGTGTTTCTCAGCGTTAATAAAAGCTTCGGATCGAAATTTGGTTGTAAATAAGGGAGAGTTTTTGGTAAAGAGAGAGATCGACGACCTACACTTTGTCGTACATTCTACCTCACAGCATATCTGCCGTGCTTGCTTGGGTATTCTTAAACAAAGAAGAAACCACAAGAAGAAGCTTGACGATCTCGACGACAAAGTTCTCCGTCAATACCGCGAAAAGGCAGGAACGAAGGGACTTACGGTTAAAACGAAAGGCAATGCCAAGCGTTCGTTGTCCTTTGTTGATGAAAGCGGATCTCAGTCAACTTCGTCCTGCCCAGACATTATGCCAGTAGGCAGCTGTTCTGAACACCTCACCGAAAGCCCAACACTGGTATATCCCTTTCAACCGCGATCAACTTCCACACCGGCCACAAGGCGTCCCCAACATGAAGTGGATAACGTTTCAACTGCCCAAAACACAATTGTGTCAGTTAAAGTACAGTGGGGAAGCAAAACAGCCACTAGGACTTTGCCCGAAGATCTTTGCTCCATTGGCAAAATGATGTGTAGAGGGACATACACACAAATCGCGCGCGCAGCTTGGCGCTGTGAAAATGTCAGAGAACAAACTGTCCTTTTGTTTCTGAAAGAGATCAACCGAGAGTGTTCGAATATGTGCTCTAAGAAGAGTCCCAGCATTTTGCGCAAAACGAGCAAATAAGACATTGTGAACTTTTCGTTGACAAAACTCGACCACAAGTTAAAGGAAAGAACCCTGCTGCTCAGGAGTGTTTTGATGGCAGCTTCTATCGTAAAAGCAGTCTGGAAAGGAGCAACCTATACTGGATGCCAGCTGTATGTATGGCCTCATCCATCTGTCTAAAGAACAGATCACCTTATTTGACTGTCCTTCAACTGTTGAATACCATTTTTATTCAACACTCAGGATTAATGGTTGGTATAAAAAATATATAATTATTTACTTAATATACATAACTGTAGGGTTGATTAAATTATCATGTTTGTGATGTATGGTACATATTTTATTTTAGGCAATTCTGTGTCGATTACGGGTTCTGCGACTTGTGTCCCATACCTTCCTATACAAGAAATTGGATGAATTTGGTCACTATTTTGGAGAAGGTAAACAATGAAAACGAACGATTGCTGAAGATTTACAATGATAATCACGTGCATGGGTCTGAAGAGGTGACTGCAAGTGACCAGGTTGAGGCTGATCAAGGAAGAAAAATTGTCTTTGATAATTTTGATTTCCACCAAAGAGTTCATCACATGACAGAATCCCACCAGAACATAGACAAACATTGGGTAGGTCATATGAGTACTGAAAATCGTGTTTCTGGAAATCATCTCAGTATTAAGCCAAGATCGAAGCAAAACATTTTAGAGATGGATAATGGAAAGTTCATTCCAGACAGCAAAGAACATATTTTGCAGGGAGAAAACTATGCCACTTTAGTCTCTAGAATTGTTGTGTACAACATCGCTTGCTTGGAGTTTTTAAACGATCATGTAATTCAGCAAATTAAGCACCTATACTCAAGGGAAATGGCCAAGCCAACTGATACTGTAAGTCTATTTGTATTTATCATTGTGCCAACAGAGCATTCTCCAAATTTTGCAAACCATTTACTGATACAGATCAATTGACTATAGCCTGCATGCAGATCGCCACCCGAAATATACAAGCATCTGCACGCAGGCTATTAATACCATTGTCTTGTATTGTAAGGGACCATTCAATATTTAAGTTAGAGGGTTGGCGGAGGACCCCCCCCCCCGAAAAAAGATCCCCAGATCAGCTTTTATAATAAACTATATAATATTTAATAGTTTATATGAATAAACTTTGTTGCTTTTGGAATGTTAACTTAAAGGTCTTGTGAAGAATATTAACATCTATAACTTTAAAGACCCCCCCCCCCCCTAAGTACATCCAAATATTTCAAGACTTTTTTCAAATTATCTTTTCAGGACCCCCTATTTTCTCATAGATGTCCATTTTGTTACATTGACGTACCAGTAACATATTTAAACTTATACCAATTTAGACATTCCTGGGTATGATTTTTGAAAATGAAAACACCAATGAAGGTATGCAAGTTGTAATTGACGAAAGCCATCGATACGTCCCTCGATTCGGAGATGGAGAGCACAAGCAATTTACTAGCCAAGGTGTAGTTGGTGACCAATTGTCAGTAGAAAGAGGGATAAATTCTTTGATACAGATTGCCAATGGTCACACTGCAGATAACTGGAAAGAGGGTATTCATTTTGAAATCGCTGATTTCCATGCCCAGATGAAATTTTTACAGGTGAAAATACCTTATTTTATCTATGTAAAGAGAGAAAAGTTTTCTCATTGAAGGGAGATATCCTGGCAAGGTTGGAATTTGCAATTTGACAATGCTATCCCTTTTCTAAATAGTGTTTTCAACAGTCAGTTTAAATTGTGCTTGATAACGATAAGAATTAAAGTTAGCTCCAGGTGACATCATTAATCACGGGAAGCCGATGTTACAAAGTTTGTTGTGAAGTTTGCAAGTTCATCACAAGTTCTTTTAGAACTACGCCTCTGATTGGCAGGCTACTGGCATCCTAGTAGCCAATCAGAGGCATAGTTCTAAACAAACTTGCAAAGATTGTGATGAATTTATAAACTTCGCAACATTTTTGTCAAAAGTAATCTGAAACCGACTGTAAATACCTGCCATCTCAAAAGTTTGTTTTAATATTGTGCACTGTGTTATATTTTCAGGTTGCATTTGATCACTTTTACAACACTAGTGCATCTTCCGATAAGTGTACACTTTTTTCTGACCGCAACCATATCAATAGAAGAAATGTTGTTGCTGAAGTTGACAAAAACTTCTCTGCATGCAAACAATTCTTCAGAATGGAAATTGAAGCAAGAGTTGCCGCTGCCACCCTTGATGTCTTGCAGATCACCTCCCTGGAGGAGACTCCCCCTGAAGAAGTTTTGCCAGTTGATGCGACCGCAGAGACACAAACAATTTTTCTGAAAGACCTGGCATTTAAAATTCTTGACAAATATATTGTCAATGAAAAAAACAAATGCTCTGATGGAGGAATTGCAAGAGTGTAGCATGGATGTATTGGAAGATCGTCGTTTCCCATGTAGATTCCCTGGCTGCACTAAGTCATTTGCATTTGATGGCAAAAGACGCATAGCACACGAGAAGACCCATGGTTTAGACTCCAATAGGCGAAACAGTCAGCAGGCATCATCCAATGCCTTTGTGGCAAGGATGATGTCTTCAATTATCAGTTGGCACATTAGAGTATGGAATTCCGTTCCTCAATTTCTCAGATGCAATATCAGAAGGTGATGGGTTGCGCATTTTGAGGTGCTGGAAATATTTCCTGCTATTTTTAAAAGTAGATGGGGCCCGTAGCCGTAAGTATGCCTTGGAAGGGCTTCGCCTGATTTCACAAGTGTATGCTATTTTACCACCACGGGACACACACAGGCTTATTTAGAATAGGTCCATCAAATCCAAGTATGGCTTGGGTGGCAACATACCTCTTGACCTGGCATTAGAACATTACAACCGGGTACTAAAAGAGGTCATTAAGAAAATGGGCCCTAATGCGTCAAATGAAACGGCGATAACACGTTTCTGCAAATGTTTGTCTATCAACAAACAATTGATGGACAATTTTGATCTTGGTTGTGCAGTACTAAAACGATCAGGTTCACATGTGAGAAAGAAGTGTTTGGATGATTTCAAGAAAATTGTTCAAGAATTACTTTGTAATAATGCTTTTAAATACTCTGCAGATAGATCTTATAAGTATTTTAGTGGTTGTTCTTCAAGTCTCCTTATTAATTTTGACCTACATGCAATGTTTAAATGGATCAATGGACACAAAAAGAGCATTTATTTAAATAAGACTGCCAGATATTTGTAAAAAAACTACGGTATTAACATTATAGTAAACACCCACTAAAAAAACATACTTTTATTAAAACATCCTGCAATTTTACTTAATTAAAATTCATATTATTAAACTGTTCTTATTGGTAATTCTTTTATAGCAAAAACTGCTAGATACAGCATTTTAAAAAAAATTTTAATTTAGATGGACAACAAATTAATGCTGAAGTTCTTAGTGGGTGTTTACTGTATACAATATCATACTGTACTATTGATCCTAAGATGTCACAATTACTGCATTCTACTGTTATTACATTGTCAGAGTTTTAATTGAAATCAGATTGTTTAGTACACCAAGAAATTATATCTGAGTTGTAAATGAAACCAGCAACCTTTCCTCAATGTTCTGGGGAAACAAGCAATCAAGCATCCAATTTGGCTGCAAATGAAATTTGTTTTAGAGTATACACGTAGAGCTTGTTTTGTAAACTGAAAAAAAACTTCAAACTTTTTGTACTTAGATATTCAGAAACGTTTGAGATTTGCCATCTCTACCAGTTTTGTATAATATATTGTAAGGTTGACGTAAAAATGTGGATTACTGTATTTACAACTCATTTTCTGATTTCAAGTTTGATATAATGGTTCTAAATAAATTTATGTGGGTTGTATATATTTTCATGTCATATATAATACTATAGTTTAATTGTACATGATGTAAGGCCAGATATCAGTTAATATTTTTAATTTTCTATACAAGTTCTTTAGAGCTCCATATCTTCTGTAACAATTAATGCTGATGCTTCAGTTGCAATGTTCTCCATTCTAAAACTTATGTCTGAAGGGTTTTCTGTTGACCTATCTAAGTTACTCATTTCCTTGCTAACATCTGACAAATCGTCATCCTGACACAACATTACATTAAATGAGTCATCTCTTATATCTAACCAGTCTGAGTCCACACTGTAATTCAAATCAGAGTTTTCTAACTCTAAATTGAGCTGGCTAATGTCAATGTCACCAAACACTTCTGACAAAATGTTCAAAACTTCAAGAGCATGCTCACTTCGCCAAATTTCAACACAATTAAAAATATCAGACATGCAAAATAGCTTACTAACATTAGCAATAACTTGAAGAATTTGAAAATTACCAAATTCCATGGCCACACTAGGATACAAAACTTGCTTTGGAGCTCCATTGCACAATATATGTTGATAATCATGCAATTTAGATTTTAACAATGTTTTCTGTTCGTTACTTACTATTCTATGATAATTGTATTGGTATAACTCATGATCGTTGGTGAAATTGAGATGTAGATTTTTGGCACATTCTCCTCTTAAGCCTGAGCACAAACAAGCTTGAGCACAAACATCACAGCACTTGCAACCCTCCACTTCAAATTCATGATTACCAGGGAAATGGCTCATAATTTCTTTTCGACGACATTTTTCTGAAGCTATTAATGCCTTCATGTCATCAGAGCTGTGAGAAGCCAACAGCCCATTGTGAAGGAGAATGCATGTACTCTCTTTTCCATCCCGCCCAACACGTCCACATTCTTGTAGATAGCACTCAGTAGTTTGGGAGGGACCAAAATGGACGACTCTATGCGTACCCTTACAATCAATGCCCATACCAAATGCAATGGTGCAAATCAAGACCCTTATGTGACCATCAGGAACACATGTTGACTTTAAAATGTGTTTCTTCGAAGACTCTGGTGTTCCAGCATAGAACATCTCTACAATACAGTCTTTTGGCAACATACTTTCACCAAAATACATGTATTTACCAAGTGCCAACTTGAATGCCCTCCATAAAACTGCAGCTTGCTTTCTTGTTTGGCAGTAAACAATGGTCTTTGTAGTTTTCTCTTTATGTTGCTTCACTTCATTGATAACATCACCAAATACATTGGTAAGTTCTAAGTCATTGTCAATGTACTGTATTGAATACATTAGATTTCGACGTTCTGGACTCCTTTCTTCAGCTCTAACACTTCAAAGATCTTCTTCCTGGTAGTCTTTGTTGCTGTAGCAGTGCACACAATCAGGTTAAGTCCTTTGAATATAGACTTCAGACTACCAAGATTCCCAAAGTTCTAAAAGCAACTGGTTTTGGCCCTGGCAATCCCCTGTAGAATAAGAAAGAAACGGGTATATAGGAAATTTAGTAATAGTATAAATGAACCTGTATAAAGTGTTCAGAGTCAGAAACTAGTTTAACACTATAATTGTTTTCACTTTTATAGTTAATTTAATGAAAGTAACTTACCATTGACTTATACAGTGAGCTTCATCGACAGCAACACAAACACAATTTTCCACAAAGCTTTGACATTTCCATAATTTCTCCCAGCGTTTGGTGCCCAACATCGATTCCGGTGAAATAAACAACAGTGAGTAGATGCCATTCTTGCATCAGTCAGCACAGACTCATCTTGTTCTTTAAACACAGCTGCTGCGTTGATTCCTAATTCCTGCAGTCTGCTTACTTGGTCAACCATCAGCGACACCAAAGGACAGATAACAATCGCTGTGCTGGTTCCAATAACTTGGTCAAGTAAGACATCGGCAATCAAAGGAATCGATTGGAACACAATCGACTTGCCATATCCAGTACTTGCGCAGAAGAACACGTTTTTTTCCTTTAAATAACGCCTTAATTGCCTTAACTTGGTCTTCGAAAAGGCTATCAATTTGAAAAAAATGACAAACAAGTCGCAGAGCATCTTGAAAATCTTCACCATCTAACTTTGAAGCTTCGACAAACGCCATGTTTTTTAAGTGCTCGAGATAATTTTTGCTACTTCGTGATAATTTGCATAAATTAGCAACGAACCAATCACATATGGTTCCAACTTTCTGTGGAAAATCGACGTGACCAGAACAAGTAATTGTCCTCCAATGCGCACACGCTTATAGCCCTTCAGCCGCCCGAAATACAAGCGTCTGCACGCAGGCTAGGCAGAGGCTAACTCTCTCTCCTCTCGTTTCTCCGCTCGCCCGCGTTCCGATTTTCAGCGGGTTTCCTCGTATAGGCCCCCTCTACTGAATTGGAAGCCTCTGCGGAGGAGAGAGCACTTTAATAACAAAAAAGTTATTTTTTTAAAACTACTCTAGTTTCTACATATATTAATAATTGTTGAATAATTACCTACACATGCAAAAATATCAGACCTGATACAGGCAGTTTCAGTTCGCCTGATCATAGACAATCCAGAACCAGACGAATTGTCTATGGCCTTATGATACAGCTATAAATTTGTTAGCAGGCTGAATAACTTGCGCATTTAAACTGAAATAAAATATACTCAAGTTGCCAACTTTTTGAAATTATCGGACATTTTCCTAAACTGTTAAAATCAAATCTCATTTGCATAACATATTCCCCCAACAAATGGCGAAATACATGGTCCAGAAAAAATCATTTAAGGTCGTTATATTTTGCTCAAAAAGTTGCCTCAAAAGTGTAATCTACAACTACGAATTAAAAAAAAGACCGCATTATTAAATATCGTTCTTACCTTTTTAATTTTCAATGCCTCTTCTACAAGTTCTGTGTGTTTACAGTTTACAGTGAACGCATGGCCACGGAAACCAGTTTTACAAACCTGTTCGAAACCAGTTGGATGCAAAAACACCAGTGCCCCCACCCCCAGTCCCCAGAACCTGTGATATGTTAGAGAAAACCCGCTCAGTTGTCTTATATTACAAAGGATAATTTTTGCATTGATTTCTGTAATCAGGCACTGAAGAGATTGTGCAGCGCTTTTAAAGTGGGAAACTTTTAGAAGCAAGTTGCGCTGAGGACGAAGAAAAATCAGGCGTCTATACGCAGGCTAGCCCCTCCCCCCAAATGCAGAACGCCTGACACGCAGACGAAATTTAATGTAAACACGGCAAATATGCTATTTTTTCTAATATCTGTTCGACTGAAGGTCTTTGTGTGTCAAAATTTATATAAAAATCAACGGCAAGGTATACGAAACATATCTGTTACGAAATTACATCGCTTTAATGGACATAAAAGCATTAAATCATCGGGTAAACGACGAATAGATCTTGAAGCGGCATGTCCTTTGATTTTAGAGACGAGTCTCGCTTCAATAATCGCTAATACGCATTTTCTCATATAACATGTAATCTTCACATTTTAAGTAGACGAAACCTACAGCGTTCGATTCGCCAGATTCAAGTGATCATTTCGATATAGAATTGTTTCGCGGGATAAATGTCAACACAGCATAATAATATTTCCTTGTCCTTCGGCTGTCCATTCTGTCTTCATGATTGATCTCTCATCTGTGTTTCTTTCATCTTCACATCTTAAGTAGACGAAACCTACAGCGTTCGATTCGCCAGATTCAAGTGATAATTTCGATATAGAATTGATTTAAATCGGACAAAAACACAACGTTTCATAATGATAAATATTACGGAGTTTCGCGGGATAAATATCAATATTTCCTTGTCCTTCGGGTGTCCATTCTGTCTTCATGATTGATCTCTCATCTGTGTTTCTTTCATCTTGGAGAGAATCTTTGCAATGGTTTACAGGTATCGGTAAACTTTTCCAACTGCGATTCATTGCCATTAAAACGAAAGTCCGAAATCTTAGATCTGTTTATTATGTTGACGTTTCATCCACGGTTCTGCGAGTTCTTTCTTTAATCTCTCATCTGTGTTTCTCTCAGTCATCCAGTTATCTTGGAGAGAATCTTTGCATTAATTTGCGGGTTTACAGGTCTCGTAAATGCTTTTCAGACTGCGATTCATTGACAATAAAACTGGCCGAAATTGCTTTAATTCGCTATTTATACGCCCACGCAATAATTACATTCTCTCGACGTAGAAAACGACGAACACAGAAATGAAGCCCGATTTAAGACTTGTGCTTACCACAGGGTAGCCCAAGTAATGACTATTAATAAAACTAATACTCTCTGTCTTAACAGATAAACAGTGATTCAATTGACAAACAAGTACTTTCAGAACAACGTTTTGTTTGTCGAAAACACTGATTGTATTAATATTTTTTAAAAAACGCCATTATCTTAATAGATCATGTTGGTGAAAAACTGAGTATTGGGACTTTATAAAAATAATTGTAAAAATGACAGTTAAAAAGTTAAAAATATCTCAAAATTATTATATTTATATATAATAACAATGTACATATAATGATAAACAATAAGCAAAATTATTGTTGTAAAAGCCCTGTCACAATACTATCATCAAACTGATGTCGACCACTTCTTGTCTCAATCAACACCTGCCCAACTACTCGGTTCACTTGAAAGCCATCAAATGTTTTTGGAAATATACGGCAGAGAGAATCTGAAGATAAAGTATCCAAAAATGGGCTTTTAATATGTGGAATAAACGTCTGTGCTGCTTATTTAATTAACGACACCAGTGGAATCCTGCCAGGTAACCCAAGCTATTGTTGACTCAGTAACTGTAGAAACCACTATGCAATTAAAAATACTATCCTTTCAAAATAATTGATTTTACTAACCATGAATAAGGATAATTCTTCCCTCGTCAAGTTTCTTTTTGCCCTTTCCCCGAGAAAGTGTTGAAATGTTCCTTTCCTCCACCGTAAACATGGCCACTGCCAGAACCCGTGCAGCTTTTTAAAATTCCCAGCACTCGAACCCTTTGATTTCAGATGGTGTGGGATATCAGACAGTGTACCATGTTGTACTTCTGTCGTTTCTGGTAATGGTGATAATATTGCCGGTGGTGATGGTGATGGTGGTGGTGATAATGGTGGTGGTGGTGATAATGGTGGTGGTGATAATGGTGGGAGTGGTGTTGAGATCATCAACATGGACAACTGTTTGTACCTGAACAAAAAAACAAGTACAAAACAACTATATATAACTATATAAATAACTATATAATAAGTGTCTGGCACTGTATTACAGTTGTCTCTGAATACTATTGCATACATATTTTATTCACTGCTGATCACTAAAACATTTTTCCAGTATTAAAAATACTCACAGAAGTGCTGTGGGCTGATCTTAGTTTGGCAAATTCACTTTGCATTCTGCTTACAGCTATAAATAAGTGTTAATGTGTTATTTATTAATTAAGTCAGGGGGTGGAGCTACATCTCAAATGTTGCATGTAACAAACCAAAATGTTCTACTCAGCTGCTCCACACAAGTATAGTATCATACACAAGTATAGTATCATAGACATGGATTTTCGTATCCACATACATGGATTTTCCACATAGAAAAGCACATTAGGTAGGGGATTGGGGTTAGAAAACAGGTTTATAAAGATCGCATATTACGATTTAAGGTAGTTTCCAAGGGCAAGGTTTCCTTGACAAGTTAACTTGATATATAAGTTCGTTCAAAATGACAAGTTTGCACTTGGCAAGTCACCTTGTTCAAAAGCTTTTGGACAACTGGGAATTTGTCAAGAAAACTTTAATATTTGGTAATATGTGTTAATAATTAAAGCTATATCAAAGCTAAAGAATGATTATATAAATAAAATATTCAGTTGAGTGATTATATATTAAGAATACTTAGCTGAAAATAAGTGTTTTCACTTTGGGCGATCAATGACAATTTGCCAAACGACAAGTTTTTAAGAGTAAACACCACCGTTTAGATGAGTAAGTCGGGAATTTCTGTATTCATGTGTTAGCTATATGGTTCGCCGGGCGCCGGGATTCATTCTCGTTCCCGAGAATTTAATTAATTCACGCTTATGAACAGTCTCGTTTCCCCTTCTCGTGTAATTTGACGCAATCAATAACAAAAAAATATTTCCTAAAATGCTAAATGTATTGTTCTTACGCAAGAGCGCCATCTCCTGCTGAACTCTTTCCACATCTTGCAAAGAAAAAAAACAACTTCAGTGAGGTGACTGTCTTAGGCGTAGAACGCAATAAAACCATTTTTAGAGCAATCCGACTGTTATTTCAAAAGTTATCACTGTTTTGAGTGAGAAAAACCTTTTTCGAGAAAAAGTGTTTTTCTCCAAAATTTGACGCAAAAAGTGAAATTTGCTGAAAATTAACCAAAATATGCTGTCTTAGGCGTAGAACGCAATAAAACCATTTTTGAAACATTTTCGTTTTTGTGTAAATCATATCAGGCAATAAAAATGGTCACTTTTTACGTGATGTCTCCTACATAGAGTAACCTCTCGCTGCATTTGCTTTTGCTGGACAGTAGCACTAGAGCTGGGTTGTTTTTTCTGTACTTTTAGTTTTTTGATTTTTTTTGGGTCGTCTTTTCGTGCGGGCGGACTGGTAGGAGCATTGCGCTTCAGATATTATTTCTCTACACCAGCTTTGGTACCTTAAATAATTAATAGTTTGATATTGATTACAATACAAGTAATTTTATTGGCATTTAAACCCGTAAAGGACACCTAACTTAAAAAAGATTAAGGCGCGTGTTAATGGCCAATTAAACCAAGACAGCTTTCTTGCTCTAAAAACGCTTGATACATTTACGACGCCAGTCCGGCGTCATACCATCTTAAAATAACATTGTAATCTAAATTTAGAAAAATAAGATTAAATAAAATATCATGCACAACCTAAATTTTGAAAAATACGACTGTGATATTGGAAAACCACAAAGTTAAAGTTATCTGAAGAGCATAAAAAAGACCAAAAATACATATATTGTACCTATTCATATAACCGAGTTTCTCGAGGGCTGTGTACCGTTATTTACGGACTGAGTTTCCCCCTCTTCGATTTATGGCCATAGAGGGAAGGGGAAAACCAAGCGCATCCGTAACACGGTCAGAGAAAAGTAGAAAACGTTAGTAAGAGGTTTATTATACGGCTTTTTTTTTTTTGCCATCAGTGGTGGTGTGTACGTAAGTAAGTTATGGACCGCAAAATGAGCAGTCAGAGCGTGCGAAATTACCCAGCCATATTAAGAAAATATCTCTTAACATTTTACCTGCAACTGCGGCTATTGTGCCTTTATAGCACATACCCTGGCATAGAGCTAAAACAACTTCCCCCTTGCTGTATGATATTAAGGCCGCCATTCCATCAACGCTGGAAATGTCTTTGCGCAGTATTGTGTGTGCTATTCGCCTATTCCTGCATGATTTTAATCATGCCTCCAAACGTAAATCGTATAAGCAATGGCAGAGAGATTCTAGCATCCCGATTCCAAAACGAACACTAGTACGCCTGAAGAAAAAATCAAGACGGAAACCTGGATATTAATGTTAATAGTGAGCCAGCTGCTGAATGCCATTACGCTAGTGATGGTGGCGATTACTCCAATGGGATTGTTGGTGAAGATAATTTTATATTAGAGCCAAACCGCACAGGTGACCATGAATGTGATGACTTGCTTGCGAACGAAAACAATGCATTAAATAATGGAATCTATGACGACGAAAATATGTTGACGAAAATATGAACACGCAGATAATTTAGACGCGGATGAATACTCGGATCGTGAATTAATTTGTGAATCATCGTCTGACTCTGCTTCGGAAGATGAGGAAGAACTTCAGCTTAACGACTTCATTTATCCTGGTGGTTCTATCACAGTCGAGGACAGTATTTTAAGTATAATGAAATACGCAATACGACACATAACGACATATTCTGCGTTAAGTGATTTGTTGGGTCTGGTGTCACTTCATCTTCCGGACAGCAGCAACAAAGAGCATTTGAGGTCGCTGTACTTTCTTAAGAAAGCGTTTTCTTCCCAAGCGCGCAAAGACGATTCAATTAATTAAAATGAATACAGGGCCGTTCCGAACACTGTTTGTTTGGGGGGGTGGAACAGGATGATTTACCTGATTTTTTTACCATATCACATTTTACCTGAAAATATTTCCTGACAAATATTGAAATAAATCTGACATAAACATTTTACCAACGCCTTGACAACGTGTTTAAATAAAATAATGTATTAAATGATATGATGTAATTGATATTTCTTCCCGAGTCTCTTAAAGTTTGGACACACGTGCCACTCGCGTAACAAAACCCAACAAATTTATAAATGTTAATAGTTCATAATACTAATACACTCAGTTTCCGACAACCAAACGAGGCAAATAGATTAAAAATACTAAATAAAGTGTAAAAAGCACATACCACTCATAATGATTCATTACTGCTCACGAAATAAATGGACCGTACAATTTTATGATCCATAATTTCCGCAAAATTTCCGCCATATTGATTGACGAGAAACCGCTGGCTTCTGATATCGTTTTGTCTGGAACAGTCGCCCAGGCATTGTAATCGAGTTTTACTTTTGTTAATTGTATTCCAGGAATTTCGGTAAAGTGCGCATCAATTTGTTATCACTGTTAAATTAATTTCTTCATGATACACTTTAAAATATCTAAATTTTGTAATTATTATATAAATATATTACTAAGCAACCAAAACTTTTACCTGATTTTTTTTGTATTATCAATTTCGGATTTACCTGAAAATTGTTATTCGCAATTATTGGGGGGGGGGGGGTGTGACACCCCCACACACCCCCGCTCGGAACGGCCCTGAATGAATACTGCCACGATTGTTCTGCTCCGGTGGGAGACGACGCAGAAGCAAACTGAGTTTTGTGGAAGAACTAGAAGCAGGAGGGAGAAAAATTATTTTTTAACTTTGGATATCGGAGAACAAATCAAGAGCATGTTCGAAGGTAAGCAGTAGAATGCCTAGCTGCGCTAACATGTTTGTCGTTCGCACGGTCCCCTTCCCGAAAGTACAGTAGAGGTTCCCAACTTCCCAAGGAGAGGTCCATTGGGAGCACAAGTCCAAATCCCTAGGGAACCCTAGAGCGAAGAAAATGGCTGTTCGAGGAAAATCGTAGGTGTTCGCTTGATATCATGCAGTCATCACTGACACGATTCGTTTCTCAGGTATAAAGTGCTTTTATGAACAGTATAATTTTGACTATTAATTTTATACAACTATGTAATTCAGGATACTTTGATACCAGTGGCAATGTATTTTATTATGTACATTTGAATATCTGCATAATTAAGACTTTATTTAAACTGGAATTATATTTTTACAAGTTATTCACTTTGTATGGATATTTGAATATTGTGACGTTTTTGTACAATTAATACTTTATACAAAATAATTAACAAAAATAATGTACAAAATAATTGTTTAGCAGAAACTGATATATTTTGACATTTATGCCATCTAAAGTAGACCAGTGGAAACTGGTTGGTAATAATGACTGTAATGGGTTAAGACCAACTGCATGACATTGATATTGTAAGGGAAACATATGTAAATACTCTCTGTATGAAAGTTATAGTTATGCTGAACAATTACAGTTTCTGCTGAACAATTTGGCAATTTAATGTTTTGTACAAAAAGTCACAATATTCCAATATCAATACAAAGCAATCACAAGCATAAACATGAACACCATAGTAAGTACTCACAATTATAAAATATTACAATTCCAGTTTAAATAGTCTTTAATATGCAAATATTCAAAATGTCATAATAAAATATGTTAAATGTGTAAGTAAATACAGGTACGTCAAATTATCTTGAATTAGTTATAAATTTAGCCTCATTATTAGTCAAAATTATACTGTTCAGAAAAGCACTTACCAGAAACAGATTGTGTCATCAGTTGATTGCAACCCTTCTACAGACTAGGTGCTGGCTTAACACCTAGCTCTCAGTTCATTTACAAACGATTTCTATGATTTTCCTCAGCCATTTTCTTTATTGAACCCTAGCACTTAATACTACAAAGGAAGTTCATATTAACAATTTGTGGGAATATTTCAATGTTCACCAGGTTATAATCTCTACAGACCGTGGACTTATACTGGTAGCTGACCCGGCTTTGGGTGGGGGCCCGTAATAGACACAATAAGTTTGACATTATACAGTAATATTGTTCTTAATTCTGGCATGGCTTTTCGTTTTTGAATGAATAGAAAATGATTTTGTCCAGGAAATTGCATATGGCTTAAAAGAAAGGGAGCGTGTACAGTGTCAGTTAAATTTGGATGTTACTGTGGAGAGTGAATGGCATGATATCATGGATGGTGACGTCTATATGAACCTCCTTTCCCCAGATTATTTATTTTATTTATTTTTATAATATTTATACAGGATGCTCCACTCACCAATGGTGATTTTCAGGGAGGTCCTGTCGTAAATATAAAGTACAGTAGTGTTAAAATACATGATTTAAGTCAGTGGTAGATAAGATTGAAAGAGTAAACGTTTAAGTAATTAAAATAGTTTCTTTAGAGTTGTTTTGAAATAATTAATGTTAGTCGATTGTCTCAAGTCAGTTGACAATGAGTTCCAGTCTGAAGCTGCATGATAAAGTGTTCGTTGTTTCCCCCAATTTGTGCGTGGTCGAGGTAGACGGTAGTCGTTGCACCGACGTGTTTTGTGGTGGTGAATGCTAGAGATTTTCTTGAGCTCAAGATCCAAATCTGAAATTTCATTTACACATTTAAAAATAGAGAGACAACGATGGTAGCGACGACGAAGATAAAGTGGTTTCCAATTAAGAGTTGATAGTGATTCTGTAGCAGAGAAGTAATTAGTAAGGTCAAGGATAATTCTGGCAGCGTTGTTCTGTAATATCTGTAGGTGGTCCATGAGTGTAGAATTATTCTTGTCTCCCCACACAATATCACTATAGTCGAGTAAAGGTAGTATAAGGCTGTTATAGAGGGTGACTCTGGCATGAAGAGGTAGTAAAGGTTTAACATGACGGATTAGGCCTAGGCGTTGGTTGACTTTCTTGGTGATGGAATTAATGTGATCTGACCAACACATGTTTTGGTTGATTGTTACTCCTAAATATTTGAACGAATCAGATCTATCCAGAGGTGAGCCATTTGCTTTTAGTGAAATATGTCCAAAGTTTGAAAGTTTTCGAGTGCTGCCATAGATTACGAATTTGCATTTGGATACGTTTAGTGTAAGTAGATTTGTGTTAAACCATTCACTTAAGCGGTCAAGGTCAGAATTAATCTTTTCTTCAAGGTCATTGGCGTTGGTAGATGAGTAGTAGATTACTGTATTATCGGCATATAATGAGATATTGCAGTAACTAACACATGTTGATAAGTCGTTAACATAAATTAGAAATAACAGTGGTCCAAGGACGCTTCCTTGGGGAACACCGACAGGAACTAGTTTAGAAGAGATTGCGTTTGCCAAAGTGGTGACTTGGTTTCTGTTGGATAGATAGGATTTGAACCAATTAGTAGAGTTTTCAGAAAAACCAGCAGAGATAAGTTTACGAAACAAGATGGAGTGATCAACGGTATCGAAAGCTTTTGATAAATCTAGAAAAACGGCACCAGTTGTTAAACCTTTGTCTAGATTATATAAAATGTTGTCAGTAAAATGAACCAGTGCTATTTCGGTTGATAGCTTGGGCCGGAATCCAAACTGCTGCGGTGATAGAAAGTCATTAGTAGTAAGAAAGTTGTAGATTTGCATGTGTACAGCTTTTGGAATGATTGTGATTGGTCTGTAGTTGTTAGCATCCGACCGATCACCCGTTTTGAAGAGAGCGGTTACTTTTCCTGATTTCCAAAATGATGGAAATGTTGAAGAGTTTAGCGAGCGATTGAATAATTTTGTTAGAACAGGAGTGATGACAAAGGAAGCATCCTTTAATAAATTGGCACTAATACGATCCAGGCCTATAGCTTTGTTAGTTTTAAGTTGTTGAATTTGATTGTAAACGAAGCTTTCATCGACTTCTTGGAAGGTAAATTTGTTGTTGTTAGAAGCAGTTATGGATTCAGGAATGGTTGAAAGATTTCGGGAAAAAAGGGAAAGTTTTTCTTTTATTTTAGTTGCCAGTTTGGTTCCAATAGTGGAAAAGTGATTGTTTAGTACTTCTGCAATGGATGTAGGTTCTGTATGAGATACACCATTAACTTCGATGCATGATGGTGGTGAGCTAGATTTTTGATTACATAATTTATTGAGGGTTTTCCATAGTTCACTAGAGTTTCCTTTGTTTTTGTTGATCAGATTTAAGTAGTAATTAGATTTGCATTTACGAACAGTTTTGTTAACAAATGATTTCAATTTTTTGTACATTACCCAGTGAAAATTAGAGTTAGTTTTAGTTGCTTTTCGGTGATGGTAGTCTCGTTCCTGCATAGCGCTGTTCAGTTGTGAAGTAATCCAGGGCGTCTGGATTCTTTTTGTTCGAAACGTTTTTGTTGGAGCATGTCGGTCAGCAATATCTGTAAAAATATTGTTCCATATTTTAACAGCGGTGTTAATTTCTGGCTCCTCGTCAATAATGTCCCATTGTACAGAGCTAAGTTCCCTAACGAATGACTCCTTTGAATAGTTCTTGAAAGATCGGTATTCAATGGTCTTACCAGGGGCCTTCGTAACTCCTGCTTTGATGACACAGTAGACGAGTGAATGGTCGCTCAGATGGACATGTAGAACGCCAGACGAGGCTACGCGGCGTTTGTTGTTTGCAAATATTAAGTCAATTGTCGTAGAAGTATTTTCAGTTATTCTAGTTGGTTTATCAATCAGTTGTTCAAGGTTGTTTAAATTAGCAAGGGTAGTAAGTTTCCGTTTCATATGTAGAGTCGGATCTGTTTTAGAAGTCAAAAAGTTAACATTAAAGTCACCAAGTAATATAATTTCGCTTTCAGAAGGAATCATTGAAAGAGTATTGTTGAGATCTTCAATAAAGGTGTCTAGAGACTGATTTGGGGCTCTATAAATTGTTAAAATAAAAAGTTTTTTTGCATTTGGATCGAGTAATTTCAATGACGTTTGATTCTATGGTGTTGTTTTGTAAGTCAGATCTGGTTTTGTAAGGAATGCCGTCTCTAACGAAAGCGAGTGTTCCACCACCAGATTTTCCGGTTCTGTCGTTTCGGGAAAAAGTGTAGCCGGGAATAAATAGTTCATTGTCACTAATGTTTGAGTTCAGCCAGGTTTCTGAGATTGTAAAAATGTCGAAGGGTTTATCTTTCAATAAAAGTTTCAAGTCATCCATTTTTCCGGTGATGCTTCTGATGTTGAGATGAGCTATTTTTAATCCACGTGAGCCAAGAATTGCTGTTAATAGATCCTGGACCAGGGTTAACTTCAACATCACCAGATAAACAGATGACCATAGCTGCGAGTGAGGCGTAGAGGAAAAAACTGCATCCACGAGCAAACTTTAATGAGTTTTCCAATGGATGTCGTTTGATCGTTGATCGATGAGTACGTGCGCTGAAGAAAGTCTTATGTGTTGTAATATCCATGTTCACATTGAGGAGTATGTGTTTTGATAAAGTTGCTGATTTGCATGACTTAGAAAAATAAAATCCGTGTAAAGTGATAAACATGTAAAGAAAAAGCCAGAGTTTTCGTGAGCAAAATATTCTCCGACCACCAGCCATGATGCAATCTGTAGATGCTCAGGAATTAGTGAGGGAGGGATTCCACCAGAGCACGAAAGCCAACGGTAGAGTATAGCAAAGTGAATCAAAATTATGAGCGAATTAGGTGCAAAATCAGCTGACACTAGGCCATAATCAACCTCGTTCCCAGGCTCTTACCTTCGCCCTCCCCCCACTGCAGAAAGACCCTGGTATTGATTGGTCACGTGTCTCCCGTAAAAATTTGTTCCCGTGCCCGGGTAGGGTGAGCGAATTTCAATCCAATTTTCAAATTTTCAATAGTCGCCATGTTGTCAAACTCGAAGTGTGCGCTTTTCCTTTCGTGTTTGGAGTTTGCTATATTGAATAGTATTTTTAGTGAGGTTGTTTTAAAACCTAAACAGGTTATTTGCCTGGAAAAGGTTTTTTTTAAGCACGGATGTTATTGCTGTACTGCCGACTGGATATGGTAAATCATTGATTTTTTGCTTGCTTCCTGCCTTGCTGTTTGCCAAGAAAAATGGAATATCCAAATTCGAAGTAAACATATCATCGGTTGTTATCGTCGTATCGCCTTTAAATGCGCTGATAAAGAGCCAGGTTTTACGGTTGGTATCCAGTGGAATTCGAGCATCTTCTCTTGATGTTAGAATACAAGAGATCGAGCATGCAGAAGTTGAAGATAATGGCGGTGAACCTGAGATTGTTTGCGATTTTCAATTCAGTGATAAATCCAAGCTAGAAATTGGATATTATAACATTGTGTTCGCACATCCAGAGTCCTTGGTCTCATGCGCGTATGGAAGAAAATTGATGCTGAGTAAACCATATAAGGACAACGTTTGCGCCATTGTTGTTGATGAAGCTCATTGTATTTTAGAATGGTAAGTTGACTAGAATTTATTGTTGTGATAAATTCAAGTAATCATGTCAGTTCAATTTATTGAATTTGGTACTCAATATATAAAAGATTAGTGAATTTTACTTTATTAATTATGACATTTTTTAATAGGGGCAATGACTTCAGAGTCGATTATGGTAATTTGTCTGTGTTATGTGCCACATTTGCAAATGTACCTGTCATAGCAATGACTACCACAGCCAACAAGAGTGATAGGAAGTCTATCAAGAAGTCATTGAACCTGAAAATGTGTGCTGAAGTGGTTGCCAATCCTGACCGCACCAACATCACCTACAAGAAATCGTTCCGAGTTGAGCCAGATATAGAGTCTCTGACAAACATTCTAACTCCGATGGCACAAGATTTGCTAAAGGAACCAATTGATTTCCCTTTAACCATTGTCTATATCCCACTAAAGTGGTGTGGATTTGCTTACAAAATATTTGAACATATTTTGGGTAGCAGCCAGTATTTCCCCAAAGGTTCAAAACCCAATTCCTGAGAACAGGTTGTTCGCCCAGTTCCATTCACCTCAAACACAAGAAATGAAAGACGAAGTTCTTAAACAGCTTAGCTCTTCGGACAGTCTTATCAGGGTTGTATTTGCCACAGTTGCTCTAGGAATGGGAATCGATATCAGAGGAATTCGAACTGTTGTACATATCACCCCACCATATACCATCCAAGCATATTTCCAGGAAACTGGTAGAGCTGGACGAGATGGACAACATGCAACAGCAATTCTCCATTATAATAATCGTGACATTGCCAAAAATAAACCTGGGATGCAAGATGCTATAAGAAATTATTGCCAAAGTGAAGGCAAGTGTCTCAGAAACTTGTTACTTGCCTCACTTGATGCTGATAAAACATACAGGTTACCAGTTTCGCCCAAACACCTTTGTTGTAGTTTTTGTCAGGTAGTATGTGACTGTTATAGTTGCACTTAATACCATAGTAGTTGATTTTTTAACCACTCAAAAGTATAACTGGCCCATCCAAAAGAAGTTGCCAAATTTCAATATACTTTTGAGTCTTTGTGGTAGGTTTAGAAAATTAACCTTTGTTATAAATAGTATGCACTATGTACATGTTTTAATGGTTAGTTAGAACACAAACATGGGACATAGTAAGGCATTAGTTCACAAACCATCTTTCATGTTTCAAAGGTGGAATAAATGACTGGGGTATATAAAAAGCGATACAGGAAGTAAAATTTAAAGAAATAATATGATAATAAAAGTATAAACAATCTTGGAGATCTGAATACTGGAATAACAAATTAGTTATTCTCATTTGTAATTCAAACTTTGATTCCAAAAAGTGTTTACCATATTAATTTTCTAATTTTTGCTTCTTGGGGCCAGACTGGTAACATCTGGCTTTACTGCTTATATCCATAAAGATGCTCTATTATGTATACAGTCTAATATTAGATCAGTGGGTACAAGTTATTGTATAATATAATGATGTAATGTTAAAACATGATGTAATGTTAATGTAAGTTATTGTATATAATTATGCCATATTAGGAGTGGTTTATAGAGCAGTGACAAAACTGTTTTTAGCTATGGCTTAACACCTATTATTATATTCTTGTAACAAATTCCACTTACAAACACATTTTAATTTAGATTATTCATTGTTAGTTTGAATATGCTTCCAGTCATTTTTTATTGTTGGTTGTAGTTTGTTCTGATGATTACTTAAATGTCTTCACCATCACTGCCTTCTTCGTCACGTGCTTCATCATCAACTGTTGGGAAATGGAGAGCAATGTTATGCTGATGTCTTTTCAACCATTTGGAGAATTTTGCTTCATCCAAATCATTCAGTGGGTTTGGTGAAATTCCAACAAAAGATTTGTGAGATCTTCCAGGCACAACAGAAAAGGGTTTCATCTTTCTTAGGTCTGACAGGACTTTCTTCTCATCATCGGAAGAGGACTTGTGCGAGTGTGTTGATGACTTTCGTTTGATGGAAGCCTGGTCTTCAAACACATCAATAATTTTACGCACTCCTCCAGCAGCTTTACTCATGCGTTGAATAGCCTTCTCAGTTTTATTGGCTCCCATTAAACGAATTAACCCTTTCAGGTCACTGTTACGGTTCTCTTGAAGGAGATCAATTTCGATGTTATTGTTCTTACCTCCCTTCCAGTTTGCCAATGCTGCCCATTTGCAGTGATGTGCCTCTGCAGGTGATAATATCACTTCGTTTTGGATGGTGATGATCAGCATCTCAATCGCATATGCATTATATCCAGAAACAGACGAGAAGTAATACAGCATTTCTTTCTGAATTAATGCCAAATACTCCCCATTTCCAGATGCCACTGCCTCTTTGCAATCAAGAAGAACCATAAACGATTTCAGAAGGTTGATCGAGTAGCTTCTCACATCATCATTTTGGGCATCATCATCTGGGGTATCATCATCCAAAGTGGTGTCATCATCCGGGGTGTTGTCAACCAAGGTGTTTCTTTCTGGTGTTTGGATAACATACTCCTGAAGGAATTTGTCCAAAACTGCCATGAAGTACTCTTTCTTATCATCATCATCATGGGCATTGCGGAGATTGTGAGGAAAGGGATTGTTTTCTGTTGGTGACTCTTCAACATTCAGCATTTTGAAAAACTCGAGCAGAGCTTCAATGAGGTAGCCACGACCAACACTCATGAAAAGCTGCTCACAGTCTTCATAATGCTTCACGTCAAGTGTCACATTTCTTCTGTTGAGCACTTCACGGAAGTATCTCAAGGTACCATTCTCTCTGCCAGAGTTTTTGTAGAGTCTCTTGAAGATCGACTATAAAAAGTGCAAATTTGTGTATGTATAAGTTATGACATGTACAGGGGGGTAGGGTCCAAATTACACGATTTGATGATTTTAAATGTTTTACATTCCTGAGAAGCAATGTTTAAAATTCTGTTTGATTTTGCAGTTAGTTGTGTATTTTTCTGAATGAAACAATAAACAACAGGTTTAAATTTTCTTCCTTTAGAAAGCCTGGAAATGCATCTAACATTTTCCATTTTTTTTTGTTTGCATTGACTTTTAGTATCATTCCACAGAAACTTCATTATTGGCACTTTATATATATTAGTTTGGCTATTAAGGTATTTATTACGTTTTTGTACAAGGTATATACATGCAAAGTTGAAAAAACTACCTTTAAAAAACTTCTCTTTGTATGCCATCCAACAATTCGAAAAGGATAGAGATGGTCAAGTCGCTGTTTAGCTGTGTGACATCCAGAACGAAGATCTCGGGCACCAGCAAACCTTACTCTTGTCAACTCGTCACCAAAACAAGGAACCTTGACTCCTTGTAATGGATCAGAGTCTGCAGCAACTGGTGGGATATGGGCACGAGGTAGATCTGGTCGTGTGGGAACCTCTACCAAGGGGTGGGTGTTGGTTGATGAGGGTTGCTGTTCTTCACAGAGACCACTTGCCTTGTATATCTCCTGTGTCCACTCTTCTAATTGGTCAAGTACATCAATCAACACAGTCACTGTACTTCTTCTCGTCCTTCATCAACACAGGCAAAGTCATGATTTCTGACTGAAGGGCTGTTTTATCTGAATACTTGTGATTCAGTTCCTCTGCAGATACGTAGGTCTTCGCAACAACAAATTGTGGAAAATTTTCAAGAAGGATTCTTGCAACAAAAGTTCTGTATCGATCTTGAATTGTTTTCATGTCTTGGTCACTCATCTTCACAATTTCCCGAAAGTTGCAAGTTTTTATGTCTTGCTGTGGACCATCATCCCTAAGCAAGTCATCATGTGGGAATCGATCAAAAACCATGCTTGTAGCACATGCATGAACACTCTTGTTTTGGTGAATTTCTCTCATATCATGAACCTTTTCATCCCTGCTTTCACCAACTCGACAGCTCGATCCAAAAAGTGTTTACCAATGTCGTCAAGTACAACATACTTGTTTGCTGGACTGAGGCACAACCCATACTTGTTAAGTCGTTCAAACAACTATAAATAAAATACATAATATTATTTAGACACTTAATTACCATTCCCAAAAATGTTGTACATTATTACACTACCTGTATAGGGTACACACATATACTTAGTACTGGTACATGTTATGTATATATTACCGGTACATGCATGTATAATATATACTGACAATCACATCTATAGCAGAAAAGTGAACAACTTATTATGATGCATAGGCTCTCAGTAATTATAAAAGAAATTGGCTAAGCTTTTAAAGCTCTTCCCATTAAATAGAGCCATTTAAATTACAGGAGCCTCGGTCAATGAAATACAAAGAATTGTTCATTATTATTATTTGTTATAAGTTCAACTAAAAACCACCAATTTTCATCTGCCAAAAAACATGCAGTTAAATTGAAAACCACCATTAAACCAGTGTTTCATAGTTTCAGATATTCTAAGAATATTATTGCATGATAAAACATAATATTATACTCTGTGTCATATAACATGCAGAGTTGGTAAAGCAAGATCTGGTGAGCTAACACCAGAGTTTCCAAATAGCTAGAACTATTGGGATATACTTCATGGTAACAATACATATAGTCTCCCACCGTATTTTACGGTGATTGTTAGGGTTATGGTTAGGATTAGAGTTACGGTTGGGGTTGGGTAGGGTTAGGGTTAGGATTTGGGTTACGGTTGGGGTTAGGGGTATAAAAAACAGATGGAAATCCTTACTAGTGTTACCATGAAGTATATACCGAACTATTGATCATGAATAGCAGACATGGGGGGGGGGGGGGGGAGGGCGAAGGTAAGAGCCTGGGAACGAGGTTGCAGACATTGCTGTTTAAAACCGGTATTATTGTTAATTATCAGATAATTATTTTCTGTATTGAGGTCAGAAACCTTAAGCCTTTGCAGGCTTCTGACCTCAATTAATAAAATCATCCACTATTAAACTCAGCCCCACACAAAATACCCCTTAGTATGCACCTAGTAATGTTAAGCCCCAAATGAGGGGGTCTAGTATATGTGGGGGATTTGACTTTTTTAACTGTCCTGATGGTTCCACTATAAATATATGTCAAATGTATTCAGATAATCCCATATAGGGATTACCAATAAGTTAAATATATTATGCACTATTTTTATGAGATCCAATGATCTGGTTATTGGTTGAAATCAAATATGGCCCAGTACCTCCAGGCCTCCAGCCAAAATTTACATAAGTAATAATCAAATTATTGATGGTGGGGTGAAAACAATTGGTCAAATCCACCACATATGCCTGAGCTCCCCTCCCCTTTACAGATTTGAACCTATTACAATGCCATATCTCGCATGTAATGGCGGGAAAATTCCTTCCAGAGACCAAGTATCCCCCTCTCCCCAAATCAATGTTGTTTTATCTTGTTTTGATTTTTTATGCAGATATTTCTGTCTTTGAAAACAAAATTTTCTGGGTCCTGCAACATTGATTTGGGGCGAGGGGGGCGAAAAACATAAAAATTATAAAGTGTCTCAACAGTTTTGTCTAAGATTGTACGACTCGGTCAGGAAATGCTGTTTGATAACTTACAGCCAAGCGAACGGCGAGAAGTTTCCAACAAGGGAATCTTTTGCTTCAGCTGTTGTCGATTCATTTGACGTTGGAGAGACAAAGAGCAAACTTCTACATTGGGCTTGGAGTAAAGAACCGCACAAAGAGCATGGTTTTCATTACCACATGTCTATGAAATTTGATGGCAATCGAATATTAAGAGAAAATATCCCATGTCATGCAATTCCTTGGGTCTATAAACAGGTAACCAACACAAAAATCTTAAATTTCCCCATAGAAAACCACTATTTCCAACAGGTAACCACAGAGGTAACCAACCTTTTTACTAAAACGGAAATTATTTCTTTTTCTTTTTATGAAATTAGTGGTTACCTGTATAAACAATGTTTACAGGAAAATGTATATTTTGGTTGGTTACCTGTTGCTGACATACAGTATTACGTTTAAGTCGCATTAACTGAGAGAACGTTTAAACAATCAAAGTAGAACTTCTGAATCTGGTTGATGTGGGTATCTGATTAATCAAGTCAAACGTTTGTTAACTGGTTGTTAAAAATATCAAGATGTTTTGTAATTTAATTTCAAGTTATGCTAGCATATATGTGTTGGTTATGATTATAACCAGTACTGTTAATATTATTGTTATTGCTTTGTGTACGGACAAAGGGAATGGGTATGAGTGAAAGAGATATAGGAGAAAAACGCATGGCATGATTTGTAATAGCTAGAGAAGATCACAATAAAAGCTCATCGTTTCGAGCATAAAAACAATATGCGCTGTCTGAATTCTCCCATACTCTCACTGCAGATGTCCTTTGCCAAGGCATCCTCGCCGAGCTTTTTCCGAACCAGGTGAAATAAGTTCTCAATTGGGTTGAGATCTCGACTTCGTGGTGGTATGGCCAGCAATGGGCAGTCAAGCAACAAGGTAACTCTTTTGACAGCTGCACTGTTCTGGGAGGGGTCCCCATCCTGAAGCCACAACCGAGATCGTTTTCCCGACTTTTCCATCAATTCGCTGAAATTCTTTTCAACAAAGGATGCAAAAAAAATCGACGTTCATCTTCTCATAACCCTTGCAGCAAATTATTCCTTTTCCATGAGAAATGGCAACAATCAGATGCACAGTCTTCCCACCCGTACCACACTTTTGGCCTTTGGCAGTGCATCCTGTTGTGAGACCTTCATTTGCCTTTCTCCACACCCGTCCAGTCGGCGCTTTGGCTTGATCTTTGGGATTCTTTTTGTTAGCAAAGCTCACGGCGTCGAGGTAAAATGTAATGTCTTTGGTCCAAACATCTTCGCGGTAGTTCTTTATCATATCTCTGGCAAAGTTGAGTCATTTGCGCTTATCCTGATCACTAACGAGGTCTTTCTTGCATACTTTCAGGTACTTGTACCCATTTGTATGAAGAAAGCGAGTGACTGTCCTCACTGAGACATGATGAAGGTTAATTTTGTCCATTAACCTCTTTACTGTCCAGTTGCCATCTTCTTTCTGCAAGACCTTAATTTGGCTCAGCTTCTCGGGACAACCACCACGTCCTTTAACTTCTTCGGGATTAATTTAGTATGAAGGGGCTCTTTTTTAATCTTGTAAATTTGCGCACGAGAAACTCCAGTTTCCTTCATTACATCTTTAACTGGAGCATCCTTCTTGTACTTAATATATGCACGTATCTCTGCATTAATTTTTCTGGTGAAAACCATAGCTGGAACTCACAAAAAATCGCAGCAACTATCCCAAAAATCCCTTTACAAAATCTTGCTTAAGCCAAGGAAGATAATACCATTATGCAGCCTCCATAAGCAACCAACACTATGCAAACACTCGGTATGAACGAACGTATGTGTACCAAATTAAGTTTGTTTACCACTAAAAAATGAGGCCCGACAGACAAAGTAAATTAAGCAATGAAATTGAGGGAAAACGACCAAAAAGCATTTCATTTTATTATCCATTAATTCTTGTGAGTACATTACATTTAGACAAAATAAACATTAATTAATTAATATTTCACCCAACCAACTCCCCCCAACATCGTTTCACGCAACCCCTATATGTATTTTAGTAACCTCCTTTGACTTAAAACGTCATACAAAAAGTTTCAACAACAAATTATTTCAGACTGATACATAGACAATCTTAGACAAACTTGTTGAGACAAATTACCTAAATGACAGACAGTTACAGTACTGCTCAGAAATAACCTAACACTGCGTTCGCGTTCCGAACGCGTTCCAAATGCGTTCGGAACATCATTGTGACTTCGCTTAAAAAGTTAATGGGAAGACTTCGTTAATTTCTGACTTTAGTAAACTTCTAAACGGATTTAACTTGATAATTTGATTGCTGGACTGGTTTGGTATATGTTCACTAGACGAGATTAAAACAGAAAGTATATCGTTCGGAACGCGTTCGGAACGAGAATAGAACGCGTTCCGGTCGCGTTCCGAACGCGTTTGGAACGCGTGTTTCGTTAGGTTAATTCTGAGCAGTACTGTACAATGCCATATCTCGTATGTAATAACAGGAAAATTCCTTCCAGAGACCAAGTATCCCCCTCTCCCCAAATCAATGTTGTTTTATCTTGTTTTGGGTTTTTACGCAGATATTTCTGTCTTTGAAAACAAAATTTTCTCGGTCCTGCAACATTGATTTTGGGTGAGGGGGGCGAAAAACATAAAAATTATAAGGTGTCTCAACAGTTTTGTCTAAGATCGTAGATAAACAAGAACTATAGCAAAAAGTGTTCGCTTTTTTCACCACCTATTTCACGCCATCTGCTATATAAGCCATAGTAATCTGGCTGAATGTGTGGAAATCTGTCAAATAGATCAACATCCTCGAGGCTGATAAAAATTACGGAGCTCGATAAATATAAATTATTGTTCAATCTATCCATGTTACTAGTAAATGTCTTTGTATTTCACATTTTCGCAGTTCCACATTTTCGCAGTTCCACAGCCATGGAACTTTCTTAAATTTCCAGCTTTTAGCACAAACAGCAGGTGTTATCCCCTCGCCCGGGGCGAGGGTGCTAATATCGACCGGCGTTTAGTCCCTTATCACGCGAGATGCGAGCGGATCCTAATCTCGGATCGGATTTATAGGTATATATATATATATATATATGATCAACCGTCCTCATGATGCATGCCATTGGAAAATTTGACCCTGGTAACTAGATATAGTTTTTCATGCGCAGCAATAGAAAATTTGGCCTTGGAAAATAGTCTGCAACATCAACTGATTGGTCATCTGCATTTGAATTAATATTTAAACTGCAACCGTCATATGATTGCGAATGCAAATATTGAAATGGTATTCAAAGTTTTTTTTCAGAGAGACATTTTTTGAAAAAAGTGAGTTTAAAAACAAATGGATAAACAACAAGCTATGGATAAACAACAAGCAATACAAAGCAAGAGAAGCGTAAGAGAAAGGCGGCGAGAGCAAAGTCGAGTTGAAACCGAGGAGGAGAAGGTCGAAAGACTACGGAAAAACAGAGAGCAACAACGACAAAAGCTGGTAAATGAAACCACGGGGGAGAAGGAAATTCGGTTGGCGAAGAGGAGGGAAGCGTACAAAAAGAGGTCCGAAGAAAGTAAGGGAAAGAGAAGAGAATATCTTAAGAAGAAGAGGCAGCGAGAATGTAGAGAAGAGCGAGAAAGTAGACTGCAAGGCTTCAGACGAAGGTCCCAGGAACGGCGAGATTCAGAAACGTCACAAGAACGTACTGAAAGGCTGGCGGTTCTAAGACAAAATGCCGCAGAGAGAATTGAGTCAGAAACGGCAGAACAACGGGCTGAAAGACTGGACGTTCTAAGACAAAATGTCGCCGAGAGAATTGAGTCAGAAACGCCAGAACAACGGACTGAAAGACTGGACGTTCTAAGACAAAATGCCGCCGAGAGAATTGAGTCAGAAACCCCAGAACAACGGGCTGAAAGACTGGACGTTCTAAGACAAAATGCCGCCGAGAGAATTGAGTCAGAAACGCCAGAACAACGGGCTGAAAGACTGGACGTTCTAAGACAAAATGTCGCCGAGAGAATTGAGTCAGAAACGCCAGAACAACGAGCTGAAAGACTGGACGTTCTAAGACAAAATAAAGCAGTGAGACTGGCATCAGAAACGGGTGAAGAAAGAGAAAGAAGGTTGGTAAGTGTGAGAATAAATCAAGGAGAGAGAATTGAAAACGAGACTGTGCCAGAACGAGAGGAAAGGCTCGAGGTTGCGAGAGAAAGTGCAAGAGAGAGAAGGGCGAATAACGTGTCTTTTCAGGAAGAGCATGTTGACAGTCGCGACGAGTATCTGCACCAAGGGGGATGGGAGGATACAGAGAATCCCTTACACGAACAAGAATGGGTCAGAAACGAAATGGGTAGTTTCCATTCTAGCCAAGAACAGCTGCAGCATCGCCAGTGTACTGTGTGCAAAGAAACCTGGCCAACCAAGCAGAATTTAAGTACAGATCCTGCAAGGTATGTATGTAATCGATGCACGAGAGATAAGAAATCACCGAAAGTGTACAATGCAGAGAATGACATGGACCCAGGTATTGTTCCCCTACAGTTAGAAGGGTTAACCCAGATAGAGGAAATGCTAATTGCAAGGGTGTGCCCTATTATGAGTGTTTATAGGAAACATGGTGGTCAGAGGGGGTACAAGGGACATGTTCTTAATTTACCCCAAGATATTCAAAGTTTTTTGAATAGTTTGCCTTGATTTACCTGTTTTGGTGGTTAGAAGACATGGCGTTGAAAATACACATCGAGATTTTACTGTTCGTAAACATCGAGTGCTTGAAGCTGTGTTATGGTTAGTCACCAACAATCCCTACTTCAAAGGTGTAGAAGTTGACTGTGAGGCAATAAATTGTTTACCAGAGAATGGTATTCCTAATGGCCTCAGGTTTGTTATTGATACAGAAGTATCTCCTCATGAAGACGAGGATGAAGGGCCACCTCAGGATCATGGAGTAGATAATGATGTTGTTGAAGAATCTGTTTTAGGGGGAGACAGGACATCATTCATTTCTCAGCGTCAAAGGCAGAGGAAGGATCAAGATGCAATTCGTGAGACAGTGAATGATGAAGCTGACCCAATAGACTGGCCAACTAATGAAGGTGATGCTGTCAATGAATTTAGAACAGATGGTCTTGCAACGATGGCATTTCCTACACTGTTCCCATTTGGGAGAGGTGACCCAACCGCACGGGCAAGACAACATGGTGTGACTCTGGCAGAAGCATTTAAGCATTTGGTTAAGTTTGCTGAAAGGTTACCAAATGGTAAGTACAGGTGGAGATTTGCTTCTCACCCGAGGTTCCCCTATTGGGCATTAGATATGAAGCAAAGGCATCAGCTTTTGTCTCAATCTTTATTTGCACCAGCATCCAGCAGATGCCAACATGACCCTAGAAGAGCTAAGAGAGATGGTCAATTCAATGAGTGGTAAGCAAATGGTGAACCGGCTTCAACGGTATGTGTCGAAAGTGCAAGGCACTAACTCGTACTGGTATCAGCGTTTACAGGAATTGTTAACGTTGATAGAGCAGAAAGGCTGTCCTACCTTTTTCTTTACTTTTAGTGCAGCAGATAGCTACTGGCCAGAGTTGCAAAGACTTTTGCAGAATGAGGAAGATGCTACGCGGTCAGAACGAGCGCAAGCAGTCATTGACAATCCACATTTGACTGATTGGTTTTTTAAGCAGCGTCTCGATGACTTTATCAGGCATTGGTTGCATGGTGTGTTGGATGCAGACTGGCATTGGTTTCGATATGAATATCAAGCCAGGGGAAGTATTCATGCGCACGGTTGTGCAAAGTTAAAGAACGACCCAGACATTCCAACATTGAGGAAAAGCTGCTAAGGCATGGAATTTACTTGAACATGAGTCTGACATGGAAGATTTTGAATTTTTTTTCCAGCCTGTTATTGATGATGGCAAAGAATCAGAGAGACGGGTGTCTTAGTAAGAACTGGCTGGGATAATACAAGAAACAAATCTTTTATGGCATTACAAAATAACAGATATTTTGTTCCTGTTTTGTTCTAGGTATATTGATTGGCTTGTAACAACCTTTAATGAGGAGTTGCCTGATGAACAATGGAGAATTCCTGAGCCACATCCATCTGCTGTTAGACCAAGTGCAGTTAATGATGCAGATTCAGACTACCACAGGTTAGTGAACAGTGTTGAGAGGCATACCAGATGCAGTTCTGCCTACTGCTTGAAACAGAAAAAATGTGGTTTACCTGCAGAATGTAGATTTGGTTTCCCAAAGGGTTTAGAAGAAGAAACCCATTTTAACTATGAATTGTTACCGCATTGTAAGATAGGTGCAAAATTAGTTACAAAGAGAAATGACCATAGGTTAAATTCTCATAACAGGGTGATGATTGAGAATTGGAGAGCTAATGTTGATTTACAGGTCATCGTTGACAAGAATGCATGTGGACGGTACATGGCAAAGTATGCAGCAAAGGGCGAACCACGCTCAAAGCAAGCATCAGATATTTTGGGCTCCTGTATATCAAGGTTACAGGATAATGATAAAGTATCGTCGGCAATCAAGAAAGCCATAATCCAAGTCGCTGGAGATCGAGATATGGCAGCGCAAGAAACAGCACATATGCTTCTAAGCCTGCCTTTGATAGGGTGTACTTATAGTTTTGTTACTATTTCTTTAGATAATAGTAGGAAGGTTGTCATTGACAATGAGAACCAAAGTGATGAAGTGTTGCAAAAATCGACCATTGAAGAGTATGGTAAGCGTTCAAACTGCCAACAGTAAGAGTCAAGGGTTGTCTCAGTTGAATTTGATGCAATATGTGTCACAGTACACAAAATATCGTTCACAGGTAAGGAAACGATCAGTTCCCTATATTGTACGGACATTCCCACAGGTCTCGAGAAACCCTTGCGGTCCAAATTTTGGCAGATATTGCAAATATCAGCTAATCAAATTCAAGCCTTGGGAGGGTGAACTATCAAATGCATGGGCAATGAGGCAGAAAGTGATGAAATGTTTATTAATACTTATCACCTATTTTTGCATACTGCCTTTGCTGAAGAGAATGTCATAGGTCATTGCGAAGAAATGTTAAATATGTTTGAGCGAGAATCAGAACAGGATGAAGAAGGTGCAGAAGTTAGCGATAATGATGACACCAATGAAAGTGATGATGATGAAACAAACAATGAACAATGTGAAGAAACTGATGATTGGATGTTACTTTGCAGGTTGAATCAGCATTATGAGCAATCTGGTGACCTGTTGTTGGAGAATGGAACTGACTGGTTTGAGGGAGCAAGGTCAGTGCCAATGGAGCTGTTAAGGGAATGCCCAGGGTGGATTTCCAAGCAGAGGAAAGATGCAGAGGAACGAGGAAGACAACCCCTTACTGCGCAACCACAGAATGGTCATCCTGCCATTGATCCAGGAAATTTGAATGTGAAGCAGCGACTGGCTTATGATATTGTAACATCCCATGCTCAAAGTTTTGAGACATGTGAACCAGTTTGTATGATTGTCTGTGGAACTGCTGGGACAGGTAAGACATACCTAATAAATGCTTTGAAGCAAGTGCTTGGAGAGAAATGCTTAGTATAAATGGCCAGACGTTGCATTCGGCAGCACAACTTCCAATTCATGACCATAGAGAGCTTCAGGGTGAATCGTTACAGCGTCTACAGTTAAAATTAGAAGGTAAAGCTTACCTTATTGTTGATGAAATGTCAATGATTGGTCACAAGATGTTCTCTTGGCTAGACAATAGATTACGTGCTGGTACGGGGAATCAAAATAAGCCATTTGGTGGGATTTCAGTGATTCTCCTTGGTGACTTTGGTCAGTTGCCACCAGTCTGTGATCGAGCATTATATGTTTCTGGGAATGGATCGATTATTAGTGATCATGGGCATAGTCTCTATTGTTTGTTTAACACTGTTGTTATTCTTGATGATATTATGCGACAGGCTGGCAGTAATCCTGAAGCGATAGCATTCAGAAGTTTGCTACTGAGGATGAGAGATGGGAAAGTTACGGAGGAAGATTGGCGTCTTCTCCTTCAACATTCACCCAATAATGTTGAGCTAATAAGAAGAGTGTGGCTGAGTACAACTATGAAAAGCTGAAAAGTACTGGACAACCAGTAGCAAAGATTCAGGCAAAGCAATCTGGCCATGGTGCCTCGGCAGCAAAATCAGATGAAGCTGGAGGTTTAGATGCAGTCATGTTTCTTTCAAAGAATGCAGAGGTCATGCTAACATCCAACCTTTGGGCAGACGTTGGTCTATGTAATGGCTCATTTGGAGTGGTTGAGCAGTTTTGGTATGCGGAGGCTGCAGGACCTCCAAGTTTACCAATTGCAGTGTTGGTACATTTCCCTGGCTACACAGGACCAGCATTTATCAATGCTTGTGAGAAATGCCTACCGGTGCCACCAAAAGTATTTGAATGGATGGTATGGCAAGTACTTGTCACGAGAGCAAATTCCTTTGAGATTAAGGTATGCAATGACCATCGACAAGTCACAGGGACAGACTTTACCAAAAGTTGTCGTTGACCTGGGAAAAGGTGAGAAAGTGGCTGGATGTACATTTGTAGCTACATCAAGGGTAAGATCTATTAATGATATTGTGTTTGAGCCAATGACATTTGATCGTTTGAGAGCAATTGGCAGAAACAAAAATATGCAAAAGAGAATTGAGGAAGAGCAGAGGCTTGGCTTGTGTTGCTATCAGAGAAAACCCTACAAAAATATAGTCACGAGTAATAGGTATTGAAATATTATTGGCGAAAGTTGCCAATAGAGTCAGTGGAAAACAGTATAATTCCAGATGACGAGTGTGACTATGGTATGAACTGGCCGGGTGCAGAATGTACAGTACATGTATATACTGCACGACAATATTATTAAACCCCTAGCTACAGGTCACATTTAATGTGTTTTGGAGGGGTGCCGCAGTACACATTTTTGAAAATGTGTTTCTGACGGATTAATTTGCCTGGTACTGGACACATTTGTGTTTTCGAGTTGGCGCACTGGGTGAATTCATTGAGTTTGCTTTGAATTTGCTTTCGAGTTATTTGCCTGTCGCTGGATGCAATCTAATTGTGTTTTCGAGTGAGGCGTCACTGGGTGAATTCACTACGGTTTGTTTTGAATTTGCTTTCGAGTCAATCTTGCTGTCGCTGGATACAATCTAATTGATTGTGTTTTCGAGTGAGCGTCCTCAAGTGCTGAGACTTTTTGAGTCTACTTTAGAGGGAGAAAAGGTAGAGACATTTTAGCCACATGTGTGTTATGTCTGTACCTACTGGAGCACATTTCAGATGTGCTTGAGAGGTGATATGAAAAAAGGCCGGCCAGTTGATAATAAAATTCATTTCATAGCTATCGATCTACAAAAAAGAAATTTACAACATTGAAATGTACAAGGTATTATTTTTTCCTATGTATGCATTGCTTGCAGTGAAATGAACTTTGGGTCATTGTTAAATATAATTGTTTTATTTTTTATTGTTTTCCCTGTAGATAACAAATAGCAATTAAAATACTCTTCATAAATGTATATACATGCAGATGAATGACAAAATTGGATTTTTATCACAACAATTAAGGACAAACCGTTAATCCAATACTAAGAAATTGTTATGTAGGAAGTAATGTTCAGGTTGTTTGGGTAATGAGAGTTTGGATACACAACTTACTGTAATATGTATAATTTAAAGCAACAAATAGGAGAGCTGTAATTAGCAATTAAATTTAAAAACTATCGTTTTCAATTTCAGTTTCAAGAAAATACTGTAGACATGTTGAAGCAGTTATTGAGAATCGCTAGGAAAGACCTCCAGCATTCATGCAAGACAACATAGATTGTTGTAAGTTCATGAAGTTTAATAATTATATAAATGGTGCAGGTACACTGAAAAACCAGTGCATCTACCGGTATTGTCAACTTGGATGCTGCTCCATTTTACATTTGTTACAGAGTTGGGATGCTGCTCCATTTTACATTTGTTACAGAGTTAATGACTGGATGGATTGACATTCATTTATCTCGGGGCAACTATCACCATGTCGTAGCTGTACATTTACAGTAAAAAATTAAACAATTGTTTTAACTTGAAAAGTGATACTTTATATTCTTTAAAACGACTGTAGACTAATGCTGCTAAGGCATATATAAATTGTACACATATTCCTTTTATTTTTTATTTGTAGGCATGGTTACAATATTTGTTGTATTTTACTGTACTGTATGGCAAAGTTCAATGAAGAAAATAATCAATATACTGTTCTGACAGGTAGAGTACTGTATATTAAAAAGGGAGATGGGTGGGTGGGTAATTGGAAAGGGTGTTTGTACATGTAATAGACATTGTCATTTACAATTCAAAACAGAAGGTATATCAAGACATAAAAAGAATAGATACATGTCATAAATCACTGTATTATGTTAATTACATAAGGACATTATACGTAATTTGTACAGAATTAAATTACAACTATATACTGTTTCTTTCAATTTAGGTTAGAAATTGCATCCCTGCAACAGATGTCATTGTGTAGCATTGATGGACAATATAACCCTGTAGATTTGTAAGTACATGCAGTCGAAATGAATAATTATTAAATTGTTCAGTGATTCACACAGTATTCCCTGCTGATGATGGTCCATTTCCATTATTAAGTACAGAATTAATGGCTGACTGTATTGAAACATCAGTTATCTTGTATCACAGTGTCACGTTATAGTATTTAAACCAAAAAGGCTATATTTTTTCTTTTTTATTTGCAGCCATAGTAATTATAATTGTTTCTCCCATTTTACATGATGGCAAAGTTCAATTCAAAAAACAATCCAGTGACACAATGACAGGTATATACTGTACATTCTTTAGCATATTCTTTACTGGCCAGTATGAGAATTCTCATTTTTTATTCAATCATGGTAGATGTTATTAAAGGCTTTTTACCGCAGTGTCAGTGAATAAAATTTACTTGAAAGACATTTGAATTTTGGATGGACATATTTAATTTCTAATAATTTTTTTAAATATCTTACAGGTTCAAACACACATCTTACACACTGGAAATTTGAACAATACACTGGTGAGGAAAAACCATATTGCTAAAAATAATATTCTATTTTTAAATTATTTTTCTAATACCTGTATATGATTTTTGTTTCGTCCAGGTTTAACACGTACTTGCACATCTAATTATATCTTGCTAAAATGCTTAAATTTGTAAAGGTATGTAACATTATTGGTATAAGAGATTAGTAAAATAGTGGAAAAGTGTACTATCTGCAATAAACATTTATCTACAATGACAGAAGGCTATTAGGCCTATTACTGATTTGCAGAGAAATGTTCTACCCAACTCAAGGCAGTTCATTAACAATTTAATTATCCCATAAAAAAGCTACACTTCATATTCTCATTACAGGGATGCCAGACTGCCAGTTGAGCCATTATAGATAAGAAAATTCTGGAATGTACAGTTAAAGTAAGCATTTTAATTATATAATTTCATTCGTTACATTATACAATTGCAATACTATAATTTGTGAACACTTCCAGAATTTGCTTCAACAGGCATGAAAAACGGCTTCAAACCGAGGTGGATATAAAAGATACTGTAACAGAAAACACAGTAAAATCTCATTGCCAACATAGATTTGGAGTCATTGTTTCATGGGTCAGCAAGGGTCTACTATGCATTTATACAAGATCGCATAATTTTAAGCGTAATGTTTTCTTTAAAAACAAAAGCTAACCTGTGTGTCAATTGGAAATGCGTGTATAGTTTGTATTTTACTCAGATATATAAAGTATTACTTTAACTAAAAAATATGTAACTATCTATTATAGCAAACACTGAAATATCTTTGATTCTTTTCTTTTCTTACTGTATATAGCAAATTTGTTTTCATTCAAACACTGATATGGATAACTATCACCTACGTTCTTCACAAAATAACATCTCAACGCTGCTCAAAAACATTACCAAGGATTCAAGGAACAAAAACATTCAAACTATTGAACTTTAATATAATATTTCAAATTTTGTCATATCACTGCATATTAATATTTTTTTTTTATTTTGCACAAAAACATTTAATAAAATGTCTTTATATAAAGAAATATACAGTTAAATCTTGATGAATTGAACTCTCAAAAAAAAATCATTAGTACCATCAATAGTAGAAACACAGAAACTATGAAAAAAAAAATTGATTTCAGTTTGAAAATATAATTTGCGGTAATATACGCATTTCAATATTAAAAGTCCACGTTCATCAAGAGTTAAATGTGCATTGAAAACCAAATAAAATTATTTAATTATAAAAAGACATTTACAAATATAACGATGTCATGAATTATTTTAAAGATTTCAGTGTTTTGTTGTTTGCATGGGTATTCTAGCATTATTGGATGAAACTTTAATACTTCAAGCATAAACTGATAATTTTTATGATTGTTTATTTTGTGCAATGGAATACCGTATTCGCATGATGATGATAAATCTATGAATATTTCTATATCAGTATGGTGATCGTATTTAATCTTAAATGTCCCTTCAATTACAAATAACTTTATGTAGGTTAGAGTCAAAATTAAGTCTTGCCTGTTCTTGGTTTGTAGCCTTCAGTGCAGATATGGTGGTGCATACATCTTGAAAATAGAAACTGTGTCCATTCAAATATAACTCAAACCGACAGTGCTTTACTATACCATTCTTCAACATCCATCGTAAACGGTTTTCAAATAGAAATAACCATTATCATTAATTAATCCAGCAAAACAAGTGAAGGAGATTGTATTTTCGATCGAATTGACCACTGATCGGAATAGACGAATCTTCGCGTGTCACGTGAGTAACTTACAAAATACATTCCCATTCATATTTCGTGCCATCTATATCTCTCATAAAACATTTCGCTTCAAAATTTGGGTCACAGCCCTTCAATAGGGGGGGTGCGGATATTAAATGGAATGACAATATGCCAAATCGGAGTCGAGGTGAATCTCTTGCTTCACACTCGCAGGCTTTAGTGCCTTTCTCTTTTTATTTGTGAATTACAACCTCGTACGCAGGCTTTTCACACGCTCGGCCGCACGCGGTTAGCGATAAATTCGTGTTGACATATCGCGCGAGAAACTCGTGTGGAAAATCCTAAAAAATTCCCGCTCTTTTTTGAAAATAAAGCGAAAAAAGTGAAAAGGGTAAGTTTATTTTAGTTCTCCTTAATACTTTTAATAACATTTAGAACACTGTTTGTATATTTTGTTATATTTAATATGAAACTTGTCCAACATTTAGAACTTTTCCAAATTAACAACACTATTTTATCATTTAACTTGGCAAATTGTCAACCAGATCAGTGAACAATTGAACTAAAATGTCGATGGAGGTAAGTTTATCTGAGAGTTATATAGCTCAAAACAGCAGTAACTGTGTCAACCAAAAATATGTCTGCATGTATGTCCATGTTTACACCACATTATTTCATTTCCAGGTAGAGCAAGAAAAGTCCAGAAATGGTATGGTTAATATTAAAAGTAATTTGGCATTAACTTATCCTTGGTTTTTTCAATAAAAATATATATTCAGAACATAATTTTTTTATCATTGAATAGATGTAGAGAATAAACACGAGGAAGGTAAGGGAACCTAGCTGACCTTATAGCAAACCTCTAGAAAGGCATTGGGTCACCTGCCTCCTACGTATACTTTTATGTAAAGTGTCCTGTTTAAAAATGAAAATTGACATTGTTGAACAAAGAATATATATATAGACAACAAAATGTATTAACCCAAGAGCAGTTGGGAAAGATGTCAATATACTAGTGTACAATTGTTATATTTAATATACCAAGGAGCAACATCCGTGAACATATCATCGTGCCCTTACTCTCTTTAATAATGCCCTTACTCTCTTTAATAATGCCATTAACGTTTAAAATTTTTAAATTAATCTCTAATTTTTTATATGAAATAAAGAAGAAAATGAGGAAAATAAAGAAGAAAACGAGCAACATGGTGGTGTGTTGAATTTATTATTAATAAAATCTTTTACAAATATTGAAAATTTTAAAATATAATTAAACAATTTTAAAGTGATAATTGGGATAATACTGAATCTCATGTGCTTCATTTGTTTTCTAGCAGAGGAAAAGTTGGAAGAAAAAAATAAAAACAAAACGAGTAGGATATCAAATTAATAATATTATCTGCTGTACATTGTCATAAACATATTTTGCACATGGCAAATTAATTGAAGTTCTGCATTTTTAGAAATACGCTGCTATAACTGTCACGAGACAGGCCATAAGGCCCGTAATTGTCAGCATAGTAAGTATCCAATAAAATCAAAATATATTATATGTCTGATTTTAAAAAATGACTTGAAATTCTCACAAACTTCTTTCTTTCAGAGTCAAAAAGGAGCATGCACAGTAAGTTCAAGGTTCTGTCACGAGGTTCATTTTCAAAAGTCTAAAACTGAAAAACAAATATTGAGAAATAATGCAATTCCTATTCCTTCATTTAAAATATCTTATTTGAATTCCCTTCCCCTCTGCTACACAAATTAAAAATGAAATTCCATTTTTTTCCTTTTTCACAGAAGTGGTGTGCTTTCGGTGTGGGCAACGGGGCCACATCGCTAAAACATGCCGGCGATCGAGGCCAAGCCGCAAAACTGCCAATGTAATGGCAACAAAAAATTACATATTTAACAATTGTAAAGTGAGGAATGCTTGATGCATCCTCACTTTGCAGTATTTTTCAAGTTAATATTATTTCACAACTTTGTTCTGTTAGTTTTTTTAAATAAAGTTAAGTTACTTACGTTATTCGTTGATTATTGCTTGCTACAACAGCTATCATTCATATTTGTGGATCCTATCAATCTATCCCATCAGATCCAATACATTGGAATCATAATCACATTAGGACCATAACAAATCCAAGTATAACCAGAATCACCATTACGCTATGAGCAATCCTTCTTTAAAATACATATAAAAGCGCCTGTTCACCTCATCTCTCCATACGCGTAGAAATTAGTTCACAGCGAGAAAGGAAGGACACACGTACAGCGTCGTTTACTGCGGGCTCGTAATACAGTTGTTCCGGCCGCGGCAAACTGGGGCGGCAAATGGAAGAACAAAATTGCATTTCAAAGTCAGAGTCTAATGGTGGAATTTGAGAAATTTTATGCGCTTAAACTCTATCTATCCACTTTATTTTATTATATTTTATAGTTTATTGTTTTGCATTTTGAGAGATTCACCCTATAAATGTTTTTAAAAACCCGCTAATTTCATTCATACTGAGCCTACAAAACGCACTGGGCACTGATCAGCAGTTTGCGCTTGATCAAAATTTGTCAGAACCCTCAGCGAAATATTTAAAGTAAACACAGTCATGATGTTAAAATAAGAAGAAAGGATTACTGCGATTATTTGTTGGGGTAAGTATTAAATTATTCGTATTTTAAGATGCCATAAACGAATCGATGTATACTAAATGCCATGGGCATGGAGAATTATTACGAGACAAATATAATTTAGACAATAACCATCGTATATGAAATTAAAATTAAGTTTGTCTTATTTGATAAAGAAACTCCATCTATAATTTTTTAATATCGCTCTTCGTTCTTATCATATTGCAATTTGTTTGCGACGAAAATAACAGTGTTATGAAATCAATCAAAACACTTAGTCTCCTTACATGCGCAGTTTAGCGTAGTCTGCGACTTTGCCTGATAACTTCAACGATATTTCTACTTTTACAACAACTCATTACTAATGCAGTGTGTTATTTAAATATCAAACAAATCGCAATATATTAAGAGCGAAAAGTGATATGAAAAAACCATAAATGGAGTTCCTTTATCATTTCAAGATTTCTTTCAAATAAAACAAACTTAATTTTCAGTTCATATACACTTTAAACCAATAACTGTTTCCATACTATTAAACTAAATTTATTTTTCACATTAGCTTGATAAAGTTATTTCTCCGATAAGGAAGACAATCATAGGTTCTGTAGTTTATATCTTCTGATATCTTTACGGTGATACAAAAGCAGATAAACAGCAAGCGGGCAAGGGGTGTTGCATATAACGTATTTCTAGTTCTACTATAAACTTGCGAATCCGGTTGTTAGAGATGAGCAACAACTGTTCATTTCTCTTCCAAATTCGCCATTTTACCATATTTACGTATTTACTTCATGACAGCTATACTCTAATGGATCTAAAATATAGTGTTCATATAATTGCATAACTTTTACATAAACTCGCTGAATTTGGCGCCAAATTCAAAAGCGAAATGTGTGAAGTACTGGAAGAATATCGAAAGCGAAGAATTGATTGTAAGTTAAAATTAATTACTGAAGCCCCACTTAGCTGCGTAAATCGCCAAGTTGATTTAAAAAACCAGATTTTGTTTGTTGTGGAAATTCCGTGGCCATTACTTCAGCTTTGGAATACTATTCTAAAGAACACTTCCGGTGACTATGTAAATTACACTGACCTGCTCGACGCAACTGCACCCGATAAGTGGTTTGTCATAAGTCGTGACTGCGAACGTATCAATTAATTACTTCGTAAACAATACAGTTATGACAAATCTACGATACAAAAGGAAGAAAAAAGGAGTTGAATAACATGTACAAATTGAGTGTCAAAAAGGTGAGATAGAATCAATAGAGATTTACAAAGCAGAAGCAAGAAAGTGTTCTCAGGAACTTGAAGAGTACAGAAAGAACTACACTGAATTAGAAAATGCCAAAAGGAAACTAAATGAAGAGATGATTCATGAAATCAATGTGCTAAAAGAGGAAGTATCTGAAGATATGTCGGGAACTGGTCTATATTTAGTAAATTGTTACGTTGAATATATCAATTAACACCAGCATATAAACGATTTAAGTCAAGACTCAAGAACACTTGAGTATATCATATAACCAAATTTATATAAGCGTTGACATTTTAAAGAGAACAAGAGAGGGTTAATATTTTAGTTGTAATGGAGTTGTTGTTGGTGTTGTGAGCGTGATTAAAGAGAGAGAAAATTCATCTGACTCGTGATAACAATAAAACCTTTCCGTCTCTATTGACGGAGGCGTAATTCGGAAAACGTGGCACCTCCGACGAAGATATTGTGTAAGTACAATCAATCTTTGATTTTAATGAGACTGTGATTTGTTAATAACATAAACGCGAAAATGGAAATCGATAAAGAAGCAACATTAAAAACCAAGTTGACTCAGCTTCAACTTATTGCGGGACGAACGACGAAGACGCTAGAATCGAGAAAACCAGAATCCATCGAACGACAATTAAAAGCTCTGCGAACAACGATAGACGAGTCAGACCAGTTGAAACGCGCTGTGGAAGAGCTAAAGATCAGCAAAGAACAAGACTTACAAGAGATCAGTGAGTGGAATGAAAACGTGGACGCCAATATAGCTGAAGCAGAAGATCAGGTAGCACTACTTCAAAAATGGCTCAACGAAAAGAACCTCGAAGACGAAAACAACGCCCGAGAAGAACAACTCAAGTTTGAAGTCAAGCTACAAGAATCAAAACTACAGGTAGAAGCAAAACACCAAGAAGGAATGGCAGGAGAACAGATCAAGGGGAATAATTCTAGTGAAGCCACCAAAAGTAAAGAGATATCTGTGCGATTACCAAAGATTAGCATTGAAAAGTTCGAAGGCTCGTATATGGATTGGCCTAGATTCTGGGGTCAATTCATAGAGACGGTTGACAAGTCAGACATAGCAGCCATCAACAAGTTTACGTATCTGTGTGGTTCACTTGGAACGAAAGTAAGGCGTACCGTAGAATCGCTCCCATTCACCGCAGAGGGATATAATCGAGCGAAATCTATTTTGAGGGACCGGTATGGCAAGAATTCAGAGATCGTCAAAGCGTACGTCAAAGAGATAATCGACTTACCACATATCTCAAGTGCCAATCCTAAGAAGATTTCAGAGTTCAGCGACAAGCTAAATTATTGCGTTCAAGCTTTACAAACGATGAACAAACTGAAGGAAGTGGATGGAAATGTTTCTATGACACTAGATAAACTGTCAGCGATTCGTGGAGACCTAGTTCGAACTGACTCTGATTGGGAAAATTGGACTTTCGATAAGCTTTCCGAGGCAGTCCGACAGTGGACAAGACGAAATCCGGTCGACGACAAGCCAGATAAGGAGACGGAACCATGGAAAAAAGAAAAGTCAAAGAAAATGTTCCAGACAAACCAAGGAAAGCCGAGAGCCTGCGTTTATTGTGAAGGCGAGCACAAGTCCGGAGACTGCGAAACTGTGACCGACGTCAAAGCGAGAAAAGAAATCCTGGCAAGAAAGCGACTATGCTTCAATTGCGCAGCTGGAACACATCGCGCCGCCTCTTGTGCAAGCAAGTCTACGTGCAGGAAATGCAACAAACGCCATCATACATCCATCTGTGATTCCAGCGGTCATGAAGATGCCACAAGAGTGATGACGGCAAGTGGAAACAACAGCGAGTGTATATTTCCTGTGGTTGTGGTCGAGGTAAATGGAGTAAAATGTCGCGCGTTGATCGATTCTGGCGCAGGGAGCTCCTACGTTTCTGCAAAACTGGCAACCATGCTGAAAATCAAGCCTAGCGAGACGAGAATGTCCAGAATCGACATGTTGATGACCTCCAAGACAACCCGGCTCGAGATTTATGACGCAGAAATCAAATCCCTAGAAAGCGATTACGTCATGGATGTGAAGCTGATCAAGGTCGAGAAATCCGATCTCCTCATCGTTGACAATCCACGTTACGACAAGCTCAAGAGTGAGTTTGACCACCTTCGAGCCGCGAAATTCATCGATGTTGACCAGAAGTCCCACTTACCTATGCACGTCGTCTTAGGAAGTGGAGAATACGCAAGAATAAAGACGAGTACAAAGCCTCTCGTGGGGATGGAGGGTCAGCCGATCGCCGAGAAGACGAAGCTTGGTTGGTTCGCAATGAGCCCTGGTATCGAGCTAAATCACGACACGATGCTTATGACGCAAACGACGCAGACAGATTACGAACAACTTTGTCGCCTCGATGTGTTAGGTCTTGCAGATGCGGCGGAACACGACCAATCCACGGTCTACACTGAGTTCAAAGAGCAGTTGACGCGGTCCACTTCGGGTTGGTACGAAACCGGCCTCCCATGGCGCGGTAACCATCTACCATTGCCTTCGAACAAAGAAGGAAGTATCCGTCGTTTAGCAAGCTTGCAAAAACGCCTGCAACGCAAGAACATTGTGGAAGATTACAACGCAGTCATCGAGGAGCAAAAGGAACAAGGCGTTGTGGAAACAGCGGAGGTCGAAGCTCAAGGCAAGGAATTCTACATTCCCCACAAGGAAGTGGTCAGGGAGTCGGCGCAGTCTACAAAGCTACGAGTCGTGTACGACGCATCCGCAAAAGCGACACCTAACAGCCCTTCGTTGAACGACTGCCTCTACGCAGGTCCTCCTCTTCAAAATAAACTTTGGGAAATACTCGTGCGAGCTCGAAGTTTTCCAGTCGCCATCACGGGAGACATGGAAAAGGCATTTTTACAAATCCGCATTAAAGAAAACGAGAGAGATGCGCTTCGGTTCCACTGGCGCAAAGATCCACACGATGTTGTCGAAGTACTCCGATTCACCAGGGTCCTGTTCGGACTCGTTTCTTCACCCTTCTTGCTTGGAGGAGTTTTGGAAGCACATCTTGATCAATGGGAAAAGAAAGCTCCGAAGGCAGCGGCAGAATTAAGGAAGAGCCTTTACGTGGATGACATAATCACCGGAGGAAACACCATTCAAGAAGCCAAGCAACGTAAAGCCGAAGCCATCGAGATACTTGGAGACGCAACCTTTTCGCTGCACAAATGGGCATCCAACGCCAAAGAGCTTGAAGACGACAATGACCCCGAGGGAGAGAACGGAGAGCAGACGGTAGCGAAACAACAACTGGGGGTAAAACCAAAGGAAACCAAGATATTGGGCATTATCTGGAACAAAGAAAACGACACACAAGCGAAATATCCTCAGCCGTTTAGCCAAGATTTACGATCCCATGGGAATCGCCTCACCTTTACTACTTCTAGGAAAGCAAATCTATCGAACAGTGTGCGAACACAAGTTACCGTGGGACACCAACTTGAGTGGAGGAATTCAGAAGCACTGGGAGAAATGGGAGAGTATATTGCCACCTGAAGTGACAGTCCCAAGATCCATTGCACCTTTTCACGAACCAGTGGAGAAGCTAGAGATCCACGCCTTTGGAGATGCCAGTGGGGAAGGACTGTGTGCAGCGGTGTATACAGTTTTGAAGCAGCCGTCCGGTGGAACGCAAAGGCTACTAACAGCGAAGGCAAGGCTGGCTAAGAAGGGATTGACCATACCCAGACTTGAACTTGTCGCAGGTCATATGGCCGTCAACGTAGTTACGAATGTGAGCAAAGCCTTGTCCCACATTCCACACGAGAAGCATTGTTGGTTAGACAGCACCGTTGCACTGTGGTGGATAAAAGGAAAAGGCGAATACAGGCAGTTTGTCATGAATCGAGTCGCGAAGATTCAAGCAATAGAGGGAATAGCATGGCATTACGTACCTACGGCCGAGAATCCGGCAGACCTTGGAAGCAGAGGAGGGGAACTAACAAAACTCTGGCTCGAAGGTCCAACCTGGCTACCAAACAGAGAAGAGTGGCCATCCAATCCAGTCATTCAACCGACAGTGGAAACACAAGCTGAATCGAAGGCAATACGCGAAGTTCTCACCATGACGGTAGGACAACCAGTCCATCAGTGTTATCTTGACCTTCTAAAGAAGCATCCACTGAAGAAAACCTTAAGAATTGGCGCCTGGGTAAAGCGGTTTGTGGATAATATCCATTTGGAAACGAGAGAGAGGAAAATTGGTCCATTGACGACCGAGGAAGTGCAATACCAACGCAACCAGTGGATCAAGAAAACACAGGCTGAAGCCATACAAGACAACAACCACGAAGAAGAGAAGTTGCAGCTGAACCTTCAACCGAATGCAAGTGGTATTCTAGAATGCCATGGTCGCATCCAAGGGAAGCACCCAGTCTATTTGCCAGACGAATTCCTATTCACCGAGAAACTCGTCCAAGAGGCTCACGAAGAAACTCTTCATGGGGGAGTCATACTCACCATGGCGAAAGTTCGCGAAAATTATTGGGTACCGCGCCTTCGCCGCCTCGCCAAGAAAACCAGGAAGAAGTGTTGGACGTGCAAAAGATTTACAGTGAAGGCTTACAACGCCCCAAGTCCAGGACCCCTGCCAAAAACGCGCACCGAAGGAACAATTCCTTACAAAGTGGTTGGAGTTGACTTCGCCGGACCAATAAAATACAAAGTAACAAAGAAACAAGAAGGCAAGGCGTATCTAGTTCTATTTTCCTGCAGCCTCACAAGAGGGGTTTATCTAGAAGTCGTGACAAGCCTCGAGACCGCGGAATTTCTACCAAGTTTGAAACGCCTCATTGCAAGAAGAGGGAGACCAGCTCTGATCTACTCCGACAATGCTAAAACATTCAAGGCAGCGGCGACCTGGTTACGAAAAGTGAGGAAAGATGAAAGGTTTCACGATCAGCTCAGCAAATACGAGATCAAGTGGCAATTTAACCTATCACGTGCACCGTGGTGGGGAGGGCAATTTGAGCGCCTCATTGGTATCTTCAAGTCGGCGTTCTACAAAGTTATCGGAAAAGGGCTACTCACCTTAAAAGAGCTATCGGAGATAGTGCTGGACACAGAGATCTGTATGAACAATCGGCCCTTAAGCTATATGGAAGATGATGTAGAGTTTCCTGTGTTGACACCAAACTCATTCCTCCTCCAACAACCCAACGACCTACCTGAACTACAGCCCTACCACATAGAAGACGGTGGTCTCCGAAAGCGTGCCAAATTCCTCAGAAAATTAAAGGATCATCTATGGAAAAGATGGACGCGAGAATATCTGACAAGTCTGAGAGAAAGACACCGTAGCAAGAAGAAGGAAGAAAACCATCCCAATGTTGGCAGCTTGGTACTTATAAAAGGTGATGAAAAGAATCGTAACCAGTGGAAAATCGCAAAGGTGGTACAACTTATTCGGGTTAAGAGACCAAGTGGTACGCGGCGTTCAACTACAAACAGGTAAAGGAAGAATCGAGAGACCCATTCAACTGATTTATCCATTGGAGCTGCAGTGTGACGTCAACGAGCATAAGCAGTTGGATTCTGGAGCAAAGGAGTTTAAACCACGAAGACAAGCAGCCGCTGTAGCCGAAGCAGTAAACGAAGTTCTCATGGAATACGAAACAGAACAATAAACAATATTTGAGACAACCAGTTCTTTGGACATACTTGTGACCCCTTCGGAGTCAAATGCATGGGGGGAGTGTGTCGGGAACTGGTCTATATTTAGTAAATTGTTACGTTGAATATATCAATTAACACCAGCATATAAACGATTTAAGTCAAGACTCAAGAACACTTGAGTATATCATATAACCAAATTTATATAAGCGTTGACATTTTAAAGAGAACAAGAGAGGGTTAATATTTTAGTTGTAATGGAGTTGTTGTTGGTGTTGTGAGCGTGATTAAAGAGAGAGAAAATTCATCTGTGACTCGTGATAACAATAAAACCTTTCCGTCTCTATTGACGGAGGCGTAATATACATGTAAACAATGACTTATTAGACTACATGGAAACACTTGAAAAGAGAGATTCCTTGAAGTGCCAGGGCAAAAAAATTAACGAGGTTGTAAATAAGCAAAAATCAAGAAAAATTAAACTTCTTAAGACCAAGGTGCAATGTGCATTATGGTTTCTGAAAAGCTTCGGTCTAGAACTGTCCAATCTTACACTCAAAGACGGAGAGGGTACTAGCCACTCTGTTGACTACAATGGATCCATTGGTAGCTTGAACAAGTGTTATTCTTGCTGAATAAATTCTGCATTGGTGATGAAGTTTACTTCTTTTTTTTTTTTTATTTATTAACTTTACAACCATATATAAATTCGAAAGAATTAAAACTATTAAATTAGAGAAAAAAGTTTGAATAACTAAATATATGGTTGAAGGTAAGGTCAACAGGACATGAGTAGTCACATGTGAAGACCGACCTTAATGAAAACAAACATAACATACATAAAATAAAGACCAGAACAAATATACAGTTTACAGAAGACATGACGAATTAGGAACAACAGCTTAAGTTGAAAGAGCGGCACTTAGAACAGAAGGTTTTCCAAGTGCGCATTCTGTTAACATCGAAAGATGAGTGTATCAATGGTTTCTGAAGGTCTGCCCAAATCATACCTCATAAAACAATTAAGAGTTGGTTTAAACAAGACCTACTATGTAGGAAAGCATCCAGGTGCAAGATTGAATTTCACCTTGACCCTTGCAGATCATGTGAAAAGCTGTACTATTAGATAACCCGGAGCTACATGACAAGGTAATTCAAGTGAAGATAAGCGGAGATGGTGGCAAAATGTCCCAAACAACAAATTTTATGATGTTCTCATTTGTAATACTGCAGCTTGAAGAAAATGTAATGACATCCAAAAATAACAGAACTGTGGAAATCATGAATGGACCTGAAAACTATTAAACTCTTAAAGAATCACTCCCTTTATTTTTCAAGGAGATTAATGCGCTCATTGAACAAGGATTTATTTTAATTGATGGCACAAACGTAAAATTAGAGTTTTTTCTTGGTGGTGATTTAAAATTTTTGCTAATGATCATGGGCTTAAATGCAGCAGCAGCAGATTATTCATGTTTATCGTGCAATGTACATAAAAAGGATAGCTGGGATACCAGCAAGGATTTAAACTTTTACAATGAGGAACCCCAAAGAAGGATTTTGGCCAAAATTAAAAGCCTGTGCCAAGCCAAATGCAGTAATGTGGGATGTATCCATGCCCCACTGATTGAAATAGAGCTAGATCATGTGTAGACGACTTACCGAGCACGGATAATGAACCAAACGTATAGGCAAACCTGACAAACACTGTTGACTTGACTCTGAAGATGACTGCCACTGAGGTCGTAGAAATGTCAGTCACAGTCAAGTCTAAGAAAACCTGGACAATCACTTCACACATCTACTGGATATAAACATAACAATTTTAGTGCTGCATAGGCAGTGTGTAATACAAAATCAAATGAGGAAATGATGGTAAACAATATTATTAGTAAGAATTCCTGATGTTTCCAGCGAACGCCTTACGTCAGAGTGAACTGTGTCAAATTATACGCAAACCAGCCAGGGGACATTTAAAAGACAGTAAATCACACTTGTTCCATCGGGATCTGTGGGCATACAGGTAAAATACATACTATTTAATCAAAAAGTTTTAGTGCTGCTTAGGCCAGTATGAAATACAAGATCAAATGGTGAAACAGTTGTAAACATCCAATGATCATTGAACAAAGTGCTGATCTTTTAAGTAAGGGTTAGAGAACTTGTGCTCTATGGGATATACAGTCCCATGAATTAGATAGGCCATGAGGGGCCAAAGGCCCCAAGTGGCCTTCTATCTAATTCAAGGGACTCTAACATCCCATAGAGCAAAAGTGACCATTCACTGTCTTGAAAAATGGTTGCAACCACAAAGGGATTTTAACTTTTACTATAATATTGGAATTTTGCTCACCTGTTTACAAGAGAATTTACTTTATTGAATTCATTAGTGAACTCTATATAGAGTCCACTGTGTTAGACAAAAGGAAATCAATCAATCAAAAGCATTTATTTAAACACGATTTAAGTTTATATGCAGCACATTGCTGATGTGGTCGTGTGTTTACTTAAAAGTTATTTACAGGTATAAAATTTGCAATAAAATGAAAATATTAAAAGTATTATATAAAAAAAGAGTTACAATAAAAGATATAAGTATATAACAGATATAATAATATGATTTAAAAATATGTATAATTATCGTCCTTATTATTTGAATATATTTTAAAATCTTCTGTTTCCAGATCATATTGTCTTATTAATACTTTAAAAACGGAATGACGTTTCTCGTTTCTGATACTGTCTGGCAGCTTGTTGCACAAAGCTACTCCCCTAAGCGTCACTGATCTATGTAGGATGTTAGTTTCTGGTCTTGGGATAACCATCTTTTCCACTCCTCTCAGGTTGCTATTTTTCTTTGTTATGATGTTCTGACAAAGTTGGTGTGGTGCATCACCGTTACAACATTTATGGAATGTACTCAATAACCTTTGTTTGTATGTACTATTTAGTGTCTTCCACCCAGTTTCCAGCATCACATCATGGCTGGGTAAATCCCAGTCTAACCTATAGATTATAGTCTTCCAGTGGGACAGTCTTATCTTGTTTGCCGAGAGAGACCCAGTGCACAATCTCTCAGTTCTGTCAGGCGTTTCGAACTCCAATTCTTCGCCAAGTTGTTTACGACATCTTCTCTCACTGTCGTCGTTAAGTACTTACTCACATCTTCGCAAATTTGAAGATATAGACCCAATTCCGGCTTCACATATACTAGTATAAACAGTAAAATATATTTCCTCACTTAATTTGACTAAACTTGACAGTGATTCCGCTAAGACACAGCTATTAGTCCTTGTACTCACAGAGCTGTGTTTATCATGACCTTCCGCCATGACACATTATAAATGACACTAATCACTATAGTCATTTATACAACAACTTTAGTATTTCTAGCAATTTGATTGGCTAAAACCTATGCGTTATTACAGTATAGATACACAGTTGACGTCACAGAGTCAAAACAATTTTATTTTTGTTTTTAATAATACAATTTTTAACGTTTTTCGTTATTGCAATTTTTCTTTGCAAAATGGATGAAATGTTAGAGGAATTTATGCCAGACTGGTACAATGACGACTTTGATTTACAACTAGCACAAAACGTGGACGAATACGAAAAAAAAGTAGATTTGTGTGCGTCAATGACAACGATGTCGACCAAATTTTGACTGATTCGCATTCAAAATCTCCAAAGCGTATTTTGAAGGTAAGAAATTTATTTTTGAGCCATATTTCAATGTATGCGTAATCCTTGTTGGTGATAAATTACTTTAATAAAGTAAACATTTCACTTTCAAACTGGCAGCAAGAGAGAGAAATGACAACATCGCTTACGGAAATGTCGGACGAGGCTTTGGACTCGGCATTGGTTAAGTTTTATCTCGAAGCCAGAACTAGCAAGGGAGAGCAATACAGCCGTTCAGCCCTCTGGGTGTCCGAAACTCAATTGAACGACACCTCAACAACAACGGCAAAGTCGTGAAAATAAACAAAAACCCTGTTTTCACAAAAAGCAACAAAATGCTTGATGCAAAGCTTAGAATAAATCGCTGCGAAGGCAAAGAAAACGTGAAACATAAACCAGCAATAGAAACTTCATGAATATCAACACACCTGCTGGTCTACTCAGAAAAGTGTGGTTTTATGTCTCTTTGTATTGGTGTCGTCGCGGGTGTGAAGGACAAAGAGAGCTAACAAGATGGAGTTTCGACTTCAAGCAAGATGCAGACGGTCGTAGTTACGCTGTGATGACACATGAGTAATCCACCAAAAACCACCAGCAGGGGTGGAAAAAATAGGCGAGCACGCGAGCAGCGCTCGCAGGAAAGTTTTCACCAGTCGCAGGAAATTTTTACTCGGGCTACGTGTTTTAAGATTTGTAATTTGAAATTTTGAAGAAAGACCCATCACACGTGTCTCACTACGCTTGATTTGCCTTTAGAAATTGGCTGGCAGATAGCTTTAGCAGATTTTTGGCCGATAGGCTTTAATTTTTCAGCTACGGATTTATTTATTGTGTCTCAACAATGTTTCAAAAGATGTTTAATGTTCATGCGAAACTTTAACGTTTGTCTGGATCACTTGAAGGGTTTTTACGTTTTAATAAATTCCCCAATCACTGGTCTGGACGTCTAGTTCTAATGAATTGTCTGTGAAACTACTAAGAATAGAACCTGTCAAGTTCTATAGTCTAGACAGTGAGAGTGTGAGACATTGTCTAGATGTAGTAAACAAACTTTAAAAAATTGCGTTGACTTGCGTGAAAAGTTCTAAAAACAACATGGAGAATATCAGTCATATCATTGAATCTGATTGTATCGAAGACAGTGAAGTAAGCCAAGTAAGTTCAGACGGTGAAAGAACTGAAGAATTGTCGTGGAAATGACTCAAATGAGTTGCAAGCTTGCGAAGAGGGTGATCAACAACAGGTATTACGGATGGGGATGGAAAGCACAGATAGACGCATAGAAAATGTTACGAACCCGTCTGAAGCTGATTCTAAAAAACTGTTTCGGAGTAAAAGCAAATGTGAAAGATGTCACATATGTCGAAAAGAGATGCTACTTCAAAATTTAAGACCACATGAAAAAAGCCCATAACTCCACAGAAGTAAGAGTTCTTGGACAGAAGTCGCTTATAGAACTCTTTGGGAATAAACTTAAAGATAACAATGTCACGTATACGTGGCGGAAACGTGGCGACGGTGATGTAGACGAAGAGCCTCTGTTCAAAACTGCTAAAACGGCCAACTTATTAATATCGTCTGGTTCAACACCGCCTGATTTTGAAAATACAGCCGACGAAAGTACCGAGCTAGCGCCTCCGGAGAGGACAATTTCGCAGAAAGCAAATCCTCAGTTGCATCTAAGCTTGACGAAATACTGACAACTGTAAAGAACTTAGAAAATCGCATGTCCAGCTTGTCCATCACACCCTCACCTGAAACGGTGACTGTGGAGTCTGAGAGATCATACAATTCATTACTTAAAGGAGCTAAAAGGAAAGTCAGCAAGGTGAGCTTTTCCCTAAATCAAATAAGCAGTGACATAGCTATAGGAACCGGGGCATAGGAGGTACCTCCCCTCCCCAACGTTTCTAATTCAAAGTTCCGTGCTAAAGTTTAAACAATGGGGAACTCTCCAACTTGAAGTTGTTTCCTGTGCCCATGCATTAATTGTATACATACGGACTTATGTCAGTTATGTAATGTGAATTATTTTACAGTAGCTATATACTTTACAATGTTTTTTTAAGTTTTAACTTTATTTTTACTTTTAGATCGCTTTTTGATTTAATTCAGCTTGCAGAGTTTGAGTGACGACATCGAAGGAGTTGTTATATGTTCCATATGTACTCCACCCAATGAACCAAGAGAAGTAAATTTTCTCTGAAGAACCGGCGTATTTATGTATAGTAACGATTTGCAAAAAAACATTTGAGAGTGATGAAAAAATGTCAAGACAGTTTCGGAATTTGAAAACTCACTTGTTTGACCACCTTGAAACTCCAACCCATCTCGAGAAACAAAAAGAGATTACAGATGTTGAGACTGGAAAGCAAGAGTTTGAATCAAGAAACAGGAAGGTTGGCATGAGATGTGCCCGTACAAGCTATTTACTTTATAAGACTGCTAGGCCGTATAGTGAGTACGAACAGCTTGTTACTTTAGAAAGTCACAATGGCTGTGATATGGGTAACATCAACCATTCACGTAAGTTCCCTGCTCAAATTTTGCCATTCATCGCAGATGAGACGAAGGCACGTGTTCAAAAATTCTTATGATACCTCTTGTACTGACTGGTTTCCTTCCGCCTGTTAAACTTATTGCTGACAAGGATACAAAGAAGCATCGTACAAGACAGGTACAATCAGTGACATTATTATTGGGACATTTCACTGAATATATTCATTACTCCCCCTTGCCCCCTATTCAATGTTGGATAAAGAAAAACACATTTCTATGTCATCGTACCATTGCTGTTTGTTTCTCAACCGATTAGTACAACATTGAAAAGGGGGGAGGGGGGTTCAAGGGGTAAAGTTAAAACATTTTGGTTAAAAAATCGATTCATTTGATGTGTACCAGGTTTTTTGTCACTGATTGTAGTTCTTTTGGTTACGATTGTACCTGATGCCGCAGAGTTGATACAGTACATCTATCTTGACCATCCAATTGTAAAGAAACACACTGGGAAGGACGTTGCTGAATCAATAACAAATGTTCTTCAAAACTATATTGTTGCTGGACAGTTTGAAGGTGGTGGATTTGATGGTCAGTATTTTCATCTTGGCGTTCCAGAATATGTCAATGCACATTATGAGATTGACTATTCAGATACGTACTATGACTGGGACATTCTTCATTGCTGTGGCCTTGTTGACACTCGTCTTCGAAAACTTGAGCAGTTCCAGTGGCTTTCCAACATCACCAACACTGTTTCCTCTATTTTCAAATTGTTCAACTGGGGGAAAGGCTACGAGGAGCTAGTTGAAGCATGTGATCGTTTGAAATTAGCTATACAGAATCCACAGTTCTTTTGTGAAACGAGGTTTGCTAATTCTGTACGGAAGGTCTATGGAAACGTTTTAGCCGATCTATCAGCCATCATTGCCTGCCTGGAGAATACGAAATTTGAGATGCATGACGGTGATGTGAGCAAAAGAGAGAAGGCCCAGCAAGCGGAGCAGTATCAAGTGAAAATCCAGAACAAGAGTTGTTGCCTGCTTCTTTCTGGATTGGCAGATATCTATGAACAGTATGGGGTCTTGGTCTCAGAAGTTCAAAAAGTTAACCTACTACCATTTCAGCGATTTGACAAGTTTACAGGTCACATGGAGAAAATGGTGAAGTGCCTTTCAGATCACAACAACTGCGGGAAGGACAAATGCTTCTGGCCACATTATCACAAGAACAAACCTGGCATTCTTAACGGCCAGTTTGTTGGCACTCAGATTATAGAGGATCACGAAGAACAGCATGTTCATGACACAAGGAGAGCCCGGCAACAAGAAGCAGATAATGCCACCACAAGCCCCGTCATGGCCGCGGAAAGGAAACTCGCTGACTTGACAACCCAACTTGTGAAAGGTTTAAGGGAAGACGTTTATAGCGAAGATGCCTTGGAAATGGTTGAAAATACAAGATTTTTTACTGATCTGAAATCCTTAGCCATGCAGATTCGAGAGAAAGGACATATTTTGTTAGGTGTTCTTAATGCCGACAAGTTTGTTCGAATCGCCAAGAAAATCTCGCGAAACGTCCACGTTGTGGATAACCAAGAGATAGTCCGACAATACAAGATTTTCGTACGAAGACTAGCAGGATAGCAAGGATTTAATAAAAAAATTCCTGACCAGTGGCGATTAACTATACGTTGGTTGTGAGATGGTAGTTGAAACAATAGTTGTTGCAGCAATCAAAATGACTGTAGAGTCTATTGCTGAATCAGTTATTTCGCGCTACAATACGCACAACAGTAAACTAAGAAGTGTGTCCGAGGAAGCTGTGAACAATGAGCTGTGGATTGCCTGCAACGGCCCAGAGCTTGGTGATGCTGATCGCATCTTATCTTCAGCCTTGTCAAAGTATTTCAGGCAAGGAAACTGGCATTTTGTAACAGTAAAGTTAAACTTTGAGTAAACTTTATAACAGTAAAGTTATAGACAGAATCATCTCACAAGAATCGAGATTGACAAAGATCATCTCACAAGAATCGAGTTACACAATAGGGTGTTAACTGCAGAATGACTACTTCACTATGCTATGTAAAGTTTCTATTTGGTTAAACGTATAAGCATTAAGCAGTCGAACTGTTGATGCAATTGTAAGATTTAAGCTAGCCTACTTAGTATTATGTGAGTTATTACTTATTACAGTTGTTCACTTCGACTTTGTAAATAGATTCTATATATTAAACACTACAAAAATATTACTCTTTTTAGTCTATTTCAATAATTATGTAACTTTTTCTGGATAAATGATAACATGCGTTTGCTGTGAGCCTGCCCACAAAATAAAACAACTGTTGCCGACTTGTATGCGGCACTTGTCGTTAGATATGTATGTGCCAACTGCAAAGAATGATCATTCCTTAGTTAAAACCATGCTCACCAATCATGTATCCATATGTGCATCATACAGGTAGCTACAATTTATAGCTATATATATTTGACATATTCATAATCTACACAGTACATACTGCACTAACTGCAGGAAATTTATAATCTTCATACTGTGCTCACAGGAAGAAAATTATTTTTTCCACCCGACCACCAGAGCGGAGAAAAAACAACAAGCCATCCAGTGAAAAGGAGACCAGGTTGTATAGCTTTGGCAACAGTTCTGATGCATTTGCATGTCTCCAACTGTACACCGAGAAGCTAAACCCAATGTGTGATGCGTTCTTCCAGCGGCCCAGATCAAATTACAATATCGCAGATGAAGTCTGGTTTGAAAACAAACCCTTGGGGGTCAACTATCTTGCCAAAATGATGAAATATATCTCAACAGGCTGCGGTTTGTCTCAAGACTACTCAAACCACTCAGTGAGAGCTATACGGCCATCAACTTATGGTCAGATGCAGACATTCCCGATAGACACATCACCTTCGTCTCCGGCCACAGCACCGAGCAGAGTCTGGCACACTACAGCTTCAGAGGTTTTCAGACACAATTTCTGCCGCACTTTATGGTAATGAGATTCAGTCATATAGATTCCAAAGATCTGAACCGTTGTCAACAGTACTTCCACAGAACAACCAGCAACTCATGTGGAGAAATTATGGACACGCACGCGCGGTAGGGTCGTGCACTTTAAAAATATATGTAAACAATATGGCCGCCGCCACTAAGTGATTTAAATAGGAGTTAGACAAAAGAATCATCGTAGCTCCTAACATCTCTCCAAAATGCACGATGTTCCATCTGATATAGTTAGTACTAGTTGGTAACTAAGATCGAGGACAAAATTTAGAATCAATCGATACAAATTCGTTTCGGTATTGCAATATTTAAATATCAGACAAGTGTAATAGGAAATATACGGCGAAATTGCACAAATACCTTGAGTGAAGATGAATCAATGCCATTTATTTCAGTTAAAGTAAGTGAAATTTTGACATGTTCCATCTGTTTTGGTAAGCCAAGGCAGTGTGCTTTCAGGTATAATTTACACCAAACCTATACAATATATATCCAGTTCGGTATTGCGATGTGATTTTAGTGAAATTTCCATGTAGTTCGCCAACTGAAATGCGACACCACGCACAACGACACCCAACAGACAAGTACAAACAAATGGAAATGTCTTCTTCTTCTTCGAATATACCTTCATTTTGTTTCGAAGCAATGCTTTGTGACCATTCCTCATAGATCCCAGGCCACAAAAAGGCTTTTTGAGGCTTTGACCAATAGGGTTTGACCGTGTTTTGTTCGAGTCATTTCGCGCACTGGATCTAGCAACATTAAAATTGCCGGCATGGCGAGAAATTATGGACACGCACGTGCAGTAGGTGCTTGGACTTATAAAAAATTTGCAAACATTATGCCTGCCATCACTCAGTGATTTAGTACTCGTTAGTATCTAACATCAAAGACAAAATTTAGAATCGCTCGATGCATATTCGCTGCGGTTTCGCAATATTTATATATGAAGCAAGTGTAAAGGGAAATATACTGTGAAATAGCGCAAATACCTCAAGTGAAGCTGAATAAATTTCATTTTCCAAACAAAATCCGCGACATATCTGCCTTGGCTTACCAACGCATTGTGTTTACAGGGCCAATTTTCACTAAACATCCACAACTTATATTCAGTGCGGTATTACGATGTGATTTTAGTGAAATTTGCGTGAAGTTCAGCATCTGAAATGTGACACCGCGCGCAAAATCGACAACCAGACAAGTATAAAGGCTATAGAAATTCGGTTCTTCTTCGACGAATTTGACTCCATTTGGCTTCGAAGCCTTCGAAGAAATGCTTTGTGACCATTCCTTGTAGTTCCCAGGACACATATCATGCAGGTGTCCACAATTTCTCCACATGTTTTAAGTGCCAGCACACAAAACATGGTTGCCGTAACGGGTGCTTCCCTGACAAGTAACGCTTTTCCAACCGGTTTTTTCAATGCATGTACCATCGGAAATGTTCAAGTATATATGGGCCAGCAAGATCCCATACAGAAGAATAGTTTAGCTGTAAAGCCGAAGTAGTGTGCGTTATTTCCTAAAAGCATGAAACTTTCGATAGTTGACAATTAAACCATAAGGTTTATTTTCAGATGTGGAGCCACCTGGGATTTGACCTGTGACGTCATCGAGAGGTCAATGACCTTGACCTTGAAATAGAAAAATGTTGATAAAGTTACTCAGTGCGGGCCCCAAGGTTGTTTGTTGGGCCCCAAGGTTGTTTGTTTTTTTATAATATAATTTTTCCTCCTTCCTTCTGTATCCTGAGTTTTCCTGTTATTATTTTTAACTAAATTAAACAATATGGAGCTTATTAAAAAAATTGAGATTGAAAAGACTTAGCAACAAATAATATATTTTACTGTTTTACGTCTTCTTGACTTTTGGATTACAAATGTTCTTATGCCGTTCTATTTAACACCCTTTTTGTTTCCAATTTCCACTTTTGCCACTTTGCATCCATTTTAAACATTACATTGTAAACCCGGCTGCTGGTGTATCCATTTTAGTAGCCTCGTTTTCAAATTTGCATACAGCGAAAAAAATGGATTCCAGCAGTGGATCTGGTATTTATTTTAATTATATTTAATTTTAGGAATTATTAATTATTAATAATTAATATTATATTAATATTATAAATATAAATATATTATATAATCATTACAAATAATGATATAATTAATAGAATAATGTTAATATTTTAAATAATATTATTCAATTTTATATATAAATTTAGAATAATATATAATAAGTAAATAAATTTTATATAATAATATATTAATATAATATATAATAATATAAAGAAGAATTAAATATTATATATTATTATAATAATACATGATAATAACATTATTAAATTATATAATAATACATTTATAAGTTATAATAAATATTTTAATTTAAAAATAAAAAAATATATATTATAATAATTAATAATTATATATAATTAATTTTATTCTTTATAATAATATAATATATATTATATATATATATATAATATCTTTATAATATTATCACGTCAATATAAAAATTAAATATAAATAAATATACAATATTATTTATATTTAGCTAATTAAATAATAATTAATATTAATATCATTATTATATATCAATATATTATATAATATATATAGAATAATTTTATGACCAAATCTTTATGACATATATATATATATAATATATATTATAATATAATAATTAGAAAATTAATATATATTAATAATTGAATTACATTAAAATTATAATAACCTCATCATAATTTTACATTGAATTATTTAATTAATAAAACATTATTTATATAATTTAATAAATTAAATATATATTAATATAAAATTATTATGAACTGGCATAATAAAGTATTGAAATTTAATATAATTAATTATTAATATAATAATTATACTTATAATTTACATGAATAATTATTATAATTAATTATGCAATATTAATTATAATTAATTATAATATAGCAAAATATATCAAAATATATATAATTACTTAATAATTATTATTAATATAATAAGATAATAAATATATTTATTTATATTAAATATAATTTATAATTATAAATTTATTTAATTATAATACATAATTATTGATATAAATTATATATTAAAATAATTTAATAATTATTTATAATTAAATATATTATAAATTATATATTATAATGAACATATATAATAATAATAAATAACGTTAATATGATGCTAATTATAACAAAGGTTAATGTACTTACATATATATTAATATATTATATATTAATATATAAATTATTCAGATTATATTTATTCATTTAAAGATGAGCATTGGGTTAATAATCCACAGTTTTCAAACCCAACCCTTCCCACCCTGTTTCTTTTTAATTCAATAATCGCTTCCATTTTAGGATAGCTCTAAAACAATAAAGAAATACCATTTGGTGAAATGTCAGCTGGATTTATCATCCATTAAGTTTTTATTCTGGTAATTTTATCGTACTTTAATCAACATTCTCCTACATGTCGTGTACTTTCGTAGTGAATCCTGTTGGAAAGTTTAAATCATTTTTCAAGCCTCCAAAAACTTTCCTAACATGCATTCAAATACGAATTTAAAACATTATTTTAAACAACAACAGTATGCACAATTTATTATATTCGCTTGTGCAAAGAAATAGTGGACATAAAGGGAAGCTGCCAACAAAGGCATGTTTATGCCTGCTACTTTATGTCGGAATTGTATTGCGCCCTTTCTGTCGACTATTGCCCTGCATAAACGAACGTCAGAATGATTTAATGTTTTTACAATTTGTTTTTGTAACATGGCAAATGAACTTGTCTATTTGCTCTCGTTCTATACTTAGCTTTGTTTCAAATCTCGCAACTTGCAATAACAACGGCATGTTTAAACGAGTATCCCGAAAATTTTTAATTGACAATTCCATCAATTAACTTAAAATCTTATGTGAAAAATATGTTAGAACTAACATGTAACTTTGAGGAACATCCTCCTTAATATCATGGAACTTATTTTTGTATTTTACTGGCCGGTTGGCAACTTTAAAACTTTCCGGACATCAATTTGCAACTGCAAATTTAACATAATTATTGACTACACACAACTACGTCCATTGTACGTCCATGTATAGAACAAACGTGGCAAAAAATACTGGACGCAAAGGGAAACTATAACTACTTGGAGATGAGCCTAACGAAACATGCCAATTACTATAGCGAAATATGCGTTCTTAATGTCAGAATTACATTGGGCCGTCTATTATTTCCCTCCACGATGAATAATTCTGTAAATTTTTTAAAGTTTTTAGATAAAACAGCAGACATGCAAGGCAGAGGCGAAAGGATACCTGAATTAGTTTTTACGATTGGTATGTTCTTCGGTTTGTTTAACGTTTCGCAACTGGCAATAGTTGCGCATGGTTGAAACGACGAGTACGAAATTTCGTAAATTCTTCATACCATCGTGCCATTCATTTCTACTGTTACAACAACAAATATGTGAAAAATATGTTCAAAATAACATGTGTAATGTCGCAGTAGCTCAACCGAAAAATTAGTTTCTGTATTTAACTGGCCGGTTGACAACTTTCAAACTTTCCGGACATGAATTTGCAGCTGCAAATTTAACATAATAATTGACTATAGAACAAATGTGGCAAGAAATAATGGACGGAAATGGCAATTATAACTGTACATGGAGATGAGCCTAGCTGAACATGCCAATTACTATAGCGAAATATGCATTCTTAATGTCAGAATTGCATTGGGCCGTCTATTATTTCCCTCCACGATGAATATTTTTTTAAATTTATTAACGTTTTTAGATAAAACAGCAGACATGCAAGGCAGAGGCGAAAGGATACCTGAATTAGTTTTTTTTCAATTACATTTGTTTAACGTTTCGCAACTGGCAATAGTTGCATTAGATTTGTTTAACGTTTCGCAACTGGCAATAGTTGCCCATGGTTGAAACGACGAGTACGAAATTTCGCAAATTTTTCATACCATCGTGCCATTTATGTCTACTGTTACAACAACAAATATGTGAAAAATATGTTCAAAATAACATATGGAATGTCGCAGTAACTTAACCTAAAAGTTAGTTTCTGTATTTAACTGGCCGGTTGAAAACTTTCCGGACATGAATTTGCAACTGCAAATTTAACATAATAATTGACTACACACAACTACGTGCATAGTGTTTAATCTATAGAACAAACGTGGCAAGAAATAATGGACGGAAATGGCAATTATAACTGTAGATTTAGATGAGCCTAGCTGAACATGCCAATTACTATAGCGAAATATGCGTTCTTAATGTCAGACTTGCATTGGGCCGTCTATTATTTCCTTCCACGATGAATATTTTTTTCAATTTATTAACGTTTTTAGATAAAACAGCAGACATGCATGGCATAGGCGAAAGGATACCTGAATTAGTTTTTTTGAATTAGGTTTGTTTAACGTTTCGCAACTGGCAATAGTTGCCCATGGTTGAAACGACAAGTACGAAATTTCACAAATTCTTCATACCATCGTGCCATTCATGTCTACTGTTACAACAACAAATATGTTCAAAATATGTTCAAAATAACATATTATGGAATGTCGCAGTAACTTAACGTAAAAGTTAGTTTCTGTATTTAACTGGCCGGTTGACAACTTTCAAACTTTCCGGACATGAATTTGCAACTGCAAATTTAACATAATAATTGACTACACACAACTACGTGCATAGTGTTTAATCTATAGAACAAACGTGGCAAGAAATAATGGACGGAAATGGCAATTATAACTGTAGATTTAGATGAGCCTAGCTAAACATGTTAATTACTATAGCGAAATATGCGTTCTTAATGTCAGACTTGCCAATGCAAGTTCCACGATGAATATTTTTTTCAATTTATTAACGTTTTTAGATAAAACAGCAGACGTGCACGGCAGAGGCGGAAGGATACCTGAATTATTTTTTACGATTGGTATCTTCTTTGGTTTGTTTAACGTTTCGCAACTGGCAATAGCCGAATGGTTGAAACGACCATGTGGAATTTCGCAAATTCTTCATAATACCATCGTGCCATTCATGTCTACTGTTACAACAAATATTTTTGGTTATTTTAAATTTTTTTAAACTGTTATAAGATCTACTTTTTAGTAGATTTTTTGGTTTTTTTGGACGACTTATGCTTTTTCTCTTTCACTTGTGAGGTTACGGCTGGTGGTGGTGTTGCTATACTTTGTTCCTCGTCGTCGTCGTCGGACGACAACAGGTTCGCCAGCAGTTTCCTTTTGGAGGGCATAGATGAGGAGGAGGAATTTGTGTTGGAATCGCCAACGCAGGTTGCGTTTAAAAATTTCCGTAGGCCTTTGCCTGTTGGCTCATCTTTAAATGCAGCCGCTTCTGCATCCGTTCCTACCAGCATTTCAGCATATTTGTCGGGATTGCGAAATAAATTTTTAACGATGGTGTAGTGTATGGCAGTTGTGTACATCGCTGCACCCACTTTGCACATTTGGGAAAAGAAATCATCAACATCGTCGTCCTCGCTATACATGTTACTAAGTAATATTTTCACGTCTTTTTTTGACGGCACTTCCTCATTACGATTGTTTAATTTATTCAAACTTTCAAGCAATGGTTTCAGTTTATTTGTGTTCTCGCCCACGTCCTTGTCTCCGATGCGAACCTTCTCCTCGTCGAGAAACGTCAAATTTTCAACCAATGTTGAAGAAAATTCGCTCATGGCGATTTTAGGCCTCGTCAACCATTTGCAACACTGCGGGTTTATTTAATCATAATAATATTATATATTTCCATTATATAATATTAATAATTTATACAATATAATTTAGAATATCAAGATATAATTATAAATAATATTATAATTAATGAAATAATTAGTTATTATATAGTAAATATATATAATATATGTAATAAATGTTATAGCATATTAACAATATATATAATTAATTCAGGAGGATAGGAACCCAATGCTCCTTTAATAATTCACAGTTTTCAAACCCAACCCTTCCCACCCTGTTTCTTTTTAATTCAATAATCGATTCCATTTTAGGATAGCTCTTAAACAATAAATAAATACCATTTGGTGAAATGTCAGCTGGATTTATCATCCATTAAGTTTTTATTCTGGTAATTTTATCGTACTTTAATCAACATTCTCCTACATGTCGTGTACTTTCGTAGTGAATCCTGTTGGAAAGTTTAAATCATTTTTCAAGCCTCCAAAAACTTTCCTAACATGCATTCAAATACGAATTTAAAACATTATTTTAAACAACAACAATATGCACAATTTATTATATTCGCTTGTGCAAAGAAATAGTGGACATAAAGGGAAGCTGCCAACAAAGGCATGTTTATGCCTGCTACTTTATGTCGGAATTGTATTGCGCCCTTTCTGTCGACTATTGCCCTGCATAAACGAACGTCAGAATGATTTAATGTTTTTACAATTTGTTTTTGTAACATGGCAAATGAACTTGTCTATTTGCTCTCGTTCTATACTTAGCTTTGTTTCAACTCTCGCAACTTGCAATAACAACGGCATGTTTAAACGAGTATCCCGAAATTTTTTAATTGACAATTCCATCAATTAACTTAAAATCTTATGTGAAAAATATGTTAAAACTAACATGTAACTTTGAGGAACATCCTCCTTAATATCATGGAATTTCGCAGTAACTTATTTTTGTATTGTACTGGCCGGTTGGCAACTTTAAAACTTTCCGGACATGAATTTGCAACTGCAAATTTAACATAATTATTGACTACACACAACTACGTCCATTGTACGTCCATGTATAGAACAAACGTGGCAAAAAATACTGGACGCAAAGGGAAACTATAACTACTTGGAGATGAGCCTAACGAAACATGCCAATTACTATAGCGAAATATGCGTTCTTAATGTCAGAATTACATTAGGCCGTCTATTATTTCCCTCCACGATGAATAATTCTGTACATTTTTTAAAGTTTTTAGATAAAACAGCAGACATGCAAGGCAGAGGCGAAAGGATACCTGAATTAGTTTTTACGATTGGTATCTTCTTCGGTTTGTTTAACGTTTCGCAACTGGCAATAGTTGCATTAGATTTGTTTAACGTTTCGCAACTGGCAATAGTTGCCCATGGTTGAAACGACGAGTACGAAATTTCGCAAATTCTTCATACCATCGTGCCATTCATGTCTACTGTTACAACAACAAATATGTTCAAAATATGTTCAAAATAACATATGGAATGTCGCAGTAACTTAACGTAAAGTTAGTTTCTGTATTTAACTGGCCAGTTGACAACTTTCAAACTTTCCGGACATGAATTTGCAACTGCAAATTTAACATAATAATTGACTACACACAACTATGTGCATAGTGTTTAATCTATAGAACAAACGTGGCAAGAAATAATGGACGGAAATGGCAATTATAACTGTAGATTTAGATGAGCCTAGCTAAACATGCCAATTACTATAGCGAAATATGCGTTCTTAATGTCAGACTTGCATTGGGCCGCCTATTATTTCCTTCCACAATGAATATTTTTTTCAATTTATTAACGTTTTTAGATAAAACAGCAGACGTGCACGGCAGAGGCGGAAGGATACCTGAATTATTTTTAACGATTGGTATCTTCTTTGGTTTGTTTAACGTTTCGCAACTGGCAATAGCCGAATGGTTGAAACGACCATGTGGAATTTCGCAAATTCTTCATAATACCATCGTGCCATTCATGTCTACTGTTACAACAACAAATATTTTTCGCTCCATCTGCTAGACCGTAAGGTTTTAGATGATTGTTAGGGAAATGTCTAAAATAATTCACACCTCTAGCAGCCATGGGTGTTTGCGACGTTGCGCTATTGTTCTTCTTATGTTTGAACATCTACCAAAAAATAATAACGTGTAATAGTCAGTATAGGAAACTCAAATTTACTAGTTAAAATACTCTTACAGCGTTCGTGCAGCAAATATCGTGGAATTTTAGATTTGTTCGCTATTCGCAGCGTCACCGTCAATTAAACTAATAATTATAATTTGTTAATAATTACATATATATATATACTAAGAATTGATATATATGAATTATTACTAATAATTCATATATATTTATAATTAATAATTGTAATTATTTTAATAAATCAATAATAATTTGTTTTGATTGATAATTCATACATGTACATTGGCACCGTGATCATGACGATACCATTTGGCGAACAGGTCGAAAATATGCCGGTTTCAAAATTGTCAAAAAGAAAATATCTTGTCTGCATTTAACACGCGACATTGCAACGTAACTAGTACCCGGCGGAATGGCGTCGATGTCAAACCATAGAACCGCTTTGCGCAATGTTTGCCCCTGCGCGTTGCACATAGTTGTTGCATACGCAATGGGTAACGGATAAAATACGCTGCTACCCCCATCATTTCTCTGGACAGTAACAGGATAAATCGGAGCAAGAGTATTGTTGGCAAACTTCAAAATAATTGTTTGGTTTTGCACGCGTTCAACGATGCCCACTTGCCCATTGACGATGCCGTTTCGTTTGTCCCTGTTCTGCGTTACAATAACTCGCATGCCGCCATAAATACGTGTTGGTTCACGTTCGCAGTCTAGCTGTGCAACAGCTAAAGGTGTTGCATTCTGAAATAACTTTGTCGCCATCAGATCGTTGACGGTGTCCGCGGCGCGTGTTGTGTATGTTAGCAACGTCGTATGCGGGTGCTCCTCGAAGGCTCGCAGTATGTCGTTTTCGGTAGCTTGATCGCTGGTGGAGATGACGCGACCGTCTTGGATGTTGTCGAGAAGCTGTTGGTCGGGTATCCAATATCTGATGTGATCCAGAAAGGCAAGATAATCCTCGTCCCCCACTCTATGCTGTCCATTTAGTATGTAATGGTAGGTCGAAGAAATAAAATTATGGTTCGTCATCGGGCTGGAAACATTAACCGTCTTCGTACCTACTTTAGAGAATGGTTGTTGCTGCGCCGGATCACCACAAACAAGTAGGATCGGTCTAAACAGCAACTTGTTAATGGTGGATAAAACGTGATTGAAAATGTTCTCTGCTAACATGGACGCTTCGTCGATAACGACGACGTTATACCGTGAGATTTCCCAGTTGATACGCGGGCTATCTTCTGGAGCGACCGGATAGTAAAACGACGAGTGTGAACAGTGTCGCAAGTGACAAATTCGGGAACTCGTTCTCGGTAGCCACATGCCAGAAAACCAGTTGGTGCCGCAATTAAAACGTTTGCTCCCATACCAACAAGCTCGTGAACGATAGAGAGGATAACATGAGATTTGCCAGATCCAGGTTTTCCCGTCACCAGAATTGGTCTTTTCCAGTCGAGTTGCGGATCGGCAAGATGGTGACTGCTGGTCATTGCTCTTGGGGGAACTACACCTGATTCCTCATCGTCCGAATCAAGATCTGACGATTCAGAGCCCTCTGACATGTAGGAACGGTCGTCGACGTTGTAACGTTCATAATGACGGTCTCGCGCAGACAACGCTTGAAGAACGTGTCTTTTCACGACCAGCTGTTGTTCGTCCATAGATAACGTTTGTTCGGTGGAAAGTGTATTACTGGCGTCAAGTTGACAAGCCGGAATTATTTTCATTTGCCATAAGAAGAAGACGTCGGATATACTGGCGATGTAGGACAACACTGTTTTTATGTAGTGATCTCTGTGGCCTTGGTGTTGCAGATAGGTATTTAGTTGTTCCGAATTTTTCCACACGTTTGGACAATGGTGGACAACGGCACGATACCAGCGTAGTCTCTCCGGAATTTGCGCATGCTGAGGATGCTGCAGCTCTGCAAGTTGTCTGTGTGGAAAGCGCATCAAGAGAAATTGGAAAAAATGTTCAACGTTAAAGAGCGACACAGTCTTAACGCCGACTAAGGTGTTGTCATCTTTGTAGGCCTTAGGAACTGATTTTTTGGTGATCGTAGGCACGGAGCCATTGAATAAACGTGAGATGGTTCAAATCGTTCGATCGTTTGGCGTATTTCGCGTGCGTCTTGTCGCTCTCGGCCGCGTCACTTAACGGTACAGAGTAACGTTTTGTTTTGCTTGATGACCAAGCGACCTTGTCCGACGACAAAGCGAGCCACATTTCCGGTTCAGAAGGTTTCATATCTACCAGGTGCCTAATGGCAGCCTGTTGTCCAGACACGTGGTATGAATATAACGAGTCTAATTGCACAGCGTCGTGCGATTTTGCAACGTACGACGTCACATATCGCAATAACATCGCGCGACCGTCTGTTGTTTGGAAATCCATCGAACATTTGAAGGCCGTCAAAATTGTGGAGACGTACGCTCTCAAATTTAAAGCAAATGCATCGGCGGGGTGCTTAAGGTGAAGCACTTTATTTCCTTGCGCGTCGCGCGCAACAGTTGTCTCTCCGTTTTGCAAAGTCAAAGATGGTGATGGCTTGTCAGATGGTTGTAATTTGCATGCGCGAAAAGCCAAGTCTGGGTTATCTCGCGGGAGGTCAGCCCTGATAAACCGCAGTTGAATGTACGAAATGTCTTTTAACCAGACCAGCAGGTGCAGATGTACCGTACCCCTCTTCTGAAACTCAAGTCGATAAAAGTATGTTTCGACATTTCTTACATTCGCGGTTCTATTGTAACTGAATAGGTGGTTAGTCCATTTCTTGTTGTTGCTCCCGCAGAGATAACCCCGGACAATCTGTTCGAGACAGTGAGCGATGTGCATAGTTTCGAAACCCGCGAGTTCCGTAGGTCCCTTGCCTGTAACTTGTCGGATGTTTTCAAGCCATGCCTCAAATGGGAAAGACCACTCGAAGGGGCTTAGCGTGACGAACACATCGGGCAAACCGTGTTGTTCGACTGCATCGAGAAGAAAACGGTGTTTCCATTGCCAGTATGTTGGGCAAAAAGCTTTGGTGTCTAGTGACCGTGCGGGAGAGCAGCTTTCTCAGCGCCTCCGGAATATTTTTGTATTGCGGGGTTACATATCTTTCTCGCGCACATCCGCAAGACTTCGTATTTGCATTTTTGGGCCGATTAGAAAATGTGCAGTTCAAGATGTTTCTCGATAGGCTGCCGCAAGTGGAACAATACGACCACGCTGAAAATGTTGCCCAGAACTCTAAGTTGTTCGAGACATTAGTGACCGCGTTGTTTCCAAACGGGTCCGAAGATGACAATTCCACCTCGTATGTTGCGAGAAACTGCTCTTTTTCTTCTCTATCTCTTTCACATCTCTGTTCGGCCTGTGCGCGGAAACGAGCAATTTTTTCGGTAACACTGTCATCTTTAACAACAGTGTATACCTGTCGGTTATTCCAAAAAAGTCTGGCTTGCTCATCTGACCATGGCGTTGTCATGTCGTTTGTAAATGTTATAAATGACCGGAAATAAACGAAATATTTTAATGTTTGACAAAAAGTCGAATCGTTATTTCTCAAGAAAAGCTATTGACTGGTTTTCTTGAACAGAGCCAACAGAAAAAATATAGCAATGAAACAAGTAAGTATAATTAGGAACCGTTGGGTTTATCCAAATAATTAAATGCTATGAAAAGGAACGTGTTATTTCGCAACCCAAGCTCACGAGCGAACAATAATATTTTTTAGATAACTATATATATTATTATATTTTTATAACTATATATATATATATATATTTATATTTTTATATATTATATGTTTTAACCAGAAGTACGAGATAAAATTTCAAGTAAAAAAGAGAGTATACGAACCTTGAATAATTTCACAAGGAACAGCAACAGTGTATCTATAAAAGCGATAACAACAGAAGTAAATAAATAGAAAGTAAAATAAAACCGATAATTTCAAAAGCAGTTATAAATACGTTAAAATTTTAGCTTTTCCAAAATTTATAAATTTCCTTACGAAGCTCAATGTTTCAAACAACAAGATGTGAAGAACAGGTTGTCCAAAAATTGACTTCGCCTGAGTAACAAACCGCAAAAGCAAGTTGTAGTACAACTACAATAGCAGATAAACAGTTAAGAATAATTTTTTGGAAGAGCTTGACGATAAAAGAGTATTACGGAATGAAGAAAATTTGATGTCAACAAAAGTGCGAAGTACTTGCCGGCGGGCAAGTTTGGGCACATTCAGTTGATAATTTATTCACGTTAAAAATACACGTAATTAAAAAGAAAAACTATTAATAATAACCTTTTAGACGTTATACATTTACTACAAGTAGTTATTTTCAAGAACAGTTATTAAAACGTGAAAATTTTATTATACAATATTATATAATGTACTTATATTTATTATTGTTAATAATTATAATTATATAATTAATATAATTTTATTATTATTAATAATATAAATATTAGAAATCTATTATGAATTTATAATAATTATTCAAAATTAATATAATTTAAACTATATTAATTACTATATAAATTTAATATTATATATTATATATATAAATAATTGAAAATTATTAAATATTTATATTATTATATATAAACATATAATTTATATGTTCTATTATAAATTATATTATAATAAAATATATTATATAATAATTATATATTAAATTAAATAATTATAAACATCATTCTATAATTATATAATTTGTATTAATTAATAATTTTGATTATTATCATATGAAAATTTTATGTTACAATTAATTTATATTATATTATTATTATTATAATATTATGAAATTCATATTATAATATGTATATATTATATCTAATATAATATATGGTATATAACCATAAATAATAATTATAAAATAAATATAATTATAAAATTTATTAATAATTACAATGTTCTTATTTATTATAATTATATAATTATCTTGATATATTATAATAATTGATATATTATACATTAATGTATATAGTATACATCTATATCAAGATATTATGTATTATATTAAGTATATATATTATATAAATTATATATTATTAATATAATTATAAGATTTATATTAAATATATATATATAAATTAAATCTCCATTAAAATAATATTAATCTAATATTTAATATTTATATTAAACATAATATATTATAAATATAAATATATTTAAATGTTATATATTGTCAATATAATTGTCCAATTGACAATTGTCAATTGTCCAATTGACAATATAAAATAATTAAGTTAAAAATTATTATAATTTGCATTGAATACTTTAATTATATGGTTATATTAATATGATATTATTTATTTAATTTATTTTATTAATATATAATATTTATATAAACATCTACTGGAGATAGCGAACATCGCCACCATGAACAACATCCGGGAGTACAAGTAGCCTTTCAGAAGGACGTGAAGTCGTTGACATCTGTGATTGACGAACTGGGAAATCCATTTAAAGACGAGAGCCCAGATCTTGTAGTCCTGGATACCAAAGATATTATGGAGTCGTCTGTAATTAAAACTGTGGAAACAGTGGAAGTAATCGGCGAGGAGCAGTTCAGCAAGTATGTCCAGGAAAGACTTGTTGACTGCACAGTTCCCTATTACAGATCCACTCCCTAAGAACAAGCTACCATTGTTTAGTCGCCCAGAAGCAAAGTCGCAATCGAAACAAAGTCTTCAAGTGAAATCGCTAAAGAATGATTGTCACCTCTTTTCAAGGCTTTATATCTCGTGCCAAACAAGAGATGGTAATCTTGATCAGTTCTTTGCCCACGAGAATCAGTCGGCTCCACCATCGTTGTCAGCAGAAGGAAAGTTGCGGCAGGGAAAGAAGGCAGATCTCCTGTGCTGCTTACGAGTGGAAGAGATGCAAGCAACGAGCATTCCTGTTGTCGACGCTAAATTTCTTGACGGTGCTGCTATTGTTCAGATGCTAAGTCCTGGCACAGCAAAGACGTTTCAAGACTACGCTGATCTGGTATTTATGCCGTATGTGCGATCTCAACTAGAGTCAGCCGACAGAGTGGACATAATCTGGGATATCTACGTTCCAAACAGCTTGAAGAACACAACAAGGGTGAAGCGAGGAAAAGGTGTTTGCAGGCGGGTATTTCCCACAACGGTGATTGCGAGAGACTGGAAAGGTTTCCTTCGTGTCAACGAAAACAAAAAACTTTTCAGTTTCTTGTCCCAGCAAGTCACAAATGACCCAATTCCAGATAAAGCCATCTATGCAACAAATGGTAAGGAGGTCCTCAGTTCACTGGCAGAGGCGGATGTGGCAAACATGACACCGTGCTCCCATGAAGAAGCAGATACCCGTATCCTCTTGCATGTTAAAGATTCCGTGAACAAAGGTTGTAGGAAGATAAGCATCCGAACGGTTGACACAGATGCCTTAGTTTTGGCTATTGCTAATTTTGACAAGATTAAACCTGACGAGCTATGGATGGCTTTTGGTACTGGCGCAAGTTTCAAGTGCATCCCTGTCCATCAGCTTGTGGAATCGATCGAGCCCCGGATGTGTAGCACTCTACCTGTTTTCCATGCCCTGACAGGTTGCGACACCACTTCCTCATTTGGTGGTCGAGGTAAGAAGACTGCCTGGGACACGTGGTTGAGTTTCCCAGATGTGACTGACGGATTTGAAGCAATCATGCAGCTGCCCGGAGATATCAATGATGAAGTTCTGTCGCAATTGGAACGGTTTGTGGTGCTGTTGTACGAGCGCACAAGTGACCAAATGAGAGTGAATGACGCCCGTAAGCACCTGTTTGCCCGGAAGTCGAGAAGTCTTGAGAACATTCCACCAACTCAAGCAGCACTGACACAGCATATCAAGCGAGCGTGTTATCAAGCAAACATATGGAACCAGGCATTAGTTCCAGATCCTCAGCTTCCTAGCCCTTCCAACTGGGGCTGGAAGGAAAGCAGTGATGGGTGGACACCACTGTGGACAACACTTCCAGAGGCTTCGTCTTCTTGCTACGAGTTGTTACACTGCGGGTGTAAGAAGGGTTGTACAGCCCGATGCAAATGCGTTAAAGCAACATTGAGGTGCACTGCCCTCTGCTCATGTTCTGGAGAATGTTAACATTGCAGTAGTTTGCATAGTGACTTGGCAAGATCACATAGAGCAACAAATAACACTGTTCGAATTCAAGCTAAACAGTTTAAAAATAGTTATAGGATCTGCATTTCTTGAATGCAGCAGACATTTAATTGCTTTGAATCAGATTATGTTCCTCAAGGTCAAAAGTCAAAGTTAAAAGGTCATAATACAGAAACTCTAAAGGATAAAGTTGTTGTTTTCTAGTTTATTGATGATTTAAAGATGATTTTATGCGTTTGCCAGCAGATATATTTAAATTTTCATTATGCCAGTAATATTTACTTGTCATTTTTAACTGGATGACGTAATTGACCTCTCCGTGACGTCACAGGTCAAATCTCAGATGGCTCCACATCTGAAAATAAACTTTAAGTTACGATTGTTCACTGTGTAAAGTTTCATGCTTTTAGGTAAAAGTGCACACCAATGTTCATTTTTAAGCGTTATCCGCTGTACTAATAAACCTATCGAGAACGATGCACCAGATGAACCTAATCAGAATGTCGAAGAAGAATAAAAGAGGGCGTGATTTAAGATTTCTTTCATTCCATATGTGAACATGAATGATTACCTGTCTAGCATTTATTACGATCCAAAACGCACAGGAGGATTTGGTGGAGTGAATCGTTTGTATGATGACGTCAAAAAGGAAGGAAAATTTAAAGTGAGTCGCGCGAAAATTAAAGAATGGTTGATGTCACAAGATACGTACACTTTACATAAACCTGCCAGTCGCAATTTTAGAAGAAACCGTGTGATCGTGGGCGGTATCGACCAACAATGGCAAATGGATCTGGCGGACATGCAATCCATGCAGAAGTTTAACGATGATTATCGATATCTTTTAGTATGCATTGACGTCTTTTCAAAGTATGCATGGGTCGTTCCTCTGAAAAATAAAACGGGACTTTCACTGGTTGAAGCTTTCAAAGTCATTTTATCTTCTGGACGCAAACGTGAAAAAATTATGACTGATCAAGGAACGGAGTTTTTCAATAGACATTTTCAAGCACTGATGAAGGAGGAAGACATAGAATTGTACAATACGTATAACGAAACGAAAGCCTCGATCGTAGAACGTTTGATTCGTACGTTGAAGACAAAGATGTGGCGATACTTTACATCCAAGAAAACAATGCGATACATTGACATGCTGCCTGAGTTAATGTATTCTTACAATCATAGTGTTCATCGTAGTATTAAAACAAAGCCAGCAAATGTTACTGTCGAAAACGAAAAGAAAGTATGGCACACTTTGTACGATGAACATAGTATTGTGAAAAATGTAAAGTATAAGTTTAAGATTGGCGATCAAGTGAGAATTAGTAAAATAAAACGTAAATTTGAAAAGGGTTACTTGCCAAATTTCTCAAAAGAAATCTTCACTGTAAGCAAACAAGTACCTCATGACCCTCCCGTGTATAAACTCAAAGATTATGACGGCGAAGAACTGAAAGGAACATTTTACGATAAAGAGCTACAAAAAGTCATTAAACGTGACGATGTCTACGAAGTTGAAAAAATTCTGAAGAAACGTGGAAGAGGCGACAATGTACACTATCTTGTAAAATGGATAGGGTACCCGAACAAGTTTAATTCGTGGGTACCTGCTTCTGAAATAAATAAGATTTAAACCAATGTGTGTGTAGTTTCTTTGCGATTTTGATTTGTAATTCATAATGAGTGGAACACATTTTTATCTCACGCTTCCTAGCAATGCATCCCTGGATATCTTTCCCGATAACAAAACGACGAGTTATCGTGTAAAATTGCCACAAACCATTGATTTGAATGGCGAATGGGAAGTTGGTTTGTACTCCATCTCTTACCCGAATACGTGGTACACTCTACAAGAACATAAGAACCATATCTATTACGCGGACAGAAGTGGACTTTTTCTGGCGACGATTGTGGATTACGGCTACTACGAAACCGTACAAGATCTTATCAAAAGTACCAATAAAGCTTTGGCAAAATATGTTAACGACAACGTTAAGTTGTCGTTTAATGCTCTAATTGGAAAAGTGACAGTTCAATTGAAAACTGGATATGAATTGGCTCTAACAGGAAGAATGTCGATTATCTTTGGGTTTGGAGGAAAAGATGTAAAATTCGCAAAAACGACCGAAAGCCCTTACGTGGCAGACTTGTTTGGGATGACGACAATTTACATCTATTGCGATATTGTTCAACCGCAGATCGTCGGAGATACGAGCGCCCAATTACTCAGAAGCATTCCCGTTGAGGGAAAGTCTGGTGACGTCATTACTAAAACGTTCACAAACATCCAATACGTGCCTGTCCAAACTAAATCATTCGAAGACATGGAAATTATTTTAAGGAGCGATACAGGCGACCCCGTGCCATTTGATGACAACACTTCACTTCAGACAGCACAGTTATTTTACGTGAAGATGAATAATCCATACGTACGTTACTATCTCGATCAACAACAAGGACACGGAATGCCTGTTTTCAGAGGCAGTCCATGGCAAATGGGATATGGACTCGGTGGCCTATTTCGTAGTATCGCTAGAACAGTCATGGCAATGGTTAAACGTGGAGCAAAAGCTCTTGGAAAAATTGCCTTGAATGCTGGAGGTAATCTGTTAGGAGACGTTGCTTCTGGAAGAAATCTGAAAGAAGCGATAAAAAGCCGAGGAAAAGAAGCTGTAAACATCGCAAAAAATAAAGCCGTTAATCGACTTCAAACTTATGCTCAAACAGGAAGCGGAAAACGTGCAAGAAAACGTACAAAGCAAACAGCTAAAAAGAGAAAGGTATCTACTGCCAGAAGCAGTCAGCCCAAGAAACGGAAAACAAATAAAAAGAGAAAAGCATCGACGTCTACTACCAGAAGCAATCAGACCAAGAAGCGGAGAACAACTCTTGACATATTCGGTTAAATATGAATTTCGTACATGCCAAATCGCAAGAATGCACAAAGAATGAACTCGATCTATTTTCTGTGCCACCAACACAGGTCAGTTTGGAGAAGGGACATTGGATAAATCATCAACCTGTATCCAGTGTATCGGACGATGGTGCAATCACGTTCCTATCTCCAGGCACTGAAGATTATGTGGATTTATCAAAAACGATTCTTGTGGTGAGAGCTAAAGTGACAAAAGCAGACGGTACAAATCTTGACGCTGACGAGAAAGTTGGAGTGGTGAACAATTTCCTGCACAGTCTGTTCAAACAAGTCGATGTGTTTTTGAAAGAAAAGCAAGTGACCCAGGCCACGGGGACTTATGCCTACCGAGCATATCTGGAAACCCTCCTCAACTATGGTCCGTCCGCAAAGGATTCTCAACTCACTGCAGCTCTGTTCTACAAAGATACTGCAGGGAAAATGGGCGTGGCGGATCCTACTTTGGCAGCTGCCAATGCTAACCTGGGTCTTAAATCGAGATATGCGTTTAACAAGACAAGTGGAGTAATAGAGATGGCCGGACCTATATTCAGCGATGTATTTATGTCCGAACGGCTCCTGCTAAGTTTCGTTGACCTGAAAGTTATTCTGAATCGAAATGGCAACGAGTTTTGTTTGATGGCCTCTGAGGACGACGCCGATTACAAAGTAAAGCTGACCGATGCCTATCTCAAGATACGTAAAGTGAAAGTTAGCCCAAGCATTTCCATAGCTCATGAAATCGCATTGAAAAAAGGACCAGCTATCTACCCTATACGTCGCGTCGAGTGCAAGAGTTTCATTATTCCAGCAGGAAATCCCTCCCTGAGAAAAGATAACGTCTTTAACGGACTTGTACCGAAATCGTTTGTCTTTGGATTGGTCGAAAGCGCAGCGTATAATGGGGCATACAAGAGGAATCCGTACAACTTTCAGCATTTTAACGTGTCCTCTATTGGAATATCCGTGAATGGAGAAGACATACCGTTTAAGCCGATACAACTTTCCTTTGGTGCAAACCCTAGATTTGTTGAGGCATTCGGTACGATGTTTTCTGGTACGGGAAAAATGTATTACAACAGTGGAAACGATATATCGCGAGAAGAGTTTCCAAAAGGTTACGCAGTTTATGCTTTCGATCTGTCCGCCGATATGTGTGGGTCGTCACCCCATTTTAATGTTGTTCAACGAGGAAATCTCGCAGTTGACATCAAGTTCTCTGCCGTGCCAGCAGCCGCTGTGAGTCTCGTGTGTCACGGGGAATTCGAAAACCTAATTCAGATCGATGCAGAAAGAAACGTCATTTACGATTACTCTGGCTAAATGAACACTGCTCAGATAATTCATGCATTAGACCAAGATCCGATAACAAGCAAGAAGTTTTGCGGTGTGTTTCCTAGTGATAAGTTACCTCAGACAGTTGATAAATATCCATGCGGTTTTGTTGCAAACACAGACCCGAGCAGTGAACCTGGAACGCATTGGGTGGCATTCTACTTCCCAGCAGAACAGAAAGGGGAATTCTTTGACAGTTATGGACAGCCGCCAGATCACTACAGGGATTCGTTTGGAGACTTTTTAGAGCCTTATGAATGGGAATTAAACACGCGTAAACTGCAAAGTGCTTGGTCAGATGTGTGTGGCCAATATTGCATATTCTACCTTAGCCACAGAGCACGAGGACAAAGCATGAATAAAATCGTGCAGTTATTTAATAACGATACTATGTTAAACGATGCAAAAGTGTCTCGGTTTGTTAAGAGTCATTTTAAAATATTGTTAAATCGTCCAAATGTTAATCTTATTCAGTTTAGTAAAAACCTGTTTGAAAATTAATGTATCGTTTGTTGCAATAAATATTTGTTGTAAAATCGTGTGTGTATTGATTTGTACTCCCCCCAAAAAAAAACAAAAAAAAAAACAAAAAAAACAAACAACTAGAAACTTTTAAAAAACATTTAATAACTTTAAAAACATGATTTATTCAATAAAACAAATACAGGATTAATAATTAAGCCAACGTTTCTGAGTTTGTTTTTCTCCACGTCTCTTCAGCATTGACTGGATATATTTCATAGGGCTTGCACTTTGGGGGCTTGCACGTTGTGGGCTGCTGTAAAGAACCTCTTCTTCTCCAGACGCATTGTCAGCTAAGGATTGTCTCCATCTTTCCTCATTCCTTACGAGGTCTCGCGGCATGTTGATCTTTGACAAAACACGAAAAAATTCTCTTGAGCCCGTAGGATTGAAATTTTTTCTCGCCCTCATAGCGTCCGAAACCAAATCAGATATGTTTGATTGCGGGATGGTTTCACCCTCGAGCTTGACTTGTCCCGTTTCATCCCAGGAAATAACGTCAGGTCTTGCTTTCAAACGGCTCAAAAGTGCTGTAGCTCTACCACGCATTGTTCTCGGAATATTTTCCACTACGGTTGTATCAGGTAACTGCGCCTTTTCTTTAGATTCCTTTTTATTTTCGGCTATCCGAACGGTGGGTATTTGATTATCCTTTTGGCGCCTCAAGTCCAGATAACGCTCCAAATTTGCATAGTACAATTTTAGCTTTTCAGCATCGTCCATATCCGTACGTTGAAGAATATTTGACATGTCCGTATCTTTATGCATCATGTTTATGTGGAGTATCAAATTCTCTAAATATTTTAATAAATATTTTATTTTATACTCTAAATATTTATTTAGAGTATCAAATTCCTTTTGATACTCTCCATAGCAGTAAATTATTTTTGCTGGAACAGGATAAAACAGTTCTTCTAAATGATGTAGCATGGAGCGAACCAAATACGATTTTCCACTTTGAGTTTGTCCGCAAATATAAAAATTTGCAGGTGTTTTAAACCGTACATCCATCGTGCAAAACACTAAATGAGTTTTATTTCACATGTTCGTGTACTTTATAGCGAAAAAATACGTTGAGCAAAAGAAATAATTTTACGGAAAAAACTTTCTTCGATCTTGACCATTGTGATATCGAAGCTTTTAAGAGGTGCAGCAACCAACTGTACAGCTCTACGCGTAACGTGCTCGGAGCAAGAGTCATTCATCACATAAACCAATGTTAGGTAAGCTATGGCACGACCAAAATTGTTCACATTCATCTCGATAAAAACGAATGATAACTCGTCAGGATCTATGCGCGGTACCAATTGATTGTACAACGTCTCATGATGTTTAAGCATGTAGTTGACATGATGTGTTAACGTTCTCATATCAATGTCGACGTCATTTCTTTTAAGCTCATCCAAAATCACTTCCATCTTTCCCACCCGACAACAGTAAATGAACACAAAATGTGAAATAATTCAATTATGTATTTGAAAAAAAAACAACACAGAATAAGTACGTTGTCATAAATGTTTCAAGCAATGTTATTCATTTGAAATGTGTACTGAGAAACGTCCTCGTTCAAGCAAAGTGTAGATAGAAAACAAGGTAATCGCTTGGAGACGACACTAGCAAAGTTTCAAATATATCTTGCATGCGAAATGTTTGGGGTTGTTGATTTCATATGAAAATAATATTATAAATTAACTCAACGGCTCTCAACAGGAAGTTGTCGCAAGTTCTATGTGACACAACCTACTTTGTTATCAACACTTTATCTAAAATTAGTAACAAAACAAGGAACCTGGAAAAATTGTCAACATATACAAAATCAAACTACGGTATCTCTCTCATAATATAGTAATTCACTGTCAGAGGACGAAGTAGAGAGAACACTTTCTGAACAGCGTGGAACATTAGACATAAGTTCAAAATCGTCGATACTAGGGCGTCTTCTACTCCGTACAACACAAAAACAAACAAGGAAAACAAGTATGGTCACTAGAGCGCTAGCTGGAGGTAAAGTATATAGTAATATTAATGTTCTATCATTATTCTTGCCATTTTTAGTCGGAGAGGTGCTAGAGATGTTGACGAAGGAGAATGTAGATGCGATATTAGTAGATGAAGATGCCAATGTGTTAGTACCTGCGGTGGTCGTGGTGGAGTTACAGTCGCTTAATAGTACTCGGATTAGAACGGTCTTCACGCAAACTAGTGGATTTTGGCGGAGATCTATTAGTCGCACATTAGGATAGTCCACCAAAACCATGGAGAGATTAGCAGTAGCAAGGTTATTTCGTTTCAGGTCGATTATCTTAACCCATCTGTTTGGCGTATCAATATGTGGTAAGGACACTAAGCGGAGTCTCGAACAATCCAACAGACCTATCCATCGTTGCTCTTTGCAACGTGAGGCAAACGATAACCCGATCAACAAGAAAACAAATAAAACAAATGTTTTACCGGCCATGTTGTATTAAACGTCCGTTTTTATCAAAAAAACAAAACAAAAAAAAACCCACATTCTGTACAGCGGTCCTCGGAGACGTAGTGTAAGGTAAACTGAAAAATCGCGTGCGGTATCACGTGTAATCTTCACCTTGGACATGGACTTTGCCCTTGACCCTAGGTCGTAAAAGTGCGAAACTCATATAATCCGACAGTTCGTGCCAGGATGGAAGCGAAAAAACAATGGCCGGACGTAGAGAAATCCAGAAGGTATAGAAAGAAGAGGACAGAAAAGCTCGCCAAGTACAGAGCTTTCTACGACTTTGTACTTCGCGAGAACCTGGAACTGGTGGTTCGGTTCGAGTCGGAGTATGGGAAAAAAAAGATACGGCAGAAGGCGTCTCCAAAAACAGTTTGGACATGGACTGGTTGAACGAGCTTCCGAACCTAGATCTGGAGCCGGAACTGGTGGTTCGGTTCGAGTCGGAGTATGGGGAAAAAAAGATACGGCAGAAGGCGGCTCCGAAAACAAAAAAGATACGGCAGAAGGCGGCTCCGAAAACAGTTTGGACATGGACTGGTTGGACGAGCTTCCGAACCTAGATCTGTTACAAAACATGGGCTTTGACTTTTAGACGTCAAGATAAAAAACCCTCCGAAAACAGTTTGGACATGGACTGGTTGGACGAGCTTCCGAACCTAGATCTGTTACAAAACATGGGCTTTGACTTTTAGACGTCAAGATAAAAAAACCCTGCTCTTTTAAGAGCCACCACATTTTATAAAAGAATAAAAACGTAATACCCAGCGTTTTTTTCCCCTCTTTTGTAACGATATAAAGATTTGAATGAAATAAAACATATGAGTTAACAGGATTTAACTTTATTTAAAAACACACTATAGTCTTTTCAACTTACAAAGCTGGTTTCCAAAAGAGGTGTGTTATATAGAAATTACATAAAATAAAAAGCAAGCATGCAGAAAACTAAACTAATTTAGTAACTAAAATTTCAATCATGTACCACGGTTCTTAAAATCTCTAAGACTATGTGCACACAGTAATTTTCCGAGGGTTTTTGCGATTGTTTTGTATTGATCTTTAAAGATTCTTTTGCATCCACAGCCCGTACGCTTCCACTTCCACTTTGGGGCAATGCTGATAGGCGTTGAAGGAGATGTGGTTACCACAGGTTTCCAGCCAGATAAGTTGGCCAAATAGTTTTTCAGCTTTGGGACAGCCGAAGCATTCCAGATTTACGGACGGAATGTCAAGGTCTGCCAACAGGTCTTTCTCGTAGTGTCCGCCCTTGTAAGCAATGGTAGAGCTTAGGTTTTTCCGTGTTTTACTGTAAAAACTCGGTACAATTGCCTCCAAATCTGAAATTGGGAATGCTTCGGTGCCCCGAGGCACTCCAAACGGTAATTTATGGATGCGTTTTTGAACATATTTACAGGTCTTCTTGTCCTTTTGGGCGAGGTCGTCCCAGCTCACACCGATGTCAAAAAAGAAGGACTGGGATGTAGTGTCTCCGACATTCAGTAGACCCAACTCCTTACAGAGAAATATGTTCTCTACATAATACCCGTCCATATCTATGACTGCTATGATATCCTCTGGCTGGCAATGCATGTTGAGTGATCGATACATTTGTATTGCAAATCCTTAGGTTTTTATATAGACCCTATGCATAGTGACGTCACACTTGTAACGAGGTAACGTTACCTTAGTACTCATACGCCCGATTATTATTCTGTGCCCGAACGTTACCTGTAGGTAACGTCACCCTTGTAACGAGGTAACGTCACCTGGAGGTAACGTTACCTTGATAAAGAGATGACGTATACTTTCGACGTGATTTGATTGGTTGGACATGTGATTTGATTAGTTGGACATGTCTGAACATGAACGAGCTGAGAGTATAAATTGAAAAGGACGGAGCAAACATATCACAATACATATACAGCTCAAGTTAGTGAGATGGAGTGTTTACATGGAAAACCTGCTTCTTGCTCGACCACGAAAAATGGTTCCTTCTGGTTTTGTGGACAGAAACCTAGCTGTGGGTTTATCTGCTCCGAGGACGACGGATTTGTATTTCAAAAAGCCCTGGCGACGTGGAGAAGCACCAGCATGGAACAGCCTAAGTGTCAGGAACACCATAAACCGGCACAGTTTCGTGTTGTGAAGGATCTGATGAAACCCAGTTACGGTAGACCCTATTTTACGTGCGCAGCTCGTGAAAATCCGTGTTCCCTATGGATGTGGGCTGACGAGGAACAGATTGAGAAACCGAATTGTCATCACGGACAGCAAAGCGCCATGTATAAAGTGAAAAAGGAGGGTCCTAACAAAGGTCGAATTTACCCCCAAATTTTTAAAAAATGAGCAAAGACATTGCAGGGCCCCTAAGTTAAAAAAGTGATGCCCCAAAATTCAAAAAAGGGGGGGCCCGAACGTATTTTGCTACCCCGTTGCGGCATTTCTACCAAGAATCGCACATGATATTAATTATGTCACTTGATACAACTCCGTGAACTCATATTACAAATATATACAACACGCTGTTTATCAACATTCGAGTGATTGATTCAACATTAAATCAAACGTAAATCGTTCTCTCTGATTCACTTAAATGTCAGTCGTTTCATCGTTTCATATAACAAGCAAAACTGGCCTAGAGGAAGAAAGAACTTACTGGAACTTGGTAAGTTATACTTATAGCTTATAATTACTAGTTATATCAAGGTCGCCAGACAGAAAAACGCGAAGATTATTGCATACATAAAGATTAGCTCTAGTCATCTAGGTAAGTCTACTTCCTAAATAGTTTATTGTTAATGTGTTATATACCTAAAAATAATGGTTGTAAAAATGTTCCAAGTTGACAATAGTTTGTGCTATACGTTTGCATGGACGTAGATGCACTTAGGTCTTAGGCACTACACGATTACTGACAGTGACGGGATTTATTGTAATTAATTTCAGATAAAATAGAACAGCTTACAACATAATAGACACTTGCGTATTAAATTGTGTGATATTTTATTATTTTGGACTAATCAAGGTAGAAGCGCATTTTATTATTGTGTAAACTATTAAGATAGTTAATTCTTAAAAGGCAAGTAGAAGCGCATTTAATTATTGTGCAAATTATTAAAATAGTTTATTCTTAAAAGGCAAGTAGAAGCGCATTTTATAGTTGTGATTTCGACGGGAATCGACGGGTTCGTGAGATTAACAGCTTTATTTCAACAGCGTATTTTATAGTTGTAAGTAGTTTTATATAGACAATATAGATAGTGGACATCTAGTCAGAAGCACATTTTATTGTTGTGATTTCGAACCAGCTGATTTATACGGAATCGGATCAAGTTGCACCCTTAGTATAAAGATACACGTATTATCTCCATGGCTACCAGTATATCATAATCAGACGGGTGCAGTTTAGTGTTAACTATTTCTAGTTATAATTTATTTATTGTAAAATAGAATAGCTTACAAAATAGAAACCTGCCGCTTTAAATTGTGTGATATCGTTTACTAGACATACCTAAATACATATACCCCTGCCAGCGGTCTTCCCTGAAAATGTATGCTAGAGTTATTTTTAGGTTTGCAATTGCTATGAGTTCTAGTAGCGGTGGCCGCGACCGTGACAAAAATCGCACATATAAATCTGGAGCAACGAAACGGAAGGCAAGGGAAGAACGAGTTGCACGGGAAAGTAAAGCCTTGAGCAAAGTGCCAAAAATATCCTAACTTTTCCCAAGAGCAGCGGTGGCAATGCAACTGGTAGCAGCGAAGATCGCGTCACGGATTTCCAACCTCCGCAACAGGATGCAGATGCTTCTGGTGAGTCGACCATTCCGATCTCGACAACAGTGACTGATTCTGTACCTGAGGAACCTGGTATGTTTGCTGAATCTCTAACATCAGATGATCCGTCCAGTTGTACCGATGCATATTCCAGTGATTTGGGGTTATGGCCTGCTAGTGTTTCGGACAGTATGAGGGAATACTGGGCAACAAAGGGAAGCAGCCAATGCAGAAACTCGAATGTAGATTTTAGCGCGTCTACCAGATACGAGGGAGAAAATTATAGTCGGCAGTGTCAGAAAAGCTTATTCACATACACGCATCAGCTGACAAAACAGGAACATTCTCGAACCTGGCTCTGCTACTCGCCATACGGACATTCAGTGTTCTGCTTTGCATGTAAACTGATGACCGACCGCTCAGTTTTTGCGAAGCAGGGATACAAGGACTGGAAACGCGCTTCTCAATCAATTCCCCGTCACGAAAAAAGTGCAGTGCACCGAGAGGCCATGATTAAGCTACTCCAATGCAGTGATGCTGGCTGCCACGTTGATGCAGAGTTGGTTAGACAGGTGAATGCGGAGCGCGAGTATTGGCGTGGGGTGCTTAAACGGATAGCAGAAACTATCCGTTACCTATCGGAGCGCGGTTTACCATTTCGTGGTTCAGATGAGGTTATTGGATCACCCACAAACGGCAACTACTTGGGCACACTGGAATTGTTGGCCATGTTCGATCCATTCCTAGCGCAACACATCAACAATAACGCAAACAAGGGACGGGGTCACACCTCCTATCTGTCGAAGACAATTTGCGAAGAGTTTATCAATTTGCTAGCAAATCGTGTGCAAGAGTATATCATTACGGAAGTAAAGTCTGCGAAGTATTTTTCGGTTTCAGTAGACTCAACTCCCGATATTACTCATGTTGACCAACTCACCTGCATTCTTCGGTACGTTTTGCCATCGGGTCCTGTTGAACGATTCTTGACTTTCCTCGACATGCAAGGTCACAGTGGAAAAGAACTAGCGGAAAGCTTGCTCAAGTTCTTAAAAACGAATGACATTGATGTTGCTAATTGTCGCGGCCAGTCGTACGACAATGCGAGCAATATGAGTGGGAAATATAATGGCATGCAGGCCATTATTCGAGAACAATGTAACCTGGCTGAGTATGTGCGCTGTGCCGCACATTCCCTCAATCTTGTTGGTCAGTCTGCCGTTGGTTGTTGCGAGCTAGCTGTTAAGTTCTTCGGTTTCGTTCAACGCCTTTACTCCTTTTTTGTTGCCTCAACCCATCGTTGGAAAATTTTGACTAATCAACTTTCAAGCCAAAGTCGACCAACAGTCAAACGCATGTCTGATACTCGCTGGTCGGCACGTGCAGACGCTACGAAGGCTCTAGTTGAGGGTTATGACGAAATCAATGCTGCTTTGGAAGAAATCGCTGATGACGATGAGGAGAAACCCGAAATTAAAGCAGAAGCTCGTGGTATGGCCTCCTATATGAACCAACTCGAAACTGGAATACTCGCAGCTTTGTGGCACCACATCCTGCATCGTTTTCACGGCAACAGTCAAGTCCTGCAATCAGCCGACCAAGATCTCAACTCTGCAGTTGCAATCTACGAATCCCTAATCGAGTTTGTCCGTAAGCTGCGGGAAAGATTTGAAGAGTTTTGCGCCAAAGGGAAGAAGCTCAGTGAATGTGACCAGTTCGTGGACGAAGTTAGACGCGTCCGTCAACGAAATCGCCGTTACGACGAGCCAGGATCAGCGCCTGAAGTGCCACAGACTCCAGCCGACAAGTTCCGTACGGGTAGTTTCCTGGTGATAATTGATTGCCTTGACGCCGAGTTGCGGAAACGACTGGGCGCATACACAGGCATTGCTGCAAAGTTTGGTTTCCTGCAAAACCTCAAGGATCTTCCAGATGAAGAAGTGATCCAAAGTGCGAAGAGCCTCCAAGAGGCATACCCAACGGATTTAGAAGCCTGTCTGCCAGACGAATTATTACAGTTTTCTGGTTTTCTCAACACAGAATTTGCTCAAAAATCATTAGATACAACTACATCTTCAGCTGTAGCTGCAACTTCTTCAGCCCAAGCTACGACCGACACATCCTCTGACAACGAGTCTGATGACGAATCCGTCATATTGGTCATAACGAAAGATGATGACGACATCCATTTAAACGTGGAGTCGCTGGAAATGCGAATGTACAGACTTCTTGTGTCAAACAACCTGGAAACTGTATTTCCAAACACGGTGATTGCATTCCGCATTTATTTAAGTTTGATGATTTCGAACTGTTCTGGTGAAAGGTCGTTTTCCAAACTCAAATTAATCAAGAGTCAGCTCCGAGCATGCATGAAACAGGAGCGACTAAATAACCTCACTCTTCTTAGCATCGAAAACAAAGTTTTGCGGAAAATTGATATGTCTTCGATTATTAACGATTTTGCTCTTCAAAAATCGCGTAAGCATAACGTGTACAAAACATCTGCAGAATAAGACTCAAATGACAATTGTTACATGCCCATACCAATCATGTATATGCGGATATTGTTCATATGTTCTATTTTACCATGTAAATAATCTATTTTCGTTTAGTTGTTATATGTTATTCATATAAACTTCATAAAATATCAGTTTAAATATAATTATTTGTATTTATTGTTTCGGTGAATATGCAGGCGACTTTTCAAATTTCAACGCATGCAATACAAAATATATCGAATCTTTATTATATATTTGAGTCTTTTTGAATTAAGCGTTTAAAGTGCCTGGGGTGGGGGGGTCAAGGGGCCCCGCGCTGATAATATGCCACGGGCCCCGCGCATGGTTAATCCGGGCCTGCTCCAACCCCAGAAAGTGGTGGAAGAATGTCAAACTCCTTGCTGGCCTACCAAAATCAAAATCGTTTACTAATCTATCCCATAATGGTCAAGTCTTGAGAGGTCAAGACCTCGTCAACCATATTTGTGAGTGTTTTTGTAATGCAGCTAACGACATCCCTCCGTTAAATTTTATTCAACTTCCAGTTTCCTTCATTCCAGATAAGTACATTATTTCTCCTGATCAGGTCGAAGCAGTACTATCCAAAATCAAAGTGCAAAAAGCAGTCGGTCCTGATGAAATCCCGAATTGGCTTTTAAAATCTAATTCTGGTTCATTATCTACACCTATTTCCTCTATTTTTAACGCATCGATTGCCCAGGGCATCGTACCATCTCTTTGGAAATGTGCTGATGTTCTGCCGTTACCTAAAAATGCAAACCCTCAAAATGCAGACCTATTTCTTGAACTCCGGTTCTAAGTAAGATTTTGGAAAGTTTCGTTTTCAAATGGATTTCAGAATTAATTCTTCCACACGTGGATCCGAATCAATATGGCAACGTTAAGGGATGCTCCACAACTCACGCACTCGTCCATTTGATTCACCACTGGTTTGCTGCACTGACAAACCTCATACCGTTATTCGTTCTTGTATGATCGACTTCTCGAAGGCATTTGACAGAATGGACCACAACATTCTACTTAACAAACTCCAACATCTTGGTGTACCTCCTCTATTGATCAATTGGTGTGCACACTTTCTCCAACAGCGCTATCTACGCGTAAAACTTGGTCCATTCAAGTCGTCTTTCAATGCTATACATGCTGGAGTACCACAGGGAACTAAACTTGGTCCACTATTTTTCCTAGTCATGATTAATGACCTGACTACAAGAACACCAATTTATAAATATGTGGATGATTGCTCGACCTTTGAAGTTACCACCATAACGCACACAAGTCATCTCCAAGACGAGCTGAACGAAATCTACAATTGGACCACTACTAATAACATGCTGTTAAATTCAACAAAGACTAAAGAACTTCGAATATCCTTTCTTAAACAACCTCCTACTTTTGACCATCTTTCTCTCAACGATACCCAAATTGAGAACGTGCCTCATTTTAAACTACTTGGAGTTATTATTTCATCTAACCTTACGTGGAATCTACATATTGATTATATTTGTACTAAGGCGAGTAAACGTCTCTTCTCTCTGCATTTACTTAAACGCTCTGGAATACCAACTAAAAAACTGGTCACAATATATTGTTCTTTCGTTCGTCCCATCCTTGAATACGCCTGCCAAGTCTGGCATTTTTCACTCACTCAGAAATTAATCAACCAGGTGCAACAATTACAGAGAAGGGCTCTCAGGATAATTTTTCCAATGCTTTCTTATAATGATGCCTAGATTCACTGAATATGGTTACTCTTTATGAAAGAAGGAGACGCTTATGCTATCAAATGTACAAATCTGCCCTCCATCCTAGTAACAAGTTGAATGGTCTTCTACCAAAACCGAAGGTGAACAATTATTCCTTAAGAAACAATCGAACATTTCCACTTTTTAAATGCAGAACCGAACGTTTTTCCAAAAGTTTTATACCAAAATCAATAAGCACATGGGATAATTGTGCTTCTTATTAGCGTTTGTTTTTAAATATCATGGTTCTTAATTTTGTGCTTTTAATTGTTTTTACTTATGTATTTATTGGAACATAGATAATTCTCCCTTTTAATAACTCATGTAAAATCAAGTTTTTTAGATTGTGTTTTCGCAATCTACCAGTTGATTATTTAATAAATTCAATTCAATTCAATTAGATATGTTGGCACTACCAGTCTAATGTCTTCTCTCATTATGCTTGAGAACTCTGCAGCAAGTTCAGTAAAGCATTTATATGTGGTAGGAAGTTCTAATAACAGCCCACATGTGTGCACAAGAGGTCGTCGCCCCCAAACCATCCAATGAAGTAAAGGTTACTTCAATGGAATCACATGATAAAACATTGCTTCCGGTGACAAAATGCAGGAATCTTTCTAGCAATTCTAGAGCTTCTTCCAAGGATTTAACATATCTCTTGAGATGACCCATGGCTTGCATCATTGGTAGCGTTGGCCCTAAACAGCTGGTTAACCTTCTTAGATGTTGGGCTCTTTCTTTCGTAAAGATCTGCCACTCCTGTTGGTGCTTTGCAGACATTCCAAAATTGGTGTCCAACAATTTGAGATGTACCGTGGCTTCTGAATTAACTCCTGGTGGGCAAGTTCAAAGATGATTGACTCTACATTTTCTGGTGTTGGTACTTTATGGCAATTCCACATTGAAAGAAAATCCAAGATATCTTCGTCTTCAGTGTTGAACTCCTTGCTTATGAGCATGTCTAGAATCTTTCGATCTCCAGCTACATAACAGCGAAATGATTCTAGAAGCATTTGTTTGTCGACACTCTCCTCACCAAACAAACAGCAAATGACCAACTGGGACAGCTGCGGGGGGAAGTAGTCGGCTCTTTTATAACCATATACAATGACTCTAGCAATTGATTCCCATTCTGCCTTTTGCAGGTCATGTCTAATATGCGGTGTTTTCCCCGTCCATCCTATGCTACAGTTATCTTTTTTTAAATAGTTTTATCCATTTAGTTTTTGACATGTAGTACAGTGTTTCTTATTTTATTCATTTAATATTTCATGAATGCCAAAACCAAACTACTTAAACAAATCATGGTTATTCAAAACCTGGTTGTAATAAGCATGGGAGGCTTGAAGCTCTTGAAGTGACGACCAATTAAAGCTCTTGTATTTGCTTTACTTTACATGCTTTTATCCAAAGCGTTCAAACAATCCCCAGGTACAGTGCGAGGTCCTCCCACGGAGAAGCCGATGACACACACAAAGGATATCAACTCTTTTCAATCTGGTTCAAATCTGCCAAGAAGTAATCATACCTGTGGTGCTACTTTTGTAGAGGCTTCCATTATTTGTTTACTTGGCCTAATATAAACTGGCTTATTCTGGAAGAGGCGTCGCAGAATAGTATGATCGATGCCGTTCTGCCCAAGGTGCCAAAGCTGGTGCTGGTGGAACCAATGAGGTATGCATGGACATCAGTATTTAAATGGTCAATGAACTTGTACAATTGATTATTCCACCTGAGCTGCCTTCATCCCCCAGAGCCCACGATAATCATTCAGTCCACAGAAATGCAGAAAGTGTACATATAGGATCTAACACCTTTTAGATCATTTTTAGATCTTAGCCAAATTGAAGCCAAATACTAATTTCTGCAACTAATGTATAGAACTTGAAAATCTTTTTTTACTGACAACACTCAACCCAATCACATGGGGTTTGCTATATATGTACTCACCATATATTTCTCCTTTTGTCTCTGAGGTTGTTCGATGAACGCTTTTTATTTACAGTAGCCAGTCTCATTTGGTTATTTTAAATAAATGCACATAATCCTACTGAAGGACAACTTCACCAGATTAACAATTCAAAAGTGTATACTATGAATTCTGTTATAAAAGTTGAACTTAATAATTGATGGCTAATTATTTTTTAAAGTTGTAAAGGTTTTGCTGTGTTAAGTTGTGAATACTCAGAAAAACTCTGAGCACAGCTTGCACAGTAAAACCTTTACAACTTTACAAACATCAAGCTGCAACTACCTAACTTTACTAACAACATTTGACTGGAAATTGACTGTCACAACACGACTTGTAGTCCAACAAGTATGTGATAACGGCAAGACTCGTCCCAGGTTTAAATACCGTATTTAACCTTGCTCTGTCATCTGAGTTCCAGTGGCTCAATGGTTAGAGCGTCTGTCTAGCATTCAGAAGGTTACGGGTTCGAGTCCTGTCTGGTGCTCAGAGTTTTTCTGAGTATTAACAACTTAACACAGCTTGCACAGCAAAACCTTTACAACTTTACAAACATCAAGCTGCAACTACCTAACTTTACTAATTATTTTTTTCTTAACTTCCTTTATTTCTAACACTAAACACAATCTGACATCTGGGATAGTCGATGAAATACTGATGCTAAATACAGGTTTTATAATAAAAACATTGCTAACTGGTGATTCAGCGGGTGTTGGCCAGTGATTGACACCATTGTCCTTCATCCATTTTTTGGTGGAGTTACTTGTGTGTTTGGGGTCATTGTCCTGCCATAGTCGATGACCATCTGGATACACATTGATAAAGGGCAAGAGATTCCGCTCTAAAATCTTCTGATATCCCTGACTCTCCACCCCTGAATTGATATGCCTCCCCAGACATGCACCTTTAACAAAGTATATAATTTATAAATTACTGGTATGTAAGAATAAACCAACTGGATAGCTATTACGAATTACAATTGTATGCATTCTGATTTGCTGAACTAGCTAAAGGGGTTGTTTTTTAATTCGTTTTACCATGGTTTCAGATGAGTTTATGGACAATTTGCTACAAATAATATTTTGTCTGAGTACTAAATTAATTACTTGACAATTCATGGCTTCTATAAATAAATAATTAGCTATACATGTAGCTCCTTTAGCCTGGCTATAGTCAACTCAGCTGCGACTCGTTGAGTCGGGATATTTGTTCATAGAAAACTTGAACTCATTGTCTATAAAACACCATAAAAGTTGAAAATATTGGAATTTCACTTCCAAATCATATTTGATTATCAGGATTGACTGATCAGACTTCAGGTTTCCGGAATTTGTAAGCATATCAACAGGGGGCTTTATATACATGCGACTAAAGCGATTTAAAATTCTACAATCAACCAATAATTATTAAAACTTTAATACCTTCAGGGGATACCTTCTTTACGGAAACAAAACTGTGCATACTGTTCGATTTGGACACTTGTCTCGTCCGTAAAAATGACGTCCTCGAATGCATCTTTTACCGCTAATGCATTCAAACAGAAAAAGAGCCTCTTTATTTTGTTTGGCTCTCGAACAAACTGGCAATAACGTGAATTTTCATGCCTCCAACCAAGCTGCTCGCGTCTGACTCGACGAATTGTTGATTGTGAGACATCAACGCCGCATTCATCCATCAGTTTGGTCTTTATTTCGGCAGACGTTAATTCGTCATTCGCTTTCATATTTTCGTCCATGAACTTCAAGTGTTCCTTTTTCAAAATCGGTTTTCTTCCACTACGTGGCGCATCTCGTAGATTCCCACCATTTCGTCGATACCGAGAAAGAAATAAACTTACAGCAGATCTCGACGTTTGAATTCCTTCCTCTCCAAGGATGTTCGCGATTTTTGTTGTCAGAACTGATGAACACCAAAGCGAAACAATTCGTTCCCTGGCGTATTGCGATAATTTCTCCATTATTTACGAAAGGACGGAGTGAGTATGGTAGAACCTTATGAAGAACGCAGTTTACTCAAATGGACAAAGGACGCCAAACTTCGGAAAGTGCGACTCGTTCCGGAAAGTGTCGTATAATTTACGACATGCGAACCGCGCTTGCTCGCAGTAAGGTTAAACGGTGCCCAGTCAAAACGTCCTCAAGTCAAAACGTCCTCGTGTCCGCTGGTCAAAACGTCCTCGTGTCCGCTGGTCAAAACGTCCTCGTGTTCTCAAGTCAAAACGTCCTCGTGCTCAAACCATAATAATTATTATTTACTAAAGCTAATCAACTTGTCATAAGTGCATGGATTACCAATTTTTATGTTGATGACTTAGAGTTATTTATCAAAATCCGATCGAATCCCGAAAGGCGTTCAGTTTTATTTGGCGACAGTTTTATTTGCTTTCAAAAACTGAAAAATAGCCCCGCGTTACCGAATCGCAAAGAGCAGAGCATTGGTTACAAATTTTTATCTTGATGTTTTAGGGTTATTGTCAAAAACCGAAACGCAGGAAAAGTGCAAGGATTACAAATTTTTATTTCGATGACTTTTAGAGTTATTTATAAAAATTGTGGTTAGTCTATTGTTGTCGTCAAGACAAAGCGATGTTTCGGTGTTCGGCTTTGGACAATAAGCGATGAGTCAGACACGAAAATATTGCAAAACAGTCTTAGTTATTGTCAATGACCAAATCTCGACAGCAAATAAATTTGCTCCTGGTATAATCTTTTTTTAAATTCCGTAACGGCAGTACACCTTGCATACTCTTATTACTCTGCATGCAGTGGCGTGGCCAGCCGTACTCAATTACTAGGGCACTATCCGGGCACCACTCTAAAACTTTGATCGCGCCGTGCAAGAGTAAAGCCGGAGACCAGCTAGGCTGGGGGGCTGTACATACCATTACGCCCCGGAAAATAGTCATAGACACGAAAATATTGCAAAACAGTCTTATAAATAGATGTTAAATTGGAATATTTTCATTCACTTAAAACTTCAGTTGCGTTCGGATACCGTAAAACAAACCTCTCTCTCTATATATACGTCTCAGCATGTCTCGAGTTCACGATAATTGCATTCAGTGTGGAAACCATGTTAGGCCACGGCAAGAAGGACTTCAGTGCGATGGTTGTGGAAAGAGGCAGCACAGAACGTGCAACACTGGCATTACTCAAAGTGAGTATAGGCAAGCTGTTCAGACAGGAAGTGCGATCGATTGGCAATGCACAGTTTGCACTGCAGGCAACATTGAGAGGAGAATGCAAGAGTTCTGGAAGACGACCAACAAGGTTAGTAAAATGTTCTATATTCATTGTTTTCGTCACAACTTTTTTTACTGAAACTTTATTTATGGACTTTAATATATGAGAAAAAATTTCCTTTTATCACAAAATTGAAGCAGAGCTACACTGCATGGCGCTGCCGTTTCTAACACAACATGTTCCCGCAACAAAATTAAAAAAATGTATAACAACTGCAATATTTTGTTAGAATAACTAGGATTACTAGAAATTAATAACTAGGAATACTAAAAATATCTAGAATAACTAGGATTACTAAAAATTACTCGAATACTAAAGATATCTAGAATAAGTAGGATTACTAAAAATTACTAGAATACTAAAGATATCTATAAGATGGTTGATTTAAACTTTGATTTAAACGAGGACCACTTACCAGCCGATTTCTTGCGATCAGACATTCAGGTCGATGGAAGGCGGCACATCATCTTTGCAACAGAGAACATGTTAAGTCTATTAACAAAATCAAAGACATGGTACGTCGATGGTACATTCAAAGTGGTGTTTGACCTTCACGCAGCTTCTGACTATCCATGCATTCGTCCGAAGTGGTGCATGCACCAAACAAATCCCGCTCGTATTCGTGTTGATGTCTGGAAAACGGAAAAAGGACTACTTAAAGGTACTGTGATAGAGTTAACTATTATTATTGTATTCTTCTGTGATTGGACAATAGTATGATTGACAGGTGACATAAAGAGAGAGGGCTTGCTCGTGGTAGCTTGCTGCCGAAAGGGCATGTAAGAAATAGAAGTGAACGTTAATGTTAATAAATATAACAAAATCAAGTTTGTTAACCCTTTTTATATCAACTTTATCACAGGTACTCAAAGCCACAAAACGCATGACAAGGAGCAGAAATCTCAAGAAGATTGTCATCGACTTCGAAAGCGCGATGTGGACGGCTATCCCGCACGTTTCTCCCCACGTACTGATTCGTGGATGTTCGTTCCACTGGTCACAGTGCATATGGAGGAAAATACAAGAGATCGGTCTTGCTCCAGCATACAAAAATGACAAGGCAACCCATGACCTGTGCAGGCAGTTCCTGGCTCTACCTTATTTACCAGCAGAGCACATCCAACCCATGTTCACGAGTTTAGCAACGAAAGCCACTGTGCCGATGTTGATCGATCTGGCAATGTACATTCGCCTAAACTGGATCGATGGGCCAATTTGGAAACCAGAAACATGGAGCGTCTTTGGTCAGGCCATTCGAACCAATAACGACGTGGAGGGCTGGCATGGGATGCTTAACAGGCACGCCAAACGTGGGAACCTCTCTTTTTATTTGATGGTCCGGCTACTCCATGAACAGGCCCAACTTGTTGACATGCAAGTGCGTTTGGTCACAGACCAAAAACTGAAAAGAAGGCAGCGCAAGCAGTACCGCCAGGTCCAAGGACAATTGTTTAGTTCATGGTCATCTTATATCGCTGGTGAGGTGTCGGCAAAGCAGCTTTTACGCAGGTGTTCACACCTTATCTGCCCAAATACGGACTAAATATTTAATTCGTTGATCTGAACTATGGCAGTGTTGTAAATATTAATATAATGTTGTAAATATTAAAGTAGTGTTGTATACATATCTTATACCTATCTTATATTTTTATATTTTAATATATATACATATATAATTTTAAAATAGATTTGTTAATACATTTCTATATGTTTATATGTGGTTATTTTTCAACAATGGATTTTTTTAAAACATGTTTTTTGTCTTTAATTTACTCTGTTAGGGTTAGGGTTAGAGTTATATCTGGATATTATGTTGACTCTGAAATGGAATAAGTCAATAGTTACTATATAACCAAACCACAGGTCACATGCTCCGTGTTGTGAAACTCAAGGCAGGGCCTTTTTTAACTATTAAGCTGGGGGGCAAATCCCCCCCTTGTGCCCCCCCCAACCAATAAGCAAGGAATAAAATTAAACAAATGGAAAGTAAGTTTTAGCCCTTAATTAACAACTTATAGACTTACTGAAATTATTATGTTGACCTACGTGGCGCGCGTCCCCTATTTAAAATCCCGCAAACAAGTGTTTTCTGTTTTTTACCATAATATTATATGACCGATTATAAGCACAATGTTTTGGTAGCTTATGAAGATGCTAAAGGCTAAAGTGTTTATATTGGTTCCGTACTACTTCTGAGTTTATATTAACGTGTTTCATAATCTTGATGCCCCATGTAATCGTGCATTTTTAGCAATGGCGTGGTGCCTTAATTTTGCAAAAATTCTTATCAGAAATCGGTATCAGAGATCTCCGGGTTTACTCTTGCACGGCGCGATCAAAGTTTTAGAGTGGTGCCCGGATAGTGCCCTAGTAATTGAGTACGGCTGGCCACGCCACTGCATGCAGAGTAATAAGAGTATGCAAGGTGTACTGCCATTATGGAATTTAAAAAAAGATTATACCAGGAGCTTATCAGAATTTCTAGGCAGTACTGTAGCCCAAGGGCTGCTTCGTAGTTCGCCGACGTTAAGGCTAATCCAGCGATTGCGGTTTTCGCTGGCTCTTCCACTAAACCACGCAGATATGAGAACTTATCAATCGATGATAAATTCGGGTTCGAGTGAACAGAATTCTGAAAACCATCCCAAAATTCTTGCCACTGTTAGGCTTTCCGCCAAACTTCCACACTTGAAGTTTCGGTTGTTTCGCACGAATGACTCGTGTTTGCTGGATACTCGTTTCGTTTTCTTTCGTTGTGGTGCTCTCTGTCAACTCGTTCCTTTTCAAGATGTTATTGCGGTTTTAAATAAATGTCTGACCGCAATCTCCCCGATTCTTCGATCTTTGTAACGATTTCGTCATCTTCTATACCTTCTTTGTCAGAAAGAAGATCCAATATTTCGTTGTCTAATGTCTTGATTGCTTCGTACTGTTCTTCGAGTGAAGACTTTAAGTTGATTAGTCTTGGTCGTTCTTCTTTCTTCAGGTTTTTCCCACTCTTCGTAATGTCGCCAAGTGTTTTAGTCACATATGCTCTGTGACCAGCACACGTTTGTCTTTTCTTCATCAATGGATCTGTCATATCTCCTCAAACTCTTCACGGTAAATCTGTTTCGCTCACCTAACTCCGGTTCGAAGGTCCAAGTGTCGTGGATATTCCTTCCACTCAGGTTCAAAAGTTACAACGAGCACAATCACATTCGAAGGGACTGTATGTATCTTTATAAAACATTTATTCCTCAACGCTTACAAATGTGCTGAACCTCGAGTGACAATCTCACTAGTTACAAGGTTTCGTATAACCATTATAGTGGGCCGCACCAGGATATTAAATTACATAAACAACAGATCATTAAACTTGTGTGCGGTATTCATAACAACAATTACCTACTAAGTTTCAAGTTCTCCACTGTCACTAATTATTCTAAAAGTATGTTAATTACATCAATTTACTCAACAACCAGTTCACTTTCACAGTTGTTGAATTAAGGGTAGTTTCATGAAGAATAACACGAGCTGCCCTCTTTTGTAGTTTAAACACTCTTGAGATTGTCCTTAGACGTACTGTTCCAAACCGAACAACCATATATTTCTTTATAATAGCTGAGTAGAAGACTTCTCTCTCCTATGGGTAAAAATGTTCTTATCTTGCATAATAAGCCAATGCGCTGTGCTAGGTTTTAAGCCCCAACAATTTATAGGAGCAAACTTGATGGAGTGTGTCTTGGGTTACTTTGATGATAAGCTCTGTATCATTTGTTGGCAGTTTCGAGCGCAAACGTTTACCAGTCAACAGCATAGTGAACATCTTGCTTTCCGTGTGTAGGATTAGCCTGTTGGTTGTTGACCAATTATAAAGACTGTGGGAATTCTCAGTCATGTTTTGAGGAATAATTAGTTTAAATTATAATTTTTTTCATTGATATCATTTTTGTGTGAGAAGTAGGTTCTGCAGATAATCTTGGGTGACCTCATTGACCAACTGTTCCCATGCGTAATTTATTCACTGTTAAGTCTGTTCCCCTTATGTCATGGTGCAACTTATAATATGTTTATAATAATTAAACTGGTAGATTTGTTTTGAAGACAGCAAATCCTAGTTAATTATTGATAATAATTTTGTTTAATAATATAGGTCTACAATTGAATGACCTTGTTAATTTTTGGACTGCATCCCATCATTTACCTCCTAGAAGTGAAGCATTGTCAGTTGTTGTCTGTGAGCGACCTAAATTGTGTTTCCAACTGGGTAAAGGGTATTTTTCAATACAATTTGCAGTTGTAATGAATATGCAATCTTCAAAGAGAACATGGACACAGTACTCAAATATGGATCAACTGGCTTCTCAGAAATTTAAGTAACTACTCCAAAACATTGTGATGTTAGTAATAATACTAATTTCTAGGTTTATATTATCAAGAATAACTGTTGTTTCCAAGAACAGGAAGACTAATTCAAATTAAAGTTAAGTGTTATTGTTTTAAGGAACACCATTTTTTATTGAAGTTCCATTGAACTACATAACACACATTTTGTTGTTATTAACAATTTTGTTATAGGTTAAAGTGTTGTTATTAACAATTTTGGTTTGCTTTAAAGTGTAAAGTGCTTATGAAGTGAAAAATAAGTTTATCTTATAGGAAGGAACTTTTAAAACAAAGAAAAATAAATAAATTTACAGTTCTTCCATACTTAGATACATGTATTAGACTTTGTGATATTTAATCACATCAAGATGTTTACACATTTTTAGAAAATCGAGAAATTAGAAATAGTAAGTTAATTTGGCATCACAATTTTGATCTTTGGTTTCATGAGATGTTATAATTTGTGATTTTGTTTAAAGTGTGGCATTTTTTGTTGCAGAACATTATTTTAGGTTAAGGTGGTACAGTACCCTAGTTAGGAATTTTTTTTAAATTAACTTCAATCAAAATATATTTTTGCTCTTATGAATATTGCTACAAATACAAATTGTTCCACTGGGTTATGTTTGTTTTTATTTAAACATATTTCATACTCAACATTTTCTCCAAGAGCTCAGCTCATCTGGGGAGATTATGTTAGATTATTTACAAAGATGGAGTATGTAACGAAAACACGTTCGCTTGACTTACAAAAGCAACATAAAAAACGGTTAATGTTGAACTCTTTATTCGCTGTCTAGCTCTCTGCCTTTTACAGTCTCGTTCACATTGTTTACATAAAACCCGTTCACATTGTTGACATAAAGTTTACCCTGATTGGATAAGCGTTAAACCGGAACACAATGAACCTAATATTAACCGGATATCGTTACATCCTTTCTTCTTTTAAAAAAATATTTAAAAATGGAAAAAAAAAGAAAAATAAAACCACTTTTCACAGTCTCGTATTACTTCATAAAGTACTCCTTATCAGTCTCGTATTGCTTCATCCAGCTTGTTGCCATTCGGATTCTGGAGGAGCGTCTCGGAACAGCGTCAGTCTCTATATTTTGACGCGATGTCTCGGTTTGGACTTGTTGTTCCTGTCTTTCTGGTGTCGGTCTCTGTACCGGTGTCACAACCGTATCTTGGTCGTCCGGAGTACTATCTATCTCGTTCTTCAATAGGCGGTGTTGCTCGTAGGTCGCGTCGGTTGGACGATACTGTCGGCCGTCCACGTCCACGTCATAATGGCGTTTCCCCGAAGCTTGCAGACAGCGTCCTAAGGACCAGTCCTTCTCACCAGGTCGGCGCATCCTGATGCCATCCCCAGGCCGTAGCGGCTCCAATGTTTTCGATCCCTTGTCATAGTATTTCTTCTGCTTCTCCTTAGCCTTGAGCGACATGGATGCGACGTCCTGGTATTCTCACTTGGTGTATTACGAAATTCGAGAATCGCGAGGTATGGGAATCGTGAGGTATGGGTCACTTTTCGCATCTGCAGCTTTCTTCATTAGCATCTTACAGGTTTTAACAGTGTTTTCTGCCTTCCATTTGACTGTGGATATGCAGGGGACGAGGTTACATGCTCAAAGTTCCACTCTGTTGCGAATCTTTGGAACTCTTCACTGGCGTAGCACGGTCCATTGTCGGACACGACTTTCTCAGGTATTCCAAGGCGGGCAAAGGTTTTCTTAAGCTTGTCAATAACGTATCGTGCTCTTGTGCGCATGAGTCTGTCTATGACGAAGTAATTTGAGAAATAATCTGTAGTTACTATGTAATCTCGACTTTCAAATGTGAATAGATCGGTCGCTACCACCTGCCATGGACCATCAGGTACTTCGTGTGCTTTCATCGGTTCCTTACGTTGCTTGGGATTGTTTCGTTGACAAACGGCACATGACATCACATAATCATGCATTTCTTTCACAATTCCCGGGCAGTAAAATATACGTCTCAATCGGCGCAGGCATGCTTCTATTCCCAGATGTGCTGTATCGTGTATTTTCCCAAGTATTTCTGCCCGAAGCTTCTCTGGAACAGCTACTGCTTCACCTTTCATCATAAAATCGTCACACAGTGTTAAGTCCTCACATCATCCGAAATACGGCTGGCACGATTTTGGAACTCTCTTGTGCGACGAAGGCCATCCTGTCACGATGAGGGTCTTGACTTCTTCTAAGGTACCATCTTGGCACGTTGCTACCCTGATTTCCTCCAGGAGAGCATCTCCAACTGCGATATCTTGTTTCTGATCTATACCTGTCAAGGTGTGGCAAAAGTCGCACAGTGTGGCAAAAGTCGCACAGTTCTTCTGTCTCCGTTTGGTACGCTCTCGATAGCGTGTCTGCGAGGTAGAGTTCAGTGCCTTTCTTGTAGCGAATGTCGATGTCAAACTTCTGTAACCGCAGCAGCATGCGTTGTAACCGTTTGGGGGCTGTGTGGATAGGCTTTCTCCAAATCATTTCCAAAGACTTGTGATCGCTGTGAGTCGTCACTTGTCGGCCATACACGTACGTTTCAAATGGCTAATAGTTATTTTTCGATTTGGGCATATCTTGACTCAGCATCTGTGAGAGCACGTGAAGCAGGGTGTTAGCCAGGCGGCCGTCCGACCGTCCTATGGACGGCCACTTATGAATTTGGACGGCCTAAGGGAATATTTTCTTTAAATAGGAACTTACAAGCTTTGTAATATTTCTTGAATACTTCGAATTGTTGTCATCTGCTGTTTACTTTACTGATGGTATATGTTTTCATACTTTTTCCCGTCGAAAACACGTTGAATATGGCTGAATTGAAGTGTAGACAAACGCGCCATGTTTTTGTAACCATTTTGATGATTCTCGCATGAAGTATCAATGAGAATAATTTGAAACCGCTGTTTTAAAGAACAGCAATCGCTTTATCGCTCGAGCGCACGTGCTTTAGAGTAACATTTACGGTAAATATGGCTATAAAATGAGCCAAACGCATAAAAAAAGTGAAAAAAATATCGCCAGCTTTTTTTTTAAAACGAGCACAGGAATTACCTAATAATGCCCACAGTGACAGTGAGCAGAGTGAGGAGGAAGAACCTCAATCAGAGCCAGAGGACTCACAGGAGCAACCTGAAGTCCCGGTACGTATAAATAAGGCAAAAATATCGATTAGATTTTACGACGTATAGTACAGTCTTCTATGAGTGTAAACACGCTAGTATTGCGATTAAAAAATCATGATTTTTTATAATTTTGTGTGAAGATTGAACCGGGTTCTGGCCCAAGCCAAAGTAAAAAGAGAAAGCCCAATGGCAGAAAATTTCCTTTATTGTGCAAAATAAAGTATCGATCATGGTTGAGATATGACGAAGGACTTAATTTGATGTTTTGTACGATTTGTGAGAAGCACGAGAAAGCAAAGGGCCCTTGGGTAAAAGGTACAAACAATTTTCGATTGAAATCATTACATGTCCACCTGAAAAGTGTTGAACATGAAGCAGCAGTAGAATCAGTAGATCCCTGTCAGCAATCACTCCCTTCCACTTTTGCTGCATCACAGGAAAAGAGAAACAGCGCTATCGTAGCTGCTTTGCGAACAGTATATTGGATTGTGAAAGAGGAAATTGCAAATAGAAAGTACAAAAGTTTAATAGAGTTTCAAAAATTACAGGGATGCAAAGATATCCAGAACCTCCATCTTGGAAACAATGCTAGCTATGATAGTCCTGATATTTTTAATCAACTTTTCTATGCGCTGAACGATGTAGTAGAATGGCAAATCGAGTCTGATATCCAAAAAAGTCCTTGCTTAGGGGTTGGAATCGATGAGAGCACCGATCGATCCAATGAAAAACACATCGCTGTTGTTGCTACATACGTAGATCTAGAACGAGCTGAACTTGTCACTACGAAAAGGTCAAAGACTGCACTGCACAAGGGATCTATTCAGCAACGAAAGAAATACTATCTGGTAAAAAATAGCGATGGCAAAAGTTTGTGGGCTCGGAACGGATGGGTGCGTCTGTTATGACTGGCCACATGAATGGAGTGCGTGCACTTATACACAAAAATAATCCGCACTGTATTTGCATACATTGTATCTGCCATCGCCTCAACCTTGCTGTCAGTCAAGCATGCCAAAACATCCTAGAGATGCAAAGTCTGATTGCTGTTATAAGCGGGGTGTATAACTATATCAGTAGTTCACCAAAGAGAGCAGAACAGCTCAAGGAGTTGAACGAGCTACTTGACCAGAAGAGCATAAAGCTGAAGAGAATTTATGACATTCGCTGGCTTAGCATTGGTGATGCAGTTTGTGCAGTAATAAAGAATTATGAAGCTCTATTAATGTTAACTAGTTCACAAGGTCTTCTTGGTGTCGGTGATCCTATCAATCAGCAACTGTCTTCATTCCTTATTCTGGCTCTTATCCACCTTTCCGCAAATGTACTTTCTGTTACTAATCACTTCTCAAGATTTTCTCAGAGCAGAGATGTTTGCTTTTCTGCACTTCATCAAAAATTTGATGATTGTGTTGCAACACTGGAAGCACTCCGCGAGAAGAATGGACCATTGCTCACAGCAATGGAGAGTGAACCTACAGAAGAACCGCTCGGGATTTTTAAAGGGACAAGAATAAACTATGCAGCTAAACGTGGACAACCTGAACAAAAGGAACTGTTCCAGCGAGTGAGATTTCAATTTCTTAACCAGTTGCTTGAAAATCTGAGAGCACGTTTCCCAAAGATTGCACTGCTGGCAGCGATGCAAATTTTCGAGCCAGCCTCGTCTCCTGCTGAAAGCCAGCTGATTGAATGGGGTAATCAACATTTAGCAACTCTCCTCCAGCACTATGGTAAGCTAGCAAAGAATGACGAAAACCTGGAGTATGAAGCAATCATTGACCCAACTGCCTGCATGCGCGAGTTTCTCCCATTAAAACGATTAGTATTCCATAACCTGGGTGAAACAAGGCACGACAGCACTGCCAAACAAGATAAATGGCATTTTTATACACCTCCAGAACTTATGAAGAAAGTGTTTGGTGGGAACATGTTGGCAAATCAGACAATCTTGCCCGTCATGTTTAAACTTCTGTGTCTATGCTTGTGTCTGATGGTTGGTAACGCTGAGGCTGAGAGAGTATTCAGTTGTCAGAATCGTATCAAAACCAAGTCAAGAACTCGTCTCACCATAAATCAGCTAGACAAACTGATCAGGCTTAGTTACTGTGGAAATGGATTATGAGGCAGCACGTGTTGTTTTCTGTCAAAACCCTCACAGAATTTAGACAAATGACTCAAATAGAGCAGAGTGTCGAAAAAACTTTTTTGTTATTCATATGACTTATTAATTGTAGTTTAAATATTTTCTTGTTAAGTTGTTATGTTTGTTCATTGCTATAATGCTATTTAGACTTCTAGGTTATATAAATACAGTAGTTCTTTATCACTAGAATTCCGTTCTGGTCAGCGATTGATAAAAAAATAACTAAACACTACACTGCTGTATAACTGTATTGCGTTCTTCATTATAGTATATACATCATAGTGTGATTGTGATCATACATAGTATATACATCATAGTGTGATAGTGATCATACCATACGTGTGCTTTTACTAATTTAATGACGGAAATGTGCACCTAAAACTAAAAGTAAAAGAACACCACAATCCACAACAACAAAAAATTGCGGCCACGCCCAAAACGCCCACAAAATTATTTTGGATGACCACTTTTTAAATCCTGGCTAACACCCTGCAGCAGCCCATAACTCTCACACCAATGACACATCTATTCATGGCAACTGACTTAAATTTGGAAAGAAACAAAGGTGAAGATTATTTTTATAGTGTTAGACAAACTGGTACGGCAGCTACACTCCTTAGGCTTTCGTACTTTGAGCAACAGACCGTACAACGAGTATTTAACGACATTCTACTTCTAATGGTTAATCCCGCAATTGGCAAATTTTTCCAAAACCCTGACTCTGGAAGTTTAAAGGAACATTTTGTCTTCATCGTAGTCAATAGCCCTTCAGAGGCCCTGTCAAGTTCGTTGGTGAGAATGTGGTTGGCTCGTTTAACCCGAATACTTAAACTTAAATCAATCACGCAGAAGTCGTTTGCTGAGTATCACAGCAAACGAAATCCCGTAGAACGCATCCAGGCTGCTCAGAACCACGCTTTGTCGAATGGAAAATTTTCAAGCAAAGCTGTGCATGAAGACTATGACATTGGAGACGAAAGGCATCAAGAAAACATGGAACAGATGGCTACACAGGTCCAAAAGTGCTTGGCTAAGACGCAATATGGTGGAAGACCATGCCTAGTTGACCGTGGGATTGGGAAAAAGGACAATTTTGTCTTTGATGACGAGGAACAGCTCATCACTTTTCTCGGAAAAGTGAATGTCTTAAACACGAAGATGATTTAAGATACCAACCTATTATGAATGATTTGTTTACCAAGTTCTACAGAACAGTTTAGAAGAAGAGGCAGAACGGACTTCCTGGATGGATAAATATTCCACTACGATTTTTAATCCAGATTTTCAACACAAACCAGTGGATAGAAAGTGGCTAACGATGCAACCGATTCCTGATTATGTCAGATGGTTAAAGATCTAGAAATAGACGGATAGCGCATCCTAATACTGAGCGCCTTAATGAAAATGTAACCGGAAGTAACGCCATATTGAAGGTCCCACTTTGAATACATTTTACTGTTGTGAAGTCGTTGCTTTCGCATATAATCACGAAATAAACGAACAAAGCAAATTCATTTTGGTATTTCAAGCAACAGGACACATCATGGAACTATGGAGGACCTAAAAACGTGAAGGAAAACTGAATGGTAAGTAACTAAGTTGACATTTTGACGAAATTTCGAAGCGGGCGCTCGACCAGATAACTCCAAAAGCATGTAAAGGGTTTAAAGTGCCACTACGATGAAAATTCACCTCAGTCTTTTAGATTTTCTTTAGCATAGAATAGTATTTCAGGGTCGAAAGTGATCATCGATGTAAAAAAAACCTAAAAATTGGTGTTTTGAAGTAAGTATTTGTTCCAAGTGAGCCCGCAATTTCAAAAGGTGATATTGTTTGTGACGTAAAATTCTCAATGCTACGCCTGAATTTCAGTCGAGGTTACTTGTTTTCTTCGAGAAGTAGATGAAATGTTCAGCCTTTCAGATGTAGAATTTGAATAAACGACTTTGATTTACTTGAAGAATTAGCGATGTGGAGTCTTCGCGTTGAGAATTTGACGTCACTTCGTTACGCTGGTCAAGAACATGAACGATTAATGGCGGACATAACAACTCCAGATTCAGAGTCAGAAAAATAATACTTGCCATCGTCTAATCGCAAAACGGTTTCGACCGAGTAATATTTAGCAGCTCTGCTTTATAAATACGTAAAAATATCGATAGGTAAAAATTTGATCGTAGTGGCACTTTAATACAATACTTAAAGTGCCCATAACCTCAAAATGTTTTATTGTCTTGGTTAGAAGAACTTTTAAAATGATAAAGTAACTTCTTTTGAAGATTTTCGTTTCTTTGCTTTCTTTTTGAGATATATCAGATTGTTTGATATGCAAATGTCTGGAATTTCGTCACACATGCATAATGACTTATTGGAGAACGAAATCCTTTAAAATCAAGAAGTTTGGTGTTGTGGGAGAAACGCACACACGTGTTATTCACACTTTAGTGTTTTTATTTCATGAACGCAAAGATATATAACATTCTCTGATAACTCATTATGCATGTGTGACGAAATTCCAGATATTTGCATATCAAACAAACTGATATATCTAAAAAAGAAAGCGAAGAAGTGAAAATCTTCAAAAGAAGTTACTTTATCATTTTAAAAGTTCTTCCAAATAAGACAATAAAACATTTTGAGGTTAGGGGCACTTTAACAGTTAACACTACCATGAATAAACTGAAAGTTAGAATACAAGTGTGAGATAATACTTTAATTGTGAAATGTTCTCAATCGGTAGATTATTTTCAAAAGCGACAGAGGTGCAATTAAAGGCACAACAGATAGATTGGCTTGTAGGTGTGGTAGATTTCTGCAAGCAGTATATTTCTGACAGGAGCATGTTTTACTGTAAGTTTGCAACATTTAATATATTGTCATTTTAATTTACTTCAACAGGGTTTGATTGTTCTAACGTTATTTGGCGTAGGTAATAAAACTACAATGCCCTTAGAATACTGCGATGTCATAGTGACCCAGTCATTGTTAATTAATAGATCTTATACATACTTAACAAGTTATCATTGTTTTTGAGGTTTTTGTCTGGCCTATTTGGGGCTGATCAACTCACCTTATGTGCATATTATGGCTGAGGCGTTGATGTTCCTTACGATTTAACGTTAGTGAGGCTTTAATGGTTCTCACACTGACTACGATCTTCGCATAGTTTACATTAGTTCTCACTTATGAATGACAAGGTTTCAAGTGCTGCCACTATTATTTTTGAGGCTTTATTGGTCATCACACATTAATGTTGAGGCGTTAATAGTCCTCACTATTATATTTGAAGCGTTAATGGTACTCACGTAAATGTTGTTTAAACCTTTGATAATCCTCATTAAAGTGTCGCATTGCAAGGCTTGTGATGCGGCGACTAATATGTCGGTCACACTTGTAACCGTATCTTGTTATATCCTGTCTGTTAATATATTACTAACGTCTGGTGTGTCCCTAGTGTTTTTGTTTTTTCTAGTATTTTGTTTCAGTGTGCCTCCTACGAAATCTCAACGACGTAATCGTTCAGCAATGACAGCTTCAACAACCATTTGCCACGACGTATTTGAAGGAATGTTTTTTCAACAATTACTCCTTCACACGAAGAGCCCACTCAATCTGTGACACCTGCCATGTTAGCGTCTGCAAGTGCCATCCAAACGTCCTGCAGGTTTGATGCAGTCACTAGGCTCCACGGTAACAGAGGAGGTGAAGAAACAACTTTCCTCCATCCTTCTGCTTCAGCTGTCTGCTGACGTTTTGGAGACACCTATTGGTATAAACAACAACACAAGCCAACCTTCACCAAGTACCCTATTGGAATCGGCAAGTCCAGTCAACTTAGTCCCTGTATTACAGGTGAGTTGCAGCAATTGCATTTACATTGAGGAGCAGTTATTGCCACAGGTGTGTGAATCGTAAAAGTGAAATGGCAGATGACTTTGCAAATTCTTGCTGTCTTCGTGCTCTATTGTAAGATTGTCAATTGAGAAAAAATTGCATGCCAACATCTAGTAATCTATCATAAAATGTTCATGGCTGGATACAACAAATTTATCTTTTTGCACATGTTGACCACAGTGCTCAACATCCATAACCTGTAACTTGGTGAAGCTTCTTATTACCAGTAATCAAAGTTATTGAACACAGACGTTATTATGGTAACATATGTATAATATAATGAGTATATGTGTTGGCCATCATGGCGGCCACAAAATTCTCCAGCTTTTCTGCTTCTTGCCATGGTTACGATCTCTTTCGGGCAAGACAATCATCAGAAACAGCAAACTAAGCTTATAAATCTCGGCGTCAACACAACTTTTGCCACCAAAGCCCCGTTTAAAATGAGAACATGGAATGAAGTCCGCCATTTTGAAACAAGACTCTGCTTCCAACTTCTGCTGTCGTTTTTATTACTTAGTGGAAATGTAGAGGTGAATCCTGGCCCTCCGTTTAAATATCCTTGTGGCTGCTGTGCTAAACCAGTGAAATGTAACCAGCGTGGAGTTTAATGTGATCTGTGTGATATATGGTATCATACTAGGTGTATATTAATGTGCTCTGAAGTCTACGACGGTTTTGCGAATTCATCATCCGTTTGGATTTGTGCAAATTGTTCAACTCCGAATTTTTGCACCGTGAGGAAAGTAGTTTTGAGCATCTAAACTCGTTCGCAAGCTTATACACAACTGATGCAATTAATACATCTGACCGGCTGGGCTCTCCAAAAGCAACTTCATCACCAAACACAGTCTCACACAGATCAGATACTGCAAGATCAGAAGACACCATCTCTATCCTTAACGTTAACTGCCAGAGCTTGCCAGCTAAATGCAAGACCTTTCTATGGCTAACCAATGAACTGAAACCAGACATAATTATTGGCACCGAATCCTGGCTCACTGATGACCATAGGAACAACAGGTGTTTTCCAACCAAGAACTATCAGGTGGAACGGAGAGAGACCGAATGATCCTCGTGGAGAGGTGTTAATTGCCGGGAATTTAGACTTTGCCTTGCCTTGGATCACACAAAGAATCAAACGTAGAGATCGCCTAAACATCAAAAGGAAGCAGAACAAGAAGTGACCACAGACTTGCTAATCAACTTGATCAGAAGATGAGGGATTTAAAGAGAGTCGAGGAAGGAAGGCAAGCTTTTTTAACAACCACAAGCGTACTTTATAAACGCAATGTATATGCTTTGTTTTCAACAATCCCAACGCCTGTTTTATAACATCCCCAAACGCATTTACTTATAAACACCAAGTATATGCTTCGTTCTCAATCCCAACATGTATATTTTATAAACACAAAGTATATATTACTTCACAACAATCCCAACGTAAAATGAATATTAGAGCCCAGCTCAAAATTCTAATCTGGAGAGCCATCTTATAAAAACATGGAACAAGAAACAAATTTTTAAAATTTTTACTGACATTTCGTTGCCACGTGCAAATTTTTAAAGTGAAATACAAGATATAAAAACTATTACTTAAATATATTTACAGTGTTAATTATTATTAACACCTATCTGGCACCTACTTAAATGATGTCATAATTGACTTTTTTATCAAGTATTTTTTATTAAGCCAATGAAAGCAGAGTTAAAACAAAGAAAGTGGAACAGAACTGACGTTTCTGTTGAGGCAAGGTTTACATTTAGAAATAAGCAAACTTTCTCTGATTAGTAATTCAAACATTGAATTACATAAAGAAAGAACAGAAAAGTTATCAAAAGAAATGTGGTGCCAAGTTCCGTTAGAGTGACATCGTATATTTGAAACACACATCTGTGGCGTACAGGCTTAGGACATTTATTTCCGCTGGCGTAAAGGAGTGTAAAAAATGACCAGGCTATATGGGGCAATTTCGAAATCGCAACTTTTATAATTTTTAGCCTGGCGTATGAAAACCTACACATTACTTCGCGTAAAATATGTGGCGGACATATTACAGTATTATAATACAGCGGTTTTGCACCGATTCCAGCCTGGTTTCTTGCCCGTTAAAGTCGAGATGCGCGTGTGTAAATTACAACGTGTGTAAATGCTTCGTTCTCAACAATCCCAAGCGTTATAACCTTATTTTGTAAACACAATTCATATGTTTATAGACAAACAATCCCAAGCATTTTTAACAACCCCAACCATACTTTATAAACGCAAACTGTATCGTTTTTGTGGGTACCGCGGTCCGTATAGTGCCGGCGTTGAGGTGTTGATTTAGGTATTTAGGGGTTCAACATCGAAATTACAACTGCGCAACTCAAATACTCATTCGGAATTCATCGGAAAATGTCGTCTCCATTACAATTCGCCCCCGTTTTGAGTGTGTAATTGAGTCCGCGATTATATTACTCAGCTGCGGCTCTCGGGCGCACGCGCATATGGATTTTATTATCTTCGTTTACGCATCGGAAAAACCATCGGAATTCATCGATATTTGTCGGACTGATTTGCCATCTCGTGACCTGCGTTCCTTTTGAGTCCTGATCGAAGGTTGTTAAATAATATTGTCTTAAGTTTGTGCTTCTTTGCTGTTTAAAATGGAATTTCCTGTTGGCGATTTGGTAGAAGCTATCGATCTGGTTGGGGTATGGAGCCGTGGGAAGATTATTTCAATCGAAAATGGCGAGATAACTGTGCATTTTGACGGTTACAACTCGCGACATAACCGATTAATTCACGAGCACATGGTAAAGGAGAATATAAGAGCTCCAACCGAGCCTGAATACTGTTTCGAGGGCAAGAGAAGGAGAATCGATGAAGATATAAAGGTAAAATAGGATGTCAAGCACCTCATGGTTGTCTTCGCTCTGCGCCTCTGCTTTTATAAATAATATTTATTTATATGTGAGTCATGTGATATTGTTTACGTTAAATTCTGCCGGGAATCCAGTATCCTTCAAATTTTTACTTTTTATCTTTTAGAAGGCGAACGGCCATATTCGTGGTCTAGAAAGGGACGACCATGTGTGGTTTTATTTGGAAAACGAAGTGTGCGAAGGTGTCGTTGAAATTGTGGATCCTATGAGGATGATAGTTTTTGTCAAGGTACATGCAAACATTCTTTTAGAGTATTAGCTGTCACTTTCGACCGAAAACTACTACACACCCATGTTGCAGAAAGTCATTTTCAAATGGTTAATCGTTGAGAAAATTTGTGAGCTGATGGCTGAGCTTTTAGGATATTTAATATCTTTGCAGCTATTTATTAAACTTTCTGGTTTAATAAAACAGCTTAACTAACTGGATTAACTAGTTACTATCTGTCCATGCCACAGTTACAATCACAATGTGGTCATGATAATATTAACAGTAAAACATTATTGGATAAGCATTATAGAGCGTGATATGCTAGCAGATTATTCACTGATCTGTTGGTTGCACTGATCCACATAACTCTAGGCTCTTAGCCAATAAGACAGGTATAGTGACTACAATGTATAATAATGTTTATCAGATAGATATAAGTGTTTTACTGGGGAATATACAGTAAGATATTTTCAATATCCTCAGCAGTGAAGACATCGATCATGTGATTTCCTTTTTTAAAACACTTACATCTATATAATAAAATTATATAATGTAGTGGCTTGAAGATATTTAATTTATCTTCTCGTGGTGAAAACAATATTTTACTCATTCTATATTAAATGTGACTTGCAGCTTGGTTATTTTAACATGGTAAATTATTTGCTACTCAAGCTTTTAACGCAAGCTCAGAAAATATTTCTGAGCCCCAGATGGGAATCGAACCTGCAACCTACATGATCTCCGGTTAGACGCTCTAACCATTGAGCTACCAGAACTCAGATGGCAGAACGAAGGCTATGTTGTGTACTAGTTCATTTAATATATAAGATATACAAACATATCGAGACTGCTGAGTTAGCAGTACGTATATGTCGCACATACAAACTAGTACACAACGTAACCTTTGTTCTGGTAGCTCAATAGTTAGATTAACCGGAGAACATGAAGGTTGCGGGTTCGATTCCCGTCTGGGCACAGAAACATTTTCAGAGTTTGCATTAAAGGCTTGAGCAGCAAACAATTTACCATTTTAAAATAACCAAGCTGCAAGTCATATTTAATATATTCTGATAAGATATACAGATATACTGGGACTGCTGAATTAGCAGTATGTATGTCGCACGTACAAACTAGTACACAACATAGCCTTTGTTCTGCCATCTGAGTTCTGGTAGCTCAATGGTTAGAGCGTCCAACAGAAGATCATGAAGGTTGCAGGTTAGATTCCCATCTGGGGCTCAGAAACATTTTCTGAGTTTGTGTTAAAAGCTTGAGTAGCAAACAATTTACCATTTTACTCATTCGTCAAAAATTTCACCCCTTGAAGATAAAATTCATATCTTCGTGCCATTGTGATTTTAATATGGTAAATTGTTTGCTACTCAAGCTTTTAACGCCACTCTATTTAATTTTGTTTATCTAGTTAGCTGATGGAGAACAGCATGAGGTATCAGCCTATTATGTTTGTGATTCACCTGCCAAACCAGAACCAGTGAAGCAGCCACGACGCAACCACAAACGGAAGCTTTTTGTGACAAAAGAAAGAGAAGTAGAGGAGGAGAAAGTAGCTGGCAACCACAGGGAACCTGAAGACCCACCTGCTCCTTACTTCCCTCTTGTGTTCTGCCTTAGACCCTCTGATGGTCTAAGGTTTCAAGTTGGAGATATAACAAAAGCACATAACTTCTTGGCCCCTCTTATCATCAGTGAGATGTGGCAAGAAGGAACTAAGGTCTATGCTAAGTTGCTTCAGTTTAATGAGCAACAAATTTAATTGCATCAGATTTTTTGACATCAATTTCCTTTCTGCTTGGGATGGAGAAAAAGTGAAGGCCAAGTCTTCAACAGAGGCATTGTTTAATGCTGCATCAGAACAGCTTTTATGTTTCCTTAAAAGCAATGACTCATCTTGGTTTAGGTTATTTTATCGAAAGTTAGCACTAGGTAGAGCTTTAAGAGATGGTATTTATTCAGGGTTTTCAAACTTAAGTAGTTCCAGGTTTTCATTAGGACCTTTTGATTTTTTTACCGATGTGGAAATTTTTAATTTTGATGGTAGTTTTGTGGAGATTTTTGTTTCTTGGATGCATGGATGGGAGCGAAGTGGGATATTAGGATGGGGAAAGATTCGGATAGCTTTTTTAAGTATGTTACTGCTGTAGAAGTGTCTAGAACCCGTGATTTTGTTTTAATGTGTAACATAAGGTTTAGTGAGTCCAATTTTCTGTTTTGTGACAATTATCGACTAGTTTGTAAGAACAATATCCTAAAAAGGAAGAGTGAAATGGCAGCCATTCATTGATAACATTAATTGTTTAATTAAATTTTTGTTAATAATAGGAATTAAACAGTATACTAAATTTCCACTTCATATTCTGTACATATTCTTAAATAAATACTTTGACAGAGAACAAACTTGTGTCAGTGTTGCTAATATTATTATTTACAAGGGCAGTGGCAAAGCTGGCCATAGCAACTGGTCAACTCAATATGAGCAACACAGTAGCCCTCTCCCCAATTTGGTGACCGCTTGTCCTCATGCAGCCGCACGAGTTTCACAATATTAAAAATTTGAAATGGCAACAGGCATATGTTTGTACTAAAATAATCAGATTATTACATATTCAAAGAATATCAAACTGTTTAAGCCGACAAAAATCAAAATAAAAGACACAATATCATTGACCCCTGGTTGCGTTAGACAGATGACCGCTGGTCAGTAAGGTGACTATTCTAATTTCTGTTGACGAGCACATAAAATATACAATATACACACAACATGACCGTTAAATCATTAGTAATACCACTGGGAGGTGTCAATAAGATTTTCACCCTTTTGCCACTTGGACAACTAAAGAAAATACACTTGTCTATCTGTATTTCAACACTACTGTAGCTGGGAATAAGACTATCCATCAGAGTTAGCATTCCTGTCACTGACTGAAAAACTTTACTGTGAAATGAGTCATTTGGTTTGCATCCAGAAACAGGAGAGTGGACAGGATTTTTTATTTGGTTTTATAGCCTGAATAACTATTCAGTAAAACAAAGAGAAAATGCCCACTAAAATATCACCCCAAATTTGCAGTCTCACTACTGTATATTGTTTCACTGATGCTGCATCCATATAATATATTCCTGAGTGTGGTCGATGAACTACAAACTAATTTAAATTGGCTGATCATAACAATAAGTTCTTGAATATTTAATATTAGTAAACATGTGACAGTATTAAACGAAAGCTAATATTATTCAGGCATTAAAATAAAATATACCTCACCTTCACCCTTTAAAAAGTTCTCAATTCGTGAAAATCCGTTTTTCTTAATCTCCTTCAATAAGTTCAGAACCTCCACAGCTTCTCGAACAAGAAAATAGATATCTCCTTCGACAAAAGAGTAATGGAGAGCCACCTGGCCATTTCCATGTGGCTTTTGTGTTTACCTCTACCTCAGTTTGCTTGCCATTTTCGTCCCCCCCCCAAATCCAGTCAGACCGAGCACTCCAACGAAGGCAGAAAACAGAAAAACAAGCCAGTTTTGATTTGTTTTATTCACTTTAAAGGTCATCTATAAAAACCATAAAAGAACAAAACATGTAATCAGCGACAGCATGATTTTTAAATATATTAATATATTAAAATTTAAATGGCGTAAAAGAATAAAGAAATAACAAACATACCTTGTGTTAGCTCGTCATCCGGAACTTGTTAATGACACTTGTTAATACAATGACAAACAACTTCAATTCTAACTCCTAACTCGCAACAGTGGTCGGAAGATATCGGTGAAAGTTGAGACCACGAATGCAACAATGAATTCTGGGATGTTTACCCCCAGCTCAAGGGGTAAATATCCCGAGATGCATCTGGCGCAGAATTACACACTTAAACCGGGGGCGTTTTCTCATGCGATCGTGCGGGCATATGCATTCCTCAATTCCTTGTGTCTTGTGCAAACTATGGTAGAAAATATCGAAAAACCTGATCTTATCATAAGGTTTCTGTGGTTTATTTGAAAGGTAAGCAGTTTCTTTCGATCGTTTACGAGACAGTCTATCGTTGACACTAAGAATACTTTGTAAATTGAGCTATTTTTACTTTTCTTTTCAGGTCTATCTGTTGTGTGGTTCGCTATAGACAGTCTCGGCATCGACACTTCGCGCTGATACTAACTCAATTTAAACTGAATATCAAATAAAGCAGCGTTAAGAAGGAACGATTCTATTGGTCGATATGAAATAATTAAATTAGTAATGACTGGGCGTGTATTTTGTTTTGGGAGTGATAGACTAATATGTAATTATATCTATAGCTTATTACCTTATATTTACTACTACTTCATTACACTACACTACGAAAAAAAGAAAAAATCTTAAATCTTTTGGATTACACCGAAGTCGGCGTCGCGAAATTGAGGTATGTTATTACTCAGCCTATTTCACTAGTTTTTTATTCTGTCTAAAACATTGTAGCTAAGAAATATACTCCATTTGTTTAGTATACATATTGGCAAGTGGCCTTTCATGTTATGAGTGTATTTCGTTCATGTTGGTCTTAATTTTTAACATTTTGGCCTTTGAATTCACTCATGTTGAGACAGGCAGATTTCTTTATAAGATTATACATTTCTGTTTTCTTCTGTGCATTATCGTTATCTGTGACTGTTGCAATGTTGTAATCAATATATATGGTATTAAGAGTATTATGATAAGGGTATTATGATCACTATTTCTTTCTAGATTTGTTTTACAGCATGTACATTGGTGTCAAAGTGATGTTTTAATGCAGTGAATGTTTCTATTACCATCTTTGCTTAAAAAATTTATATTAAATAAAGATTTTCTTTGGATTTTTTGTGTCAATCTAAAAATAGTCTGTGTATACATTAGTTGGGTTTTGTCAGTCATTTCTTTGTGGCTATCAGTTGACGAGATGCCTAAATAGACATTTTATTATGTTTAGAATGGTTAGAAACTACAAACGTAAGACTGACCGTGCAAATTGGTCAGAGGAGCAGATGAAGCTTGCTATCTTGGCAGTAGAGAAAAAAGATCTGTCTATAAGAAAAGCTGATGTTGTCTTTCCAGTTCCTAAGGATTCCCAAAATCGCAGAGTCAAAGGTAAGCTGAAACGTTTATCCACCGATGAGAAAAAATGTTTTGGGGTGTTATCGTGCTATTCTCACCCATGACCAAGAGAAAGAGCTTGAAGACCACACAATCAACATGGATAAAGCTTTTTATGGTCTTCCATTAATATCAGGACCATTGTCTATGGCTATTGTCAAAAGAACAACATTAAAAACAATTTTAATTCTGACAATGAGATGGCTGGTCGGGACTTTGTTGCTGGATTTCTGAAGCGCCACCCAAAGTTGTCACTTCGAAGACGGGAATATGTGTCTGTGAATCGGGTTTTTGGTTTGAACAAAACCTCTGTCCATTTGTACTTTGATAACCTGAAAACTCTGTTGAACAAACATAACTTTAAACCACATGAAATATTTAATTGTGATGAAAGTGGTTTGACATGTGTTCACAAACCAGTGAAAGTTATTGCACCAAAAGGAAAACGATGTGCCTCCTCTGGGACAAGTGGTGAACGTGGTCAAACAACCACAATTTTAGTGGCATATAGTGCATCAGGGATATACATTCCACCAATGATGATTTTTAAAAGAAAACGAAACAAGATGGAATTGGTTGATCATGCTCCTGCAGGGACTGTTGGACGCTGCTCTCCAAATGGATGGATTGATGTGGACCTGTTTCTGGACTACTTGAAGCATTTTGTAACATTTACACCAGTTTTATTGATCCTAGATGGTCATAAAACACACACCAATATTCTCTCCACCATAGAATATGCTCGTGATAATGGTGTTGTCATGCTGTCACTCCCTCCACACACCTCCCATAAGCACCAACCACTGGATCGAAGTTTCTTCAAGTCGCTAAAGAGTGCTTTCAATGCGGCATGCTCAACCACCCTGGTCGCAGAATCACTGTGGACAAGCTTGGGGAGCTGTTCAAAGCTGCCTTTTGTCCAAAAGATGCCACCATTGAGAATGCTGTGTCTGGATTCCGGTGCACTGGCATTGTCCCATTAAACAAAGAAATGTTGCCCCCGTCTGAATTCTTAGGACCCCCGTGTCATTGATCCACCATCTGATGAGACCTTGCCTTCCCCTGCTGACACAGCAAAGCAGAGTGCAAGCCATGACGAAGCATGATCTTCTGAAGCACAATCCAGAGAGCCATTGTTTGTGACTGAAGAAACCACACCAATGCCACCTGTCCCCACATAATCCAGAAATTCTCCACCTGCCCCAGAGGAACCACCTGTGGTTGATCACGTCAGATTCTCTATGATCATGAAGCTACCCTTCCCTCACTGAGAAGAATAAATCAAAGAGGTCTGAGGAGTCTCAGATAATCACCAGTTCTCCATATAAACAGTCTCTTGTTGAAAACATCACCGAACAAAACGAGAAAAGCAAGCAAAAACTTTTTACCAAAGAACAGAAGTTAAAGAAAGCTAAGGTGCAACAACCAAAAGCCAAGAAAGCTAAGATTGAAAGAAAGAAATCAGAGAAAACAAAGAATGTTAGCACTGACATTGTGGAAGATTCACAATGTCCAATGTGTGATGGATTTTGGTCGGAGTCATTGCCAGGAGAGGATTGGGTCCAATGTTTTGAGTGCAAAAAGTGGTTGCACGAAGAGTGTTGTTGCTCTGTTGCTCTGTAACACCAACAAGTGTAACATGTGACCTTTGTCTATGACTGCTAATGAACTTTTAAACTTAGTTTTATGCTACCATTAAAATAATTTTTTAATTTTTAAAACATTTCAGTATATTTTATATCTGTCTCATTTTGCCCCGGTTCATTGGGGAAAATTGAGATATTGACTTCCGGTCGTTTTTCTGGTATTAAAATGCCACAATATTATCTCAAGAAGAGATATATTGCACTGAATTGGTTCACTAGACTCTACTTAACATCTCAATGTTGAAAAAAGCGTTTAAATATACTTCCTTGCTTTTTTATGACAGTCACACTACTTAAGCGTCTCGTTTAAGACGTTCGTTCTTCTCTCTATTTAGATCCTTTCCTTGAACATTTTCTTCAGTGGCATTTTCATCTAGAAATAGAGAGTATTATTAAAAGAATTATCGTCAGAATTTATTTGTTAATCTGCTCTGATGATGTTTTGATATACAACGAAACGTTAGCTATAATAAAATGTTCGACTGAAATGCTGTGCCTAAAAGTTATTTGCTGGGCTTTGATTTTTATATTCAAATTACGGTTCCCGCCTGGTACCTCAATCACTTATCTAATTGTTTAGATTGTTTTATAGTTTAGATTGTAACTCTTTAAAAAATAACAGTGTAACTACCACAGTAATACCTCAGGCATGATTTTTCATTTAATCTAATAATTACAATAATTAATATTTCACTTACCATCACTAAGTTGTATTTGATTCTCGTTCTCCTCTCTCTTTAGATCCTTTCCTTGAACATTTTCTTCAGTGGCATTTTCATCTAGAAATGAGTATTATTAAAGGAACTATCATCAGCAAAATCCTTGAAAAATACATTTTTGTAAGATACTTATGTAATTGTTTAGATTGTTTTATAGTTTTATAGTTTAGATTGTAACTCTTTAAAAAATAACAGTGTAACTATCACAGTAATACCTCAGGCATGATTTTTCATTTAATCTAATAATTACAATAATTAATATTTCACTTACCATCACTAAGTTGTATTTGATTCTCGTTCTCCTCTCTCTTTAGATCCTTTCCTTGAACATTTTCTTCAGTGGCATTTTCATCTAGAAATGAGTATTATTAAAGGAACTATCATCAGCAAAATCCTTGAAAAATACATTTTTGTAAGATACTTATGTAATTGTTTAGATTGTTTTATAGTTTAGATTGTAACTCTTTAAAAAGGTTCCAAATACTGTACAGTCTTTTATGCTTTTTCATTTGACGAAAAAGTCTAAAGATGATGGTCTTAGTAGCAAATGGAAACATTACACATTTATTTTTCCATTTGAAAAATAACAAAATACGAAGCACAGTAAACCTTTTGCCATAATATTAAACACTGCTACACTAGGGTTCGATTTATGAACTCTTCAAAGAGGAACTCATGGTAAAGAAAGAGTTAAAGTTTTAACCACTTTCATTTAAATGTCAAAAAATATATTCAGCAGTGTTTAACAACTGCAGTAAAGATTTGTTTCAGGATTTAATCATTAAATAAACATACGGTGACAAGACAGATTGAAGAAATTATCGAACATAAAATTCGTTTATGGTTTCAAAACCACAAACCTTACTGTTTTCAGTACATGGAAATATATACAGTGCCACTTTACCTATTTCAATATATTTCATCAATTTCCTGGTTGTCAGTTACAGTTACTGTAATTATTGTTATGGCTAAGCTTACTGGATTCATCTGAACTCAATATCACAAAGTATTTAAATTTGATAATTCAATATTGGGCAAAACCAAAGATCAAGTATAATATTGCAATAAAGACTTGTCAATATAATTCATTCATTTCAGATGAATCGAATAAGTGCATAATTACCTGGCTGTAGAATTTTCAGCAGATTGGAAGGAAGTTTACTATAGCTAACATGAACGCATGTGCACGACGAGGTTCCAACCCGTAAGGTTTTGCCTGTACACCCAATGTTGTTCTTGTTAATGTATTGCTGTATTGCTGCTGCAGTTGTGGAAAGTTTTAGAGCTTCAATTACTTTGGATGGCGAAAATGCTACTGCCTTTCCACAAAGACAGCCCTTTGGTTTAACACAAGCTTTGAAAAACTCTTCAGTCTGTGAGAAAGAATATTGTACAAACAACAAACAAAAAGTAATGTACAAACAATAAGGGCTTACTCAAATATATATTTTTATATAAATACTTTATCCCCTCGCCCGGCGCGAAGCGCCGGTCGAAGCCCGAAGGCCTGAGGGTGATAATATCGACCGGCGTTTAGTCCCTCATCACGGATTCCAGGCGTAATGTAAAGTCACTTTCAGTTTCCTTGTATATATATCTATATATATATTCAGGATCAACGTCGTCGATCATGCGCAGCATTGGAAAATTTGGCCCTGGTAACTAGATATGGTAAATACTAAATATCTGCATTTGAATTAAAAGAAAAGTACGGTTTTGTCGGGTTATATGGTGAATGAAGATTTGTGTTCAAAAAGATCGTGAAAAGGCAGTGAAAATGCAATATATCGTCGTCGGAAGATGTCAAGTTCGTAAATCAAGTTTTATACGTGGCTATAGTAAATTGACCCTTACTAATGGGTGTTGAACAACAAAGAACTCGACGAGGCGAATTTGGTTTGATAAAAGTATATTATTGAAAAGCACTCACAGTTGTGTAATCTCTCTCACAGTCAAACAGTCTCACTCGCTATCTTTAAACCCTCTCAAGTATAATCTGAATGTCAATTATATCATGTTCGTCACTAACCACAGTAATAATTAACCACGCCATTAAATCGTCTATATTAAGATGTATATAATATAGACAGTCTCCGACACACTCCCCCATGCAAGTTAGGAACTAAATTGCATGTTCCCTAAGGAGACTGCACTACCAGGAATCAACGTGCTCGTGAAAAACAAAACAGGAATATTTGTCTAGTGTTAATATTCTATAAATGTGTATAAAGTATTCACATATCTTCTTCTTCTTCTGCTATGGCGGTTATTTTCGCTTCTGCGTCTGCTGCGGCTGCTCTTTTCGGCATGAACCTTCGGGCTCCGGGGTTCAATGGGACTCGGCCTTCGTTCGTGTTCTTCTCTTTCGTGTCGCACTGAAGTTCCAGCGGGTAGAGGTGCTGAACGGGTCTTTCTAACACGCCATTCTTCGTCTTGAGCTGAACAGCTCGCGTCCGACCATCTGGACCTGGGAATAACTTCTCCACGATGGCTAGTGGCCATTTCCCTCGGTTCTTGTCGTCTGTCTTGATGATCACTGCGTCTCCTTCTTTAACTTCATATTTCGGGGTCTTATGGACGAGGCTGTGACGTTCTCTTAGCGCGGTCAGGTACTCGCGTTGCCATCGCTTCCACAAGCTATTTTTACACGTTATTAGATACTTCGCTCGTTTCCGTAGGTCTCGGTCTTCGATCCTCCATGGTTCCCTTTCGGGTAATTCGTTAGCTCGTTGAAATAGAAATGTGGAAGGGGTTAAGGTTGGAAGTTCCACGTCGTCTTCCATATAGCTAAGTGGACGTCGGTTCACTTGGATCTCTACATCTAGCAGCACGTTGCTCAATTCCGACCACGTCAGCGTCGCTCTACCGATCACCTTGTACATAGCGCTCTTTACCACTCCGATCAACCGCTCGAATTGACCACCCCACCATGGGGCTCTGCTCAAGTTAAATTTCCACGTCACGTCGTAGTGTTGCAGAAGGCCTTGCACTCGTTCGTCGTTCCTTACTTGTTTTAACCACTTGGAGGCCTTGACGAACGTAGCCCCGTTGTCTGAATAGATGATTCTCGGACGTCCACGTCGTGCGATCAGTCGTTTTAGGCACGGGAGAAATGATGTCGTTTCGAGGTTCTTGATCAGCTCGAGATGGACTGCCCTTGACAGACTGCACGAGAATATGACCAAGTAGCTCTTGCCTTCGCGTTTGCTGGAGCATTTGTAGCGAATAGGACCTGCGAAGTCCGTACCTATCACTTCGAAAGCTGCTCCGCCAGTAGTACGATCTTTAGGCAGCTTCCCTGGAATTGGTTTTACGACCGGCGTCGCTGTGAATCGCTTACAGCCATAGCACTTCGCACGACCAGCTTTTACTAGTTGTCTTAGCGTCGGGACCCAATAGATCTCACGCACAGCTGCCATCGTCAACAACACGCCACCGTGTAGTGTTTCGACGTGGTATCTCTGCACGAGTTTTCGAGTAAACTCGGAGTAGGCTGGGAGGTATATAGGACAATCCCCTTGGATTCTTCCGTGGCATTCGAGAATCCCGTGTTGATTCTCGACGAGGTTAAGGAACTGCTTCGTATGCTCGAAGTGGGGTCTTAGGGAATCTTTCGCTTGCTCTCGTTTTATCCACCAGTTTCGAACTTCTCTTAGGTCATCGGATGTCAGGGGCCCTTTGCAATGACGGTTTGTCGTGAAGCGGTGTACCCAGGCTTGAATCCGGAGTGCACGAAGTAGGTCGTGACGTTGGAGGAGATTCTCGAAGGGGTCATTCTCGGAATCTTCATCTCGTTCTTGTTCTCGTGCGAGGCTGAGCACCTCCTTCATGACTTTCGCTTCGACCTCGGAGGTTGATGATTTCTTCGCCACTCGATCTTCTGGCCAGCGATCACGATCAGCGAGCCACTCAGGGCCAGTCAACCACTTGCCGTTAGCAATCTGCCCTCCACGGCTCGCGATGTCTGCCGGATTCTCTTCCGTGGGCACGTACCTCCACTGGATCTCGGTATGCTCTCGCACCTTCCTCACGCGATTTTCCACGAACTGTTTGTACTGACCGTTACCGAGAAGCCAGTGGAGTACTACGGTGCTATCCAACCAACCAATGATCTCTGGTGTGGGAAGTTCTATTAGGGCATTCTTTACGTTCGTCACGAGATTTGCCGACATGTGAGCACCGACCAACTCTAATCTCGGTACGGTCAGATTCTTCTTCGCTAGTCGGGACTTCGCCGCAACGAGGGACGTTGTGACTCCTCCGGCTTGGCGGACCACGGAGTAGACGACTGTACCTACTCCCTCAGTTGATGCGTCTCCAAACACGTGCAATTCGGCTGAATGGACTGGTTGATGGTATGGGGCGAGTGGTCTCGGAATACTTATTCGCTCGGGAAGGGATTTCTCAAACTTCAGCCATCGTCTTTGAAGGTTATCTGGAAGATTGGAATCCCATCCAACTTTGGAGTCGCATACGTCGCGAAACACGAGTTTGCCTTGCAACGTTGTCGGGGATACTATACCAAGCGGGTCGTAGATCTTTGCTAAACTTGCGAGGAGTTCGCGCTTGGTGGTTGCTGGCACACCGGCAGGGAATTCTACTGCGATGGTATCCGCGGTCTTGTCCCATTTGAGGCCCAGCAACTTCGACTCACTCGGCTTGACTTGCAATTGTTGCTTCGCAAACGATTGTTCGTCACAGATTGGGTTGGTTTTGTCTTCCAGCTCGGGTACGTTGGAGTTCCATTTGTGCAACTTGAACTTCGCCTCATCCATAATTTCGATTGCAGTGGCTTTGCGTCGCTGCGCCTCTGTGGTGTCTTGACCGCCAGACAAAATATCGTCGACATACAAGGTACGGCGTAGTCGTTCCACTTCTTCCGGATACCTCTTGGACCACGAGTCGAGGTGGCATTCGAGGACTCCCCCGAGTAGAAATGGCGAAGGCGCAAGGCCGAACAATACTCGCGTAAAACGATATGTTAGGATCTCGGCGTCGACATTGGATCTCCAGTGGAATCGGAGCGCATCTCTCTCACATTGTCGAACTCGGACCTGTAGGAAGGCTTGTTTAATGTCACCCGATATTACCACGGGAAATGCTCTCTGTTGCACCAGAACGTTCCATAACCTGTTCTGTAAGGCTGGTCCTGTGTAGAGGCAATCGTTCAGGGATGGAGCGTCGGGTGATTCTCGGGCCGAGGCGTCGTACACAATCCTCATTTTTGTCGTCTGGGCTGATTCTCGGACTACGTATCTGTGGGGAATGTAGAATTCCCTAACGTCGCTTCTGGTCACCGTAGGGGGTGAAACTGGGTCACTTCCGGTCACCGTGGGGGGTGAAACTGGGTCACTTCCGGTCACCGTGGGGGGTGAAACTGGGTCACTTCCGGTCACCGTGGGGGGTGAAACTCTTTCGATGACCCCCTCAGTGAGTTGTTCTTGCATGATGCTGTCGTACTTCTCCATCAGGTTTTCGCGTTGAAGTTTTTTGGTCAAACTTCCGAGTCGCTTCAGACTACCATGTTCATTGTTGGGAAGATAGGGATGGTTTGGTTTCCATGGCAACGCGGTCTCGTACCATCCCTCGGGCGACCGGGTCAACTGCTCTTTGAATTCACCAAACACCACCGACTGGTCGTGTTGGGGGGTGTCTTCGAGCCCTAGAACGTCGAGCCTACACAATTCCTCGTACTCGGTGTGGGAGGTCTGGGTCATCAACATCACGTTGTTTTCGAACTCGTACCCAGGGCCCATTAGAAACCAACCAAACTTGGTCAACTCGGCGATAGGGGCTTTCTCGTCTCCTATTCTCGGTCTCGTTTGCGTTTTGATTTTTGCGTACTCCCCGCTCCCCAGAATTACATGAACCGGCAGGGTATCTTTGACGCCATCGTCGTTCATGGTCACGCCCTTTAAGTGGGGGTGTTGATTAATTAATTCGGGGTATTTGGGATTGTCGATCATCAAAAGTTCACCTTTGTTTATCTTTGTGGCTTTCACCGGAAGACTGAACGAGCCATCTAGCGAGTCAAGTTTCATGTCGTAGACATCGAGTTTAGAAATCTTAGAGGCCATTAGCATGTCAATGTTTTTGATCAGTGATTGTGATGGTTTGAGTTTGAGTAAGTCTATCAGTTTTGCAGACACGTAGGAGCTCCCTGCTCCTGAATCAATCAGCGCCCTACATCGAATTCCGTTGACCTCTACAACGACTACAGGAAACACCGCTTCGCTTTTCTGGCATGTAGTCATGGCAATGTTTTTGCCAGAAGTTTCACCGTCTGGTTTGTTATCGTGAGAATCACAAATGGACGTGTGATGTCTCCTTTCGCACTTCCTACAAGTGGCTTTACTCGGGCACTCAGAGGCTTTATGATTACCCGCGGCGCAATTAAAACATAATCTTCTTTTGGCTAGTATCTGCTTACGGGCTGACGTCAGAATCACTTCCGTGCAATCGTTTGTTCTGTGCTGGCCGCTATCGCAATAAACGCAATTACGTGGATTTAATCTCTGACGAGAGACATGAAACAGCTTGTCTCTTTTCTTGCTGCTAAATGGATCGTCGCTTTGCTCGAAAGGTTTGTCGATTGGGTTTCTTCGACACCACTGGTTGAGTGCTTCGACTAGTTTGGCGAAGTCCCATTTCTCCCATTCAGGGTCTGTTCGCGCTAAATCTCCACGAATGCTAGGTATTTTGTCTAGAGTCATTGACACGGCGCCATTGACCCCGCCAAGCTTTTTCAATGTCTCTAAAGCTTGAACGCAGTGAGACAACTTCTCGCTAAACTCATGAATTTTCCTCGGGTTGGCGGTTTGTATTGTGGGTAACCCAAGAATCTCGCACGTGTAACCCTTTACTATTTCGGATTCTTTTCCAAACTTATCTTTGAGGAGGCTTATCGCTCGATTGTACCCCTCGGCGTTGAAGGGTAATGCTTCGACTGTTTGTCGCGCTTTAGGCTCTAACAACTCGCGAAGGTACGAAAACTTGGTTACTGGGGCAATAGAGGATTTCTCAATGTTCTCTGAGAATTGTCCCCAAAACCTTGGCCAATCCATAGGAGAACCATTGAATTTCGAAATAACTAGCTTCGGTAATTTCGCTTGCATTCCTGTCATAGTTTTACTCGCCTGCGGGGAGCTTTCAAGACTAAGTTCGTTTTGCAATTTTACTTTAGTTTGATGAAGTTTTACCTCGAACTTGATCTTCTCTTCTTTCTCGATTTCCTCTAGTTTCCTCTTGTTTTTCGCCAACCATTCCTTCGTCAGTTGTACATGACTATCTGCCACGCTGATTTTGATATCCATATCTGCGCTCCACTGGGTAGTGTCCTCTTTTCTGCCTATTTTTTCAGCTTCAACCGTAAGCCTTAACTTGTCCACTTCGCTAATGACCGTTCGAAGTGTTCCCAGATGTCGAGCGATGGATTCTTCCTCGGATTTCGCTAGGATTCCGTCCGTTCGCTTCGTCGTTAGTTGCAATTGAACTAATTTTGTTTCCAGCACGGCGCTGGCGTTTGTCTCTTCCATTTCACGATCCCGTCGGAGGTGCCAGGTATAGTAAATTGACCCTTACTAATGGGTGTTGAACAACAAAGAACTCGACGAGGCGAATTTGGTTTGATAAAAGTATATTATTGAAAAGCACTCACAGTTGTGTAATCTCTCTCACAGTCAAACAGTCTCACTCGCTATCTTTAAACCCTCTCAAGTATAATCTGAATGTCAATTATATCATGTTCGTCACTAACCACAGTAATAATTAACCACGCCATTAAATCGTCTATATTAAGATGTATATAATATAGACAGTCTCCGACATGGCGTCAAACTAAAGGTAAACCCGTTTTCGTTTTTTTAAACCTGTTAATCAGTTACAAAGATCGTTTTGCAAACATGTCCGAGTATGTTATTCAGGCTTTTATTTGATGTATAGCATGATTTTCTAGAGTTAGTAATTCAAAAGATATCGTCGTCTGAATATCTAAAATATTTACTCGGAGTTTGTCAAATCCAATCCAAGCGTCGTCGCTTTTTTCAAGCTGTTAGCTATCAGTTACAAAAATATTTTTGTAGGTATGTGAGAGGCTGTTAATCAAGCTTTCATTAGATATGTAGAATAAGTTCTTAGAGTTAGTACTTCAAAAGATATTGTGGTCGGAACATTTCACTTTTGGCATGTCGTCATGGCAACCGAAATTTAAAATTATTATAACCCAAGTCAGTTTTAGGGTTAGGATTTGCGTTAGGATTAGGATTAGGGTTAGGATTAGGATTAGGGTTAGCGATTATTTGAATTTCGGTTTGTTCATATATCGAGAAAGCGCCAATCAGACATCACAAAATCACTCTTTGAAGGGCTTTCGCTCGAAATTGAATAGTCCTTACACACGATATACCAATAAATTATGTGCTTTATTATAATATTGCAGAATAACAAATGTTAATACAAATTTTGAATGGCAGATTTTATACTTTTATTTAAATTATCCATCACCATTGTTTCACTTGGTCACTTTGCAACCTCACCACAATGGAATAATTGCAATACTTGATAATTAGCCTATATAGTGAGTACCAGTACTGGTGGTAAGGATGTAAAAAAGTACGGATTATAGTTGTGTTTATACTGCAAGTCTATAGGACTAACCAGGACCAACCTGGCTGAATGCCACCTTGGGCCTGGCTTACATTTTACTGACTTTAATAGTCTATAAACATGCACCACACTGGTTATAACAATCAGTGTTTATACACTCATCTGATGGCATGCTGGTCTGGCCAATGGCTTAGTGTGTTTGTGTAAACACCTTTGTCCAGTATTAGGCCAAGACAATGCCAGTCCTAGGCTTGCAATGTATATATTTACACAGCTTTTGTAGGATATATACTGTATATAGATACTGTATAATTGGGTAGGTTATAACACTCACTGTGTCAGGGGAACACATTAAGGATTAAACAACTGGTCATCATCTCACTGACAACAAGCAGCTGAAGGGAATTTCATCTTGAATTAATGATATATTGGTGAAATAATTAGATTAAGCAATGTTCTTTGTTGCATATTATGGACTAGCTTTTGTCATTTCATCTTTTTGAAATGTGTTACCAGTACTTGAATACCATTGAAATACCAGTACATGTACATGCATAATTATATAATATAATAAGATTATATATTAATAAAAGCATCGAGCTTATCAATATATAGTCAGACAACTCTCATTGCAAAACTCAAAAATTAGCTGATATAGAGTATATACTGGTGTCTTGTAGTAATTAGGATGTACAAAATTACAGACTTTAGCTGTGTTTACATATATTGCAAGTCTATAGGACCAAGCTGCCAGCCACGACCTGGGCCTGGCTTACATTTTATTGACTTTAATAGTGTAAACATACACCATACTGGCTATAACAATCAGCATTTACACTCATCTGATATTATGGCATATGCCCTTCTGGCCAATGGCTTAGTGTGTGTGTTTAAATTCACCTTTGTTGTGGATTGTAGGCCTGGACAGTGCCAGTCCTAGGCTTTCAATGTATATTTTTACACAGCTTTTGAAGGATAAATACTGTATTATGTATAATTCATGGGTAGGTAATTAACACTCACTGTGTCAGGGGAACATGTTATAGGGATTTAACAAGTGGTATCACCCCACTGACAAGAAGCAGCTGAAAGGAATTTCATCCTGAATTAATATATATAATTGGTGAAATAATTAGATTAAGCAATATCGTTCTTTGTTGTATATTATGGGCTTTTATCATTTCATTTTTTGAAATTGTGTTACCGGTACTTGAATACCATTGAAATACTGGTACATGAATGTGCATAATTATATAATATTAATAAAAGTTGAGAAACAGAAGTCTTCTAAAAGAATAAAAGGTTTATCAGCCTTATCAATTTGGTCTAGGATAAATTTAGGTATTGAATCTTTTGGTATCTGCTTATACTAACAATTAGACAATAAGGAACATGCAGATTACATTATTACAGTAGGGTACATGTATCTGCTTATACTGACAATTAGGCAATAAGGAACATGCAGACTACATTATTACAGTAGGGTATGTTATGCATGAGTCTCGTGAATACAATTGTACTTTGAAGGACATTGGCAACAAAAATTAAGTTTGTTTTATTTGAAAGAACTCTTAAAATTATGAAGAATATTAATTTATAGTTCTTTCATATTTTACTTAGTTCTTGAGATATTTAGACTTATAATGTGATATTCAAATGAGATGATCTACTGTATGACGTCATAAGAAATCGTGAATATCTTTATGATTATTAAATGAAATTACTTGAAACTTTGCATGTAGATACATACCACTAAACTGCAGATCATCATTCAAGTCTTATGGTTGCCATGGTAACGGATTAGTTTACAGACCTCTTGATTTCAAAAACAAAACTATTTGTTTTCTGACATAGTAGACTTTGTCCAACTTCAAATCTGAGTTTCGAATTGGCTATGACAGTGAACATTTGCTGAACAGGTACCAACCCAATAAGGTTCGGCACTGAAGAGAAAACAAATAATTTTGTTTTCGAAATCAAGAGGTCTGCAAAATAATCTGTTACCATGGCAACCATAAGACTTGAACGATGATCTTCAGTTTAGTGGTATGTATCTACATGCAAAGTTTCAAGTAATTTCATTTAATAATCGTAAAGATATTCACGATTTTCAGTATGTTAAAATGTATTAACCATCTTATGACGTCATAGATCATCGCATTTGAATATCACATAAGTCTAAATATCTCAAGAACTAAGTAAAATATGAAAGAACTATAAATTAATATTCTTCATTATTTTAAGAGTTCTTTCAAATAAAACAAACTTAATTTTTGTTGCCAATGTCCTTTGAGTAAAATTATGAGTATGCTACTGTTACTGTAAACATGCATGTTGAAATTTATTATTAAAAGGATAACTGACATAATTAACTTAATTATGTAATATATAATTAATACAATTATTATTTAAATTAATGATTAAAATTAATTATTAATTTCAATAATCAATAGTTACACAATTGGTTTCTAACCCTGCCTGCAAGACAATTTAGTGTTGGCAGACTTTCCTACTTGGGTACTGTTCAGTACACTACCCACAAATTGCACCCAAAAAATAAGCAGTTTGAAAATCTTAATATAAATGGCAATATTAATTAAGCCTCAAACAGTAAGCGGGCGAGGGTTGTTGCGTACACGTATTTCTAGTAAGTAGCTGATACTATACAATAAGTGTTTATTAGAAGCAATATTCATAATTTAATTTAATGTCAATCTTAATAAAAAAATTAACTTAGTTTATTATATGGCACAATCTAGTTCCCGTGAAATTGCATGCTCTGATTGGCTAAGACACATCACGTGCCGGTCCGTTATTTCCGAGTAATGGCTGGTCTGGATTACGGATTTTGTCAGCGATTTTGTTTACAAAGGAACAAACCGAACAATGATAGGAAACTTTGAAGAGCAGCAAAAATTGCATCAATTTAGTAAATTAAGCACTAAATGATGTACGAGTCGGACGATGAACAATCTAAAAGAGAGTCTTGCTATCATGAAAGCAATAGAACAACCAGATTGAAAATGACGATTATGTCACTCAAAACGTATTTAAAGTAGGTTGTTTTAAAAAGCCATGCCATATAATAAACCTATTATTAACTTCGACCGCTTGGTCATTACAGGAAAATATTAGACCTAGGTCTTATGTATGAACCTCACCATACGAGCTTGGTCCATACTGTCAAGACCTCCGTCTGATATTTTCCCTTAATGACTGCGCTCATGGTTAATATGCAGTTATTAATTTCACATGTTACATTATTTTTACTGAGTTTGGGCTTTTCTTGCTTGGATCATCATCATCATCAAGGGATGAAAAACATAGAGGGAGAGGGGAAGGGTGGAGGAGGAAGCGCCTGCAGGCGCCTATTGTAATTCTTCGTGTATAGCATTCGCCGGCGAACGCTAGCATTTCATTGGCTAAAGGCCAGACAAGTGCAGGCTATAAATAATGAAGATGGCGGACACGCCGGACAGTAGCGAAGGATTCGAAGAGTGTTTACATAGTGTGCTTGACGTGCTGGAAGGACAGGCATTCAAAATAAATTTAAAGAGGGAGCAGAAGAGTTGCACGAGGGGAAAGATTTGTTAGCTGTCTTGCCGACAGGTTACGGGAAGAGTTTAATCTTTCAGGTATAATAGTGATGATCATTGGCGAATAGAAGAGGATCTCCGTCCACTGATAGTCCAAGTGTTCTCGTGGTTTGCCCTTTGACGACTATCATATCGGATCAAATTATAGAAGTGGAGTCAATGGGACTAACTACCAACTTGTGCACGCTTCTGCGGAAAGTGCAATTGACCAAGAGGTTTCTCGATGCATTGAAGATAGACTCTGTCTTCACTCAAAGTCTTGTGGCATGTATTATTGACGAGTCTCATACCCTGGAAACATGGACTGGTTTAAGGTACGTTTTTCAAAATTTACTCAGAGATAAATATTTGTTTATACTGTGTTATATGTATTTCCTGTATAAAATAGTGATTTCTGTATATTAATTATTGTATAGGGATGCAAAAGGAGAGAGAAGCAATGATACTTTGGCGTTTCGTGGCGCATACGGAAAGCTATAAATTTTACGTTCATATTTTGGTATTCAAACGAATTGTACTGTCATGCAAATTATTAAACCACCAATGTTTGTTTCATAATTCATGTTCAGCTTCTTAGTCGTAATCACGGTGGTCACACAGGTACCTAAATATGGCAAGGGTCTTAAGTGTTTATGCTCAGCGGTGTTTCACTAAAATAGTAAAATTCGAAGCGTTCAAAATGGCGACTTCATCAGTGGAGCACTTGGATTTCGAAATGACTGGCAACGACGATGAAACTAATCGATTGGATGAACACGTAGATGTTTGTCTTGAAGCGTTTAACGGTCTGGATCTTGGGCCTAATATTGACATGTTCAAGAGAAATGTCAGGGATCTACTTCGATCATCGTATTTGGCATTCAAACCACCGTCCGATACATTGAATGTTATTTTGAATGCCAGCATAACTTGCGGAGCCTTTCTTATGGAAGAAAGTAAGCTTTGGATGGAAAAAAATCGTGCCCGTTTGAGGGGTAGAACTAGTGTTCGGCACCCATACCAAGGCGAGATTATCCGCAGCATGCCTTTTCAAGTCATGAAATTGCTTCGAGACAATACTGCACTCGAGGAAAGTGGAGATAACAAGTGGTGTTATTTCCCTCACCCTCACTGCAGATATATGCAACAGCACTGCATAACATATGTAACATATCTGCAGAAAACTATCTGTTACATATCTGTAACATATAGGAATTTGGCCCCCTAAACATATCTGTCACAGATATGTGACAGATATCTGTAACATCTCTGCAACAGATATATCTGTCACAGATATGTGACAGATACTGATTAAAAGCTGGTAATACAAATCTGTCATGTTTAATACACATCATAAAAAATTAATAGCTAGTAACCCAAACCAAAATCTATTTATGTATACCAATGTATTTATTGACGAATCACAACTACATTCTCCATTTAAAGATGAAATAGTAAATATATAATAGACAACTGATAGGCCAGTACACACACTCCAATTTGTTTGATCAGATTCTTCTCATGATGCACATGATCTACTGACAAGAATGATACATCAGGAGAATTAAACTTGACTAATTGGACCATGTGAACAGACCTTTCAATATAGGCACTTACAAATATTTAATTAATTTACATTAAAATAAATAAACTGAAATTCTTAATGTTTTTAAAAATATCACATATTGACATTATTGTTACTTGAGGCTTTCCCAATAAATTTACAACAAAATCTACAAAAATGACGACTAAAATCAGAATAAAGAACTATCTTTTTTAATCGTTACAATGTCAAGCAAAGACACAAGTATTTAAGAAAAAGGCTTTATTTACATACATGACATTCAATTTTTACAGTTGATTCCATATTACCTTACTTACAGTAAGCATATTGTTAAGTTAATCAAGAACATGTAAAGAAACTATTCATTCAGAAACTAGCAATGATAGCCAATTAAATAAATTATAAACTCTACATCAAAGCACAACATATTGTATCAATAAAGTAAATAGAAGTAATTTCTGTGAAGTTGATCGTCCAGGTTGTTGTAAGACTATTGTTTACAACAGTAATAGTATACTTTTTTAATTAGAACTGACAATCAACTTTGTTAGTTCCTAAGCTTCGAACAATGGATTGCGAGACGACCTGTCAAAACCATGTCATCTTTTGTTATAAGCATGAGAACTGAGAACACTGATTGGTCAGTTTTAATTAAAAAATATATGGACTTTTTTAATCATGCCCTCAGTTAGTCAATTTGTGCAGTGACTATACTGTAAATAATAATGGTAAACCTATTTTCTCTACAAATTAAATTTAAACACTACATGCACAGTTTGTTATTTAGAGTACATCTTACTTCTATGTTTTGCCATAAATGTTATTATTTCTGCATCCATTCATCTTGTAGACAGCTTTTGATTACTATTTGAAGAATGGTTTCAACAATGTTTGCCATCTGTTCAATATTGGATCTATCTTAAAAAAATTGAAATTCAAAAATTATTCTCCAGCAATATAGTTAATACCACACTTTTTCCAAGTCACCGACACAGATATGTAAGATTAATTTTAGACCAATATTATTAATATCCAGTATTATAACAACTAAAATATTATATTACAGAACATGTATATAAATTCTGAAATATTTATATAATACATGCAACTACCTCTATACACAGCATTACATTCTCCCAATTTATATATTTAATACGACTGCACTTTTTTTCACATAAAACATATACAACCATATACAGTACTGCCTAGAAATAACCTAACACTGCGGTTGCGGTCATTTAGCGGTGAGGTTGCGGTGGATTAGCGGTTGCAGTGGATTAGCGGTGAGGTTGCGGTCAACAAAACCAACCGCATGAGAAAAACTACGTCGACTAAACACTTCGGGTTCTGACCTTGTCCGACTATTCAGTAACGCGCGTGTGTCAATAACAGTATGACAGTATGCCGTCCCATCCAAAATCAAATATTACTCTCGGTGTAAAAAGTAGAGTGCTGTGTAAACAGCGGACTTTTGATTTGTGAAACCAACCAGTGAGTTTGTGATTATTATCAAATGAATGAATGAATAGTTTTCGCGTGGGCTACAATCTCCTTGAAAGATTTTCGTTGAAGACACAGTGATCGGCGTTTGGAATATGCTTTTGAGTTGTAGTTTGTGGCAAATGGCACCACCAATGTCCAAAATCACGATCTGTCGGTTTCAGTTTACTTTCAGACGATTAGAAGTTCCGCATTGTGTCATTCTTTTCTCAGCCGTGATCAGTTTTAGATTTGGAACTAAGCATATAAATGTCGAATGCCAACGAACTTCCGAACGCGCGTTTAAAACCCCGTGACGTTTGGAACGGAGGTAACCGGTCGGTTTCGCTAAACCTAGAGTCAGTTCGCCACACACATAAAGTCAGTTCGCTACACACATAAACGGAAAGCGGAATATATATCACCGAAAGCGCGTTGGCGATTCCGAATCTCTGAATCACACTTATTGTGTATTATTAATATATATTATTTATTATTACTTGTTGTTGTATAGCAGCTATTTCAACAAAACTACATTAAAATTAGCTTGGCAAAAGACGGAGAGCATTAATGGCAGCGCGCATTGGCGATGGACGACATGCATCTCTGTGAGTCATCGCTTAGATTCCATCTAAGATTTATAACGCTGTTCCTCTGTCATTATTTGATGTGATCTGTTTAGTAAATACGTATTAAACAAATCAAGTTGATTGTTTTTTAATAAATGATGAGTTGTAGCGAACTGACTTAATGTGTGTAGCGAACTGACTTTATGTGTGGCGACCCTTACCAAAGCAGATAATATGGGACATATATGGCCCAAGTAAGGAAACGGTATGGGGTGAGCAATGTGGACACTAACTCTCCATACCACAACCATATAATCTATTCTATCATATACATGTATGGAAATCGTAGGAAATTGGCAAAAATCCATACAGTTCCCATATAGTCAATATGGAAATTATATGGAGCACAATAGTGATACCATATAATTCTTTCTTTTCTGTAATCTATGGAAAAACTATGGCATGTCTATGGAAATAATATGGCTTGATTCTTTCCCCATAGAAAAACCATTCAACTATGGGCAAACTATGGGTCATGCAATTTACACGGCAGAAACATTTACCCGTAGAAAAGCCATACCCATACGAAAATGAAAGGCCTTAAAAAGTCTTGAATAGGTCTTGAAGGAAAGGTCTTGAAGACCTATGGTAGACCTTTCCTAGACAATTATGTGATCTTAAAAGTCTTTCAAATGTCTTGCAAGACCTTGGCACAGCAAAAGTCTAGCGATTGTCTGTCAAATTCTGAAGGAAAAGTCTTGAAAGGTCTTCCGAAGATCTATTGAGGAGTTAGATCAGAGTCTTGAAAGGCCTTGAGTACATATATCGCATGGATCGCCGAAGCTGCGCGGTATGTACATTTCATAATAGGTTTATTATTTTATTATTTTTATTATTATATATATTATTTCATAATACATTTATCAATATAACTTCAAGATCCACCCTAGCTGTCGAAAATAAAATGTCCATCGTCAAATAAAAATGCGATCTGAGCTGTACACGTATTACGTGTCTGCGCTTTGTCACTCATAGCGTGCGTAATTAACGCGAAAAGTTTCAAATACATGCATCTAGGGTAATTATGATATACATGAAATTACCTTGTATAAATTTAAAGTAAATCATTCTCGTTTGGCTTGTTATGTTAATTTTTAGGAGGTTTTGCCAACAGGTTCTGACTTTCTCCCATCTCCTATACGAATTTATAATTTTGTTTGGTAAATTATAACTTGCTTCATCCAATTAACGCGTTTCCTTTGTGCGTGATACTATTACTTTGACGATTTATTTTCTCGTTATTTCTTTTTGTTATTTCGGGCATTTTATATCGATTCAAACTGATTTGACTAGACAAAACGTTAAAGAGAGTAGGGATAAATTCTGTCACTACTGTACAGATCATATCTTTTTAAGTAAGCTGTGCCCAATAATTGAAATTCTTTCCATTTGCTACCTTGACGCCCTCCAGGCAAAACCTTTGATTGGTGGACAGAATGATAGTTCGATCTTGGCGGTGAGATTGAAACTAAAATTTACGCCAGCATGAGCAGTCCCCGACTAGCATTGTTGAAGTTAAACGAGAACGCATCGACGACAAAAGAGATAAAGTTGGATTATTAATCTATAGAAACACTAAGTAGGATCGAGGCAAAGAAGCAATCGTTTGTACTGGATTGATGAACTAGCTCGCTACCAGTGGCAGTGGACTTGCGGATTAAGAAGAAAGGTAGTCAGAGTTGTGACTGCAAACTGGCACAATGTAAAAATAAGTTATTCTGGTAAGTTTTCCTCTATTTCTGATTTGACTGCTATGCTGTCTCAACGTCTATAAATATCGATATTTAACGACGATATACAAAATATGCATAGTGGATCGCATCCCCACTATTATAAATTTATGTTGTGTGATTTAGATGTATTTATGAATGTAAAGATAGAAAACATTGTTCATTTATTTTCAAAAGCAACCAAGTTGAGATTAGAAAATCGAGTCAGTGTCAGTATCTCGTTCAAACTAACAGCCTTTGCCCTGTAGCATATATCTTATCGCACACCAACAGATTTCCTGAGTAATTAAGAATGGTATGCCTTGACTTGTCAATTAAATTTTCTCCAGTCAGATCGCCATAAACGCAGCGCGTGCATTATAGAACGAATATAGTGGGCATTTTTGCTATTGCGGTTCAATGTTAATGTTTAAACTGCCAGTTTGAAAGTGTACAAATCATGACCTGCAAAGATGTAATCCAAGATGCAATCCTGAATGTATATAAACTTGGAGTTGATTTATTAAGCAAAAACGTTTGCGCGTATTTGCGTCAACGCGCGTGCCAAAGGCCACGTTCAGCATGGTAAAGGCCCGTGCTTCTCATATAATCGTCTGAGTCATTTCAAAAAGTTCGCAGACGATCAGAAGGATTATAGTGTGAGAACCTTGGTTGAATGTTGTGAAAACGGAGCAAAATTTGTTGCTTATTTTGTATTCGGACAACTGCGCGTACAAGCATTCGTGGATTTAATAAACATTTTGCTGAAAATATTTCTTGTATAGTCAAATGTTTAGAAGTCAAATGTTCTTTTAATATTACTAAAGACTAAAGAACGGCGTTTTAGACCTTCCAAGCTACTATATTTCTAGATATTTCAAGACCTTTCTAGACCCTTTCTAGACTGTCAGATGTTTCTAGACCTTTCTAGACCTTTCTAGACCTTTCAAGCTTCTCAAGACCTTTCAAGACCTTTTTAAGATCATCAATTACGAACCAGATGCGGCGAAAGGTCTTGAAAGGTCTTTCGAACTGTCAAATTAAGCTCACCTGGGAGACCTTTTCGAGACTTTTACCTTAGGTGGTCATAAGATCTTTTTAGACCTTTTGAAGACAACTTTTTAGACCTATGCTAGACTTTTGCAAGGTCTAAAAAGGTCTGTCGTTTTCCTACGGGTATTTGTTTACATTTGTAAACTGCAATTGCCAAGTATAGATGTGCCAACAAAATACAAATTAAAATAATTTATTATCATGATATAAATTACTGTATATTCATGAAAACAAGTGTAAATATTGACATTAAAATCAGCATAATTATATAAATATAATGTAAAACTATATATGTAAAGCATAAAAGACAGTTTAAATTAAATGTTCCCGTAACTGCTGTCCAGCATTTAAACTTTAATCCGTTCTGCGTCTTTGGGGCCGCCTCGCCTCCACACACTTCATGTTAATTTTTCGCACAACTTGGCTTGGGGAGTCTTTCATGAATTTAGAACATACTTTTCCTAAAAGAAAAGTTAAATGAAATTGTAGTCTGCAAGCATTTTTAATTATCCATAATTTAGTTATCTAGAACAGAAGTAAATTATATAATATACAGGTAGATCTAGAGTGTTCTCAATAATTCCCCTGTTGGAAGGCAAACTGAAATTGCATTATCTGCTCTCCTGAACGTCAGTGCTTTGAAGTTGCCCTCCAACATGCAGTAATATTGATGTCACACGAGAACACTCCATTAGTGAAATGCCAGGTTTTCAGATAGGTTTTCTCCTGGCAAGGTGTAACTTGTTTCAAATAGCCTTGGTAAAATATTCACATACAAGAACATTTCATCAGTTATTTAATAAATACAGTTACAAAATTGACAGCATGAAGACAAAAATTTATCTTACAGAATTTGTGCCTCCAAGCAGTTGTATATAATTTTATATATAGCTCTGTAGAAGCTGATTGGTCTTTGGTTCAGCTCGAAACATAGTGGGAATAGTGTGGGGGTTGTTGACAAGCGCCTTCTAGGAAATAGGAATTAAGCCTCCAAATGTTGTAACCAGGGTTCCAATAAGTATTGAACATATTGATCATTGATATAATACATACGACTACATTTACCTCTCTATACACACCATTACATTCTCCCAATTTATTTAATACTACTGCACTTTTTCATTGTTACCAAGTTAATGTCATTAGTATATTACCCAGAATTATAACTACTAAAACATTATGATAATACAGTACTGCTCAGAAATAACCTAACAAAAACCGAGGTCAAACCTCACCTTAATAATGATATTACTCTGTTAAGTGTTAGTTAAACTGTCTCTGAAACACACTGAATATAAATATAGACTATTTTCTGTGTTACTATATAATTCTATTGTGCTTTGCTAAAGTTTAGCACCAGTTCTATCATTGTTTAACTGAACCTCAGCCGCCACACTGTTAGGTTATTTCTGAGCAGTACTTATATTATAAATTATGAATTCCAGTTAGTGATTGAACATGTATAATTCTGATTGTTGGTGAGATGCTCTAGTCTAACCATTAAGCTACTGAGACTAGGATGGAGAGGGTTTTAGTCAGCCATCTTATAGATGGCCATCATTGATTTTGGACCCACTTCAAAAACACAGCTTCTGGGTGGCTGTTTATGATTTGGATGGCTTTTAGACAGCTTGTTAATTTTAGGATAGCTAAAGCATACCTTTCATATTGTAATGTAATATTTATGGTAGTTGGTGGCCTCAATTCAGTCAATTGGCAAAACAACATGAATAATTATAGTACAGGTATCATAAATACTTGATCAATAATGCTTGTGAGTGTACATTAACAGGTACCGGGTGTACCATGTACATCCACTGAACATCCAGTTTTGTTGGTAAGGAGAACATTTTTTTTAATTATTTAAAAATCATACAGATTTGCGAAGGTATGTATATGCTTTTTAACAAGCATAATAAAAAATATTAGTAGACAAGATAAGCTCAAACTTTGAGTCAAACTTACCAAAATCTCTTAATTTTGTTTAAGCAGGAATGGCAAAATTGTAACTGCATCTATAATATTTTGAAAAGCAAAAAACAACTTAATTAAAATACAGATAACAGTTAATAATAAATTAAAGACTATAACCAAAGTAAGTCTTTTATTAGACTATCTTGTTATGCAAAATATATACCGTAGTGATTACTATTACAATACATGATGATCGTCAAGCTCAAATCCTCAGAAAATGAATCCCACACAGTTTCCTAAGCATTACTGATATATGGTGAATGTTGCATATTCAGTGAATATACCCTTCATATAAGAGTCTTGATATTAGAGCATGTCACAGGCAATCATCAGGTTACAGGTGAGCCCTGTCTAGGACATTTTCTGAGGATTTGAGCTTGACAATGTATTGACTCTGAGCTGATTCACTTGGCACTTTGTTTGCTATACATGTATTTTAATTCCATGAAAAATAAAAAAATCTATAACTAATTGACAACCGGTATGCAATATCACATGAAGAAATCTTTTGAATAATGCCAAATGATTGGAAGTTAAATCTATTTGTGCTTTTAAGCAAGGATTTAAATGCTTAGAAGTTCCCTTTTGTTGATTGTTATTATTCTTACTTAATCATTATCATAAATAAATGAAAGGTTATGTAAACGGTTATTCCTGATAAATGTTTCTACTACTTTGTTTCCTGTGATCAAATAAAGGATGGGCTTTCTCCATCATTCAAATTATTTTGATTAGAGTTAGACACATGATAATATGAAATGGAATCCTCTAAGACAAAGTTTTTGATAGAGAAGCGAAGTTCAGGCAACTATTTGGTTTGCTTCAAACTTTCAGATGCAAGATATAATAGTTATAGTAGATCAGAGTCAGACTTACCTAAGTTCGTCTTCGAACTTTGCTGAAATCGCATCACTGCCGTATTTACTCCCGCAGCCAGTATTTTATAAGACCAACGAATAATTGATGATCAGCCAGTTCTTTAGAATTGGTAACACAAACTCACAAAGCAATTTACCAAACAAAGAATCCAAGACACAAAGCAGCATGCCATAAATGTTTCAACTTTCAGCAACAACAAGAGAATATTTCAAATATGGCGCAGCTACTTAAAGTTAACACGCTAGGACCTCTGGGAATGCACATATACGGTATAATTTTTCTTTTGCAACCTCGTGGGTACGAGAGCCTGGGTAGGCTCTTCTCTCCTGCTACCCCTCGCGGGAGAAGAGCCTTGGTACGAGGTTGATGATTTTGCAGGCATCTACCTGATAATTCCTAAGCCTGTTACTGTTAATACCCTGAACGCCTGACAAGGTTCGTCCACACTCACAGCCTTTCATTTCCAACAGTACACTGATTGTATAGTGGAAATTATACAGGATAGAGTATCAGCATAAGGTCAAGTTGAACGAGCTAGTGTATCTTGCTGGTTTATAAAGCTACTCAATGTAAAGATGATGTCATGGTATATAATTATTGAGTAACAAACCCAACATTATCATTAAACCGGAAATACATCATGTACTAGCACTAAGTCGAGGCTAGGTTATTGCATCAGATTTTGTTGTGATAAAACTGTTGCTGTTAACTGTTCATCTATTGTTAGTTCTTATACATTATCTTCATTAAACAAAGTATAATAAAATTGTCCGTCTATTATTCACACCGAGGACATGTCCACCTCAACAGGTTATGGGCCCAGTCGTAGACTCTTGTTCGACGGTGATGGTGCAAAATACGAACTATGGGAAATCAAGTTCTTAGGATTTATGAGACTTCAAAAACTACATGAAGTGATCCTGGCTAAAGAGCCAGATGAGGACAAGAACAGTGACGCTTTTGCTCAACTTATCCAGTGTCTTGACGATTGCAGCCTGTCCCTAATCATAAGGGATGCCAAGAATGATGGCAAGAAAGCTCTACAAATACTGAGAAATCACAACATGGGTAAAAGCAAACCACGTGTCCTTGCTTTGTACACCGAACTCACATCGCTGGTGAAAAGACAATGAATGCGTTACGGATTATATGCTACGGGCCGAAACCGCAGCTGTATCGCTGAAATCCGTCGGTGAGACAGTGAGTGATAGCCTTTTGATAGCTATGCTGATAAAAGGGTTACCCTTTACCTCTCGATGAAAATCTTGATGATGTAAGAGACAGTACCGCAAGTTGTATAGACTATTGTTACTCAATAACCAGCACTCCCCAGTCATACCAAGATGCTCTCTTGTCCCCAGAATCTCCTCAGTGGAGAGAGGCTATGCAAGAAGAACTAAATGCCTTATGGGACAATGAAACCTTTGAACTCACTCATCTACCAGAAGGTAGAACCTTAGTGGGAGGAAAAAAATCAAAATAAACCTAAAATATGCAGTATTTTTCATATTTTTCAATTTATCTCAAGTCTTTTTGTCCAAGATTGTCTGAGAATGGTTGTTATAAAATTATTAAATTTGTTAATGTATACGGGGTTAAATGATGGTGTGGGTAAAGACTAGTGCCCAGGGTTTCTTGTCATTTCATTTATTATGCAATTGGACAGCCAATTAAACACTATGACGTAGATCATTTGTAAGCAAAATTTACTGTGAAGATGGTCTTCAAAGGCTTACTTCCAGAGAAAACAAAGGCGTATATTTTATTTTGTGTGAGAGATCTAAAAGAAAAGCCCTCGAAAGTATCCACTGATCTTGGTGTTTCACTTGCTACAATATATCGAATTAAGAAAAGTGGTTTGTCCTCATTGAAATCCGTCAAAAAGGCGGTCCTGGGCGACCTCGAAAAAATAGCGTGCGCATGGAGAGACAGATCATTCGCCAAGTGCAGGTTTTGCGTAAAGATAATCCAAACTTTTCTTCTGGCCGCCTTTTGGAGGCGTGTGGGATACATATAAAGAACGTGAGCAACCGAACAGTGCGTAGGCGATTGAATGAACATGGCTATGGATATATGCAGACGAGAACGAAGGGAGTTCTTACTGGTAAAGACCTAATAAAGCGATATAAATTTGCAAAAGTAGTAAAAAAAAACAGACCAACCAATTTTTGGACTTCGCAAATAAACTTTTATTTAGATGGAGTTAGTTTTTATTGCACCTCAAGGACGTATATGGAGAACAAAAAAGGAAGGCTTAGCGGAAGGATGTACAGCGAAAGGGTCGGAGTAAGGAAGGTAGCGGTGGAAAAGTGGTTAAGCTATTTGTAAGCATTTCCTACAACAAAGGAGTCATTGCATGCCACCCATACGAAAAACTTGATGGACCATATTTTGAAGGATATGCACGGCGAACTTTTCCGGGTCTTTTCCAAAAAGCCGAAAAAGAAAGATCAATGCTTTGGCTTCAGGATGGGGATCCAAGCCAAAACTCAGCAGCTGTAAAGAAGGTGCTTAAAAGTATTAAAGCGGAATTGTTTTCCATTCCCGCTCGAAGTCCAGATCTCAATCCTATTGAAAATCTGTTTCATTTAGTAAGAAAAGAACTAACAAATCAAGCTTTACAGCAAAATATTACACAAGAAAGTTACGAAGAATTCAAGAATCGCATCATTGCAACATTTCTTAATTTTCCTTCTAACACAATTGACAACATTATTGACTCAATGAACAAGATAATTGATTTAATAATACGTAGTAAAGGAAATAGAATAAAGTATTAATAAATTTTGCTGTTCATGCTGTATACTAGTACATTAACAGAATTTGAAATCAGAATTAATTTAAATTATGTAAATTTATGTACATGTTGGCTAGGACATGGCAAGTTCCGCTTTGTAAAGCGTGCACGCGTAGGTCTTATATTTTTACTGTTTCAAACAACTTGTCAAGCCAGTAAATGGTTTTATAGCAAAGAAAACCTATTTCACAGTACACAAACAATTATACTTAACAAATAATTTTAATATTTATATGTTGACGTAAATAAAACACGGTTTACACCGCTTTATTAAAAAAACCTTTGATGATCATACATTTTTGTAGAATGGTTGAAGTGGTGTAAACCGTGAATTTTTTAAGCTTTTTCCTCCCGAATTGTGGTATATGTAAAGTAATTGATGTGTTAACCATTGTTAACCGTGGGTTTACCATGTTTTATCAACGTACTAAATGACACAACAAAACTCAGTACATCATGCTATTATACTGTCGTTGTATAAAGCTATTACTATGTCACGAATACACAAGGTCGGCGAAGCATTTATTTTGTCTTACTAGCTTGGCTATAAGTAACTAAATATACACATCTTGACTGGCTGGGCAATAAGTCAGCCTTTGATTCGGCCTCACTCGCAGATGACTCATCATCTGTCGTGTTATACTGAAGTAAATACTGCATGTATTGCACACTTGGAAATGTTATTCATACGTAAACAAAAGTATCAAATTCAAGCCAGGGACATAAATAACCCTATTCAACCCTTTACATCCCCACATACCGCAATATTTTATCATTCTATTACAGGCTGACTTTACTGATGTGTTATTTCACAAATAACTCACATAATCATGCACACACATACAAAAACACTGAGTAAATATGTAAACTTACTCACAGACAATCTTGGACAAAATTGTTGAGAACATTTTGGAATTTCACTTAGTGTTAATATTTAAACATAAAAATACGATAATAACTTTAAGTATCCCACCCCCCCTCCCCCAAATCAATGTTGGGTGACTCCTCTTCCAAAATATTCAACATTGATAAGGGGGGGAGGAGGGGGGGGGGCAAAAATAATAAACCTAAAATATGCAGTATTTTTCATATTTTTCAATTTATCTCAAGTCTTTTTGTCCAAGATTGTAGGTATCCAATTCAAATGTAAAAATTATTGTATTGAGAAGAGTCAATATGTAGAGAGAATTCTGTCTAGATTTAGGATGACAGATTGCAAGCCCAGAGCCGCTCCGTGTGAGCTAGGGGCAAACAAAGCCAAAGTAGCTGATGACGATAAGTTTGAAAATGTGAGTTTGTACCGTGAAATTATCGGAAGCCTGATTTATATTATGACCTGCACAAGGCCGGACTTATGTTATGTTACAACATATTTGTCCCAACATCTGTCAAAACCTAAGAACTCGCACTTTGGTATGGCAAAACAAGTGCTGAGGTATCTAAAAGGTACTCAAGACAGATGTTTGACATATGTAAAGGTAAACCATACCAAGCTGATGGGATACTGCGATTCAGATTGTCCACTGATAGATGCAGCATCAGTGGTTATGGATTCAGGCTGGATGACAAAAGCTCACTTATCTCATGGAAAAGTAGAAAGCAACCTATGGTAGCATTATCTACGTGCGAAGCGGAGTATGTAGCCTTAGCCACTGCTATACAAGAAGCAAAATTTCTTAGGCAACTTTTAGCAGACCTAACGGGTCTCCCTTGTAAGAGTGTTTGCATGTATGTAGATAACCAGGGAGCAATTGATTTAGCAAATAACCCTGTACACCACAATATATCCAAACATATCGACATAAAATACCATTACATAAGACAAGAAATTCAAAATAGAACCATTGAGTTGATATACATACCAACAGCCGATAATATAGCAGATATGTTCACTAAGCCTCTGAGTAGAGTTAGACTCGATAAATTGCTAGGCTAACAAAAATTAAGTAACTTCTAGATGTTGTGTTTTGAGTAACAAACCCAACATTATCATTAAACCGGAAATACATCATTTACTAGCACTAAGTCGAGGCAAGGTTATTGCATCAGGTTTTGTTGTGATAAAACTGTTGCTGTTAACTGTTCATCTATTGTTAGTTCTTATACATTATCTTCATTAAACAAAGTATAATAACATTGTCCGTCTATTATTCACACCGAGGACATGTCCACCTCAACAATAATAATATTTATGTTACGAGTGTCCCATATAATTTCCATATAACGAAATCATGAAGCAAAATATGGGTACTATTGAAAACCTATGGGTTGTGGTCAGCCCATATTGACATGTGCAAGACGATGTATGGAAAGTATAGTATATTCAAATGCATGAGAGTATATATAATTCCCATATAATGAAAAGATCAAACAAAATATGGATACTATTGAAAACCTATGGGCAGCTTCTTCCCATAGTTTTACCATATTGTAGGTAATGCAGCCTTGCCATCCCATGCATTTCCCATATCTTAAAAGTGAGCACAAAATTGCACCATAGTTTTTCCATATTGGCTCCTATCTTTCCATGTCATTCCCATATATGGGTCATATATGGCCCACTATTTGCCATATAATTCCCATAGTTTTATATAATTGTTGGTGGTGAATACTACAAAAAAAAACTGGTATTCACCAACACAAAAAAACAGCATAATGGCCAATTCTCAGGCACAGTAAAATTAGCGAAATAACAAGAAAAATCAGCAAAACATTTAAAATGTTAGATTCTATTTCCATTCATGTATGGTCAACGTAATATAGGTGCTTGCTTAATATTGATAATTGTTGGTTACCATGGGAACCGAGCATGTGACCATATTCGTGAGAAGAAACCCCATGATAGTAGAGTAGACTTTCTTATTTTTCGTTCGCAGCAACCCAAATCGTTATCAAATTAATTGTTGTAATATAATAACTGCAGACAGCGTACATTAATCAAATTAGAACAGTTGCCCATTTTTGTTTGATGTGCAGATAAACGATAATTGTCTTAAGAGAACGTGACACCACAAACGATGGCATATTATGATATTTCTAACGTAACAAGTTCACTATTCTAATTTGGAGAAGAAACTTTCATATATTTATAACACATCTGGAAACTAAAATCTGCTGATTAAACCGATTTTACCCTGCCGAAGTCGAACGAGTTTCATGCGCGGTCCGCCATTTACATCCTTGAGCCTACAGGTAAGTTCAGTTTAATTCAGCGGCGATCATCTTTAATCTCGGTTATTTCCATGGAGATGCATACAAAAACATGGAGGCATTGTAAAATATATAAATACGGTACAAATAAAGGGATTTATAATAAAGTACACAGATTACAGAGTTATTTAACTAGTGAATGATTCACTAAAGTGAATAACTGGCATTTAAATACATCAGTTACAGATAATAAGTTGTACGAAGGCAAAACTACAAAACCGCACGCACTTATGCCTCCATGCTTTTTGGAGGTTTACATTTTTTGGGTTTGTTTTCTTGGTGGGGCAGGCCCACCAATGTAAAGTTCAACATTTTGGGGGGAGCATGCCCGTGGCTCCCCTAGTCATGTCATTGGCACTCTAGCACCAGGGGGTCATGCATGCTTGATGCCCCTGTTGTATATATGTTCCACACACTAGGTAAACTGAATTAAAATTGTGTTATATTTCTAAAATTGAATAAAACTTATAAATGTATTTTGTACTGTAGGTGCTATGGAAACAGACAGTCACTCCTAGGAACTAGCAATGTCTTTTGAAAGATAGAAAGCAACCAGGAAAAAGAAAAGCCCCATTGTACATTTTGATAAAATGAGCTGGGATAAAGAGGGTCTAAAAAGAGAAGTTGAGGGATATGAAAGTGCCACATTCATAAACTGGTCTCAGATAGCCAGACGCTACAATATCACAAATACCAATGGTGATCTTGCAAAAACTGGAGGCCAAATAGCTGAAGAATGGCTCAAGTCCAGTGGTATGGACCTTACCAGGTTCAAAAAGAGGTTGATGAATGATGACAAACGAAAGAGACCGCAAGAAGCTACGCCGAGGTGCAGGAGGTGAAATTACCATCCCACCAGCTGAAACAAATGACAGTTTGAAGGAAAAACTGAAATAGAAGGTTTTATCCGGTGAGTACCATACTGGAGAATTAATTGCACCAAAGGAGGTAAAAATAATTTATCTATATATATAATTGTATATCTATTACAGTATATGTATACTGACATACATAATACATTAATATATAATCATATATACTAGGGTGGTCCAAAAAATTTTTTTTTGGAAATTTTATGGGGACAACCTGTCATTCTGTTCTAGTCTATAATTAAGAAATTATCCTAAAATTTGATTCAGATTGAATGAATTCTAGGGGTCGCTACCAAAAGTGAGTTTTTTTCATATCTCAGATTTTATGGCATATATTCCACAAAATATGTTGCTTAATGATAAGTTAAGTTTTTATACTGAATACCCAAATTGTTACAATGCTACGTCAAAGTGAAGTGTCTTACTCTGATGAAGGGCTCCGTTCGAAACGTCAGTATTTTGTCACTAAAATTCTTGGCAGTTTACCACCTTTTCAATATGGTTAGTTGGTAAACGTGAACTGACTAGTTCGAAATTGCCTTCAAAACGTGAAATTCTGGCCATTTTTATAAATCGCCATAGGAATGAAACTAAAGGTAAAACTATTCGAGAATGTGCAACGGTTCTCACAGTAGAACTTCTTAGTTTCTGGAATAAAGCCAGGATCCCCACGAAGAAAAAGCAGCATGTAATTACCGCCATAGAACGTCTTTTCAACGAGTGGAGAAATATATGTAAGAACAAGGAAAATAAAAGTTGTCGATCTATTGCCTATAATAGTTTCAGGTGGAGAATCAGATCAGCTGCTTGTTGTAACAAAGCTAGCAGGAGGTGGCACAGGTGAACAAATGGCTACTGCTATATGTAACACAATTGACGAATGGGGAATTGGCGAAAGAATCAGAGCAATGTGCTTTGACACAACAAGTAGTAACACGGGTTGTCGAAATGGTGCATGTGTGCTTTTGGAACAAAAGTTTGAAAAGGAACTATTGTATTTCGCATGCCGCCATTCATATACACGAAATAATATTGGAAGCCGTATTCAGTGTCTGTATGCATGTGCCTACATCAGGTCTAGACGTACAACTTTTCAAGAGATTTCAAAACCAGTGGCAATTTATTGATCAGGATAACTTGGATCATGGATTGCTAGATATGGGATTTAATGAAACTACAGTTGCAGATATTGATCAACTTTTGCAAAGATCAACTAGAGAAGTATCAGCCACGCGACGATTATCGAGAGTTCCTAGAGTTGGCGATAATTATACTTGGTGGAATACCAAAACGAGGAATCCGTTTCGTTGCCCCAGGCGTTTTGCACCGAGCAAGATGGATGGCAAAGGCCATCTATTTCGCAGACAGTTCACGCTAACTCGTACAGAAGTCAATGGTATAAAATCATTGAACTCTTGGCTGATACGATATTACGTAAAGTCCTGGTTTCTCTCACGGTGCGCAATCTCAGCTCCTGCACATGATCTCAATTCTCAAATGGCTAAAAGAATTAGATGCCTTGAAATCCGACCAAACAGACATCGAAGGCTTCGTTAAAGAAACTATCTGTTCATTATTATCTGTATTTGAGCGAGGAGCTGGTTGCACTCGCTTTCTTCGATGACAAAGAGTCAACTGAGACCAAGAGGAAAATGGTACAAGGTCTTAATATCGATGGTGAGGAAGAACCACCAAAGAGAATCACTATTGACCAATCTGCTATACGGGCAAAAAATCTTGAAGATTTTGTGAGCAGTAACACTATCCGAGTTCCTGAAAACGACCCTACTGAATGGGATTTAATTGAGAGTTTCTGTAGTGCTCGTGAAATTGTGAAAAACTTGCGAGTAGTAAATGATAATGCGGAACGGGGCGTCTCATTGATGAATGAATACAATAAACTAATAACCAATGATGAAGAACAGAAGCAGTACCTACTACAGGCTGTTTCAGACCACCGTCGCCAATTTCCAGACTGCTAAAAAGTTACTTTTAGAGTAATAACCTAGGAGGAGTCTGTCTGGTACCACTTAAGATGATGTCGAACTTTTACAAAACGATACATTTTTTGCCTGCATGGTTCTTTTTAAAAGGGATTGCTTGATTCTAACCTTCTGGTTAAGAATTGAGAACATCTCAAATTTTGACGTTTTTCTAATTTTTGTAGAGTGTAGTAAAATTGTTTTGAAAAAAACTTTGATTGTATGCTTTATTCAGTGGAGTTATGGAAACCTTTTCTTTACCATTACCATAGATTTCAGCATGTCACGTGCACTGACACGATTATTGGCATAACGTCTGCAGTTCAGAATACTGACACTAACACATATTTTTCCAAAGTTGTAGCACCCCCCAAAATGTATTCAATCTCACTCAAATTTTAGGATAATTCTTCATTTATGGACTAGAACAGAATAGCGGGTTGTCCCGATTAAATTTGAGGAAAAAAATTTTTCACCTCAAATATGGACCACCCTAATATATACTGTATATATAATGAATTTGTGCATCAGATCTTTAACATTACAGGTCTAAAAGTGTTCAAATTAAAATAGTTGATGGCACATATATATAGCCAGCATTTTCACGGGCCAATAGCCAGTGATTTTTAGGTGAAAAGCCCTACTTTTTTGGTGAAAATCATGGACCCGTGATATGTCTGAGTCTGAATATCAATGCTCAGCTTGAGCACTCACTGATATAATTATAGTAGCATTGGCTACTTAACCAGTAGTATCAAAACAGAAGGAATTAACTCAGGTCATTGATGTGGATCATTAAGATTAGTGTATATAATGTACAGTATGCCTGCACTGTAGCTACTGCTGAGCCAATTGACAGCTACAGTGTATTCATTATACAATTATAATAAAAGACATTTTTTCTTCCAAGATTTGATACAGTCAGTTACTTTTAGTGCTGGATATGGCATCTAAAGGACCAAGTCCTAAAAATAGCCAGGCAAACAGCCTGTACATGAATTACAAGCTGTTTGCCTGGCTATTAAATAGCCATTCAAAAAAGGTACATTATACAAAATGGCCTACAAATTTGTATCTATAAATCCAAAATATTTATTTTGAACCCTGCAAAAACAAACAATACAGTCATCTCATATGTACTCTTTTTGTTTCAATAATTTAGTATGAGAAGTTAATATTGGATGAGAATGGTAAAGTTGTGAAGAGCCATTTTTTTGTGGAAGGTCGTAAAAATCCCCTGCTTGAAATTCGCAAAAGAATGTTACACGAGCACCGACAATTTATTCGAGATGGATCTGATGAAGAGTTTTCAAACATGCCATTTTCCGAGGTACAACAGCGGCTGATGGTTCTCAATGAATGTCATAGCTTGAAGAAATTAAATTTTTCCTCAAGAAGATTGAGCGTACACGACACATCAAAATCTGGCATGATTTGTCAACAGTTGCCAACCATGGTCACATTGTGTTTATGGTCTCTTGCTTATATGAAACTGCAATGTACTTTACAGATGAGTATTCATAGAAACATGGGGAAAAGGTTAATGTCCAAAGCAAAATTGAATCGCTACATGTATATATTGTTGCCAGATCATCAAGCTCTGACATCGAGCAGTTGACGTATGTTGGTACACAACTGGAATGTCTGGAGGAAATGTCCACCACATCACCAACCCAGAGTGGAAACCAGATAACTGACAATGAGATTTTTTCATGGTGATGCTCCAGCACACCAATTCGAGTGTGGCCAACAAAAGGGTGGCAACTATTATTGTTCTATGTGTGGAAGCATTGTCAGTCGTGTGTATGAGTTTGACTATGCTTTTAGGTGTAGTCATGTGTCTCTCGACGAACGCCAGCAAGTGGTATTGAAAGGCCCATGCAGTAGAGAAAGCACACTTGCCAAGTTCAATAAGCCATTTGAAAACTTAAGCAAGGATAAGCTAGAAAGAGAACTAATGCAAGCAAGGATAAGCTAGAAAGAGAACAGATGAAAACAATCCAGATTAACTCCCTTGACAAACAACAAGCCCATATTTCTAAACCAGCATCATCACTTCCACGTTTCAAGAATACCACCATAACAGGTCAAACACCGAAGAGGTGGTCCCAATCCTGGGAAGCACATATAGAAAGAATTAGTGATTTTCTGTTAGCAGGGGAGGGAGTGTGGTGAATCAAACCTGCCAATGGAAATATTGAATTGTTTCATGGAGAAGAAAATCCAGAATGCAAGCCTGAAGGTCCATTGCTCCACCATTTTCGTTCCAGCAGCTTTGGAAAAGAAGAGAAACATTTGACTGATTGCTGGAAAATGTGCTGAGAACAACAGTTGACAACATAAGAATTGAAGACGAAAATGGAAATCATAAGACAATTAGTTATAGAACAGGGCAAAACATAGCTGAGGAAAGTAGTGAGATGGAAGGAAATGAGAGTGAAGTGAGCGGTGTGAATGGAGACATTGTAGGGGATGACAATGATGAAGTGAGTTCAATGAATGTAGATATTAATGGTGGGAATGGCATGCAAGAAGTAGAGAATGTGAATAATATGGATGAAGAGTGTATGGATGAAATGAATACAGTTGAAGAGGAAACGTTGGTGTCATTTAAAGAAATTGTAAGCATATCAGATCAACAAATAGAGAAGATGAATGCAGCGCCAGTGGTTCTCCTGACAAACAAACAAACAGCACCAGGTAAGCTGATAACTATCCCAGTTAAATACAGGTAGGAAAGTAGGAAACCATGTGACTCAAGACAAGTTTATTTGCTTCTTTTAATAGATGCATCATATACTCCACAACCAAGGGACAGCAAAGCATCCCAAAACAATTGTACGTGCAAGACAGTGGAATTTGTTTTAGGTGTTAGTGGGGAAGTTAACCCAGGTAAAAAAAAAACCCGGGATCCTGCCTGGGATCCCGCCTGGGATTTTGGAACGGGATCCCACCCGGGATCCCGGGTGGGACATACCCGGGATCCCAGGTGGGATTGTACTCGGGATCCAATCCCGGGCGGGACAAACCTGGGATCCCAGGTGAAACATTATCCCAGGTGGAACAGACTCGGGATCCCATTCCAAAATTCCAGGTGGGATCCCGGTCAAGCCCACCCAAGTTCCATCCCAATCATGGCCTGGGTACATGCCAACCAGAATCCAAAAGTATAATAAAAAATCTCCTTTCTATATTTGATTTTCAATTGATATTTAATCTATACTTATAAATATATTACAATAAAGAATGAAAAAATACAATTACCAATAGAAATTTAAATAAAAAGTATAAATATAGCAATAAATATAAACATACATGTATATTATACTATATATATGTATATAATATAATACATATAGTACGGTAATAACTCAAATAAGTTAAATTAAGTTAACATTATTATTGTTTATTCTTTTTCTTATTTAAATTTCTACATTTGTCAGCAATGCGCTGTTGAATGTTCATTGGCTCCCTCTTCCAATTTTTTTCCAGCTCTTCATCCCCCCAGTCAAACTGTGCACGCAGATGAGCTGAATAGAACAAAACATTGAACAATTTTAATATATTGTAACACAAATGCATCTTAACTGCTTATGAGCATTCATATTTAGGTTTTATTATATGGCAAAAGTGTACGGACCGAACAAGCTCAGTCAATAAGCTATTTATTATATGGCAAAAGCAAAAACAGAAATTCAAATTGGTTCTTAAATGATATTTTATAAAACAGAATTTGTTTACAAAAATTCAACATTTTCAATAAAGTCGGTAAATGGCTAACAGCGAAGGAAGCCCGAAAAAATTTAAAATCCAAAAATTCCCGCCAAACCTGAGCGGTCCGTACTGTTGGTTTCCGACCGCTCAGGAACCAATCAAAATGCTCTATTTTGGTAGATGGACCGCTCAGAAACACTTGCCATATAATAAAATACTGTAATTTGTTCAGGTGGATTAACTATCAACCTAAAAGAGTATAAGAGTTAAGTTTTATAAGCTGACTTACATTTGATTGCATTTAGGATGTTCTTATCCAGGGCTTTTTACCCGTTCAGACCTGAAATGTTGGATTCAGCCTGTTGTTTGAACATCAACCAATATGTTCAACAAGTTGAATGCCATACATTTCGGATTGCCTCTGGCTTGTTCGTTTGCCAGTTTAATCGATACTGGTGAAGCTGTGACACCAAACATACGTTTTCCAATATAACCTAATTGGGAATATAACATATTTCATGAATTCATATGCTGTAACTGTTAATTATACTACATGTACATAAGTTGTAAGTACCGGTTTTGACTACTGATCAGGTATAATGAACCTACCCTCACTTTCTGTGTTATTTTCAGCTATAGATTCTACTGCAACAGGAGACTCTTTCGTATCAAAAACAGGCCTGGGCTTTTCAGGTGTACTGGCGGCTTGTGACTGACTGGTGATCGGCTCAGCACCAAATTCAGAGGTCTAGAAACCTAGAAATGATATACATGAAATTTATTGTTAAAATATATGTTAACCACCACAAATTTATACATAAAATAAAATTATGCATATATTTGAATACCTTTGACTTTCCAGAAATCTTGGCAGCCAGTTCGGAGATGGATTTTTCGGTGGCCTCTTGTCGTTCTGACATTGAAACAACAGTTTTCTCAATGGTGTCAAACCTCTCGTGGATGCTTTTTACTGCAGTCGCAATCATTTCCTTATATATATTATAAAGTACAGTTATTAAGATCTACATATTTGTTTGGATTAAATTCAAAAGCAATTTACTAAGGGATTAATAGTCATTTAACAGTGATATCATCAGGGTTCATCATTAAATCTGAAATATGTTGCCGCATGAATGCATATAAGAATACAATACACCAATGATTTCAAATGTATTTCTTACTTGGATTTTGGCAAGGTTTCCACAACCTTTTGTTTGGATGTCTGATGCCTCTGGAAATTCTGGAATCACATCACTGTCATCTTTTATCTCCAGGAAATCAGAATCACTGTCCTCACTATCCTAACAACAATTAATTTTATTTACACAAGAAATTCAAGTAAGGTCATGAAGATCAATGTATATTTGAAAATTACAGCCATATGTTCCCCAAATAAAATTGGGTAGCTACTTCATGTATGGCTAAAGCTAGTTACTTCATGTAAGTCTGTCCCCAACACAACTATAACCCTAACCGAAATTTTTGTCCAAAACCATTTTGTGATCCTAACATGAAGTATAGTAACCTAAAATTGCAAGTATATTATTGTTTACCTGTTGTATTAATGCCTTTAATGAGTCTATTTTTGAGAAAATATCATGACTTTGCTTTTTGAAAGTCTCTCCCTGGACATTTGCTTCATATCTCTTTTGTTTTTTCTCAGTTTTGTTCTAAATTAAGAAATACAGCAATCAATTAATATTAGAGAGAATTTAATATAGTCAAATATATGGAAAAAGTGACTGCCCCAACTGGGAATCGAACCCTGGTCTCCAAAATCAACCGAACCTTTGAGCTAATGAGGCACAGTCAGAATAGTCAGTGATTGTATACATATTAAAGGAGCCGATCGATCTATGGCACCATGTGATCATGAGGAGGCAGACACCAGGCTGCTGACCCACTTACAAGATGCCCTTGTGAATGGTTGTACAAACTGTCTAGTGCGTACTGTCGACACAGATATAGTGGTGATCCTTATTGGCAAGTTTCATCACCTGATGATGTTGTGCGAAGATGTGAGCATTTGGGTTGCCTTTGGCACAGGCAAAAACTTTACATATCATCACATTAATGCTATCTACGAGGACCTAGGTAGAGAGAAATCACTGGCCCTCCCTGTCTACCACAGTTTCACAGGATGTGATACCACGTCTGCATTCTTTGGAAGAGGTAAAAAAACAGCGTGGGAGGCATGGAACTGCTATCAAGACGTGACGCGTGCCTTTACCTATATGGCACTCCATCCTTACACAGAAGTCGAGGTCGATGCTCAACATTTCCAGCTGCTGGAACGCTTCACCGTTATCCTATATGATAAGGCCAGTGACCTGGAACATGTAGATGAAGCCAGAAAGGAGCTGTTTTGCCAGAAGGAGAAGACGAACCAGGAACCACCAACCCAGGATGCACTATTACAGCACTCAAAGCGAGTTGCATATCAGGCTGTAATATGGTGCACCAGTGAGCAGAGTGAACAACACGCACCTACTCCAGAAGGTTGGGGATGGACTTTTGACGAGGACAGCCAGTCATGGGTTCCCGTATGGAACATGCTATACCTGTGGCCTCAAAGGCCTGCAGTGAACTAGTCAAATGTGGATGCAAGAGTCAAAGTGGGTGTGGTACTAGGTGCGCATGCAGAAAGGCACGTTTGAACTGCACTGAGCTCTGCAGTTGTCACTGTGAAAAGTAACTGAGCTTATTAACTGAATGTGCAGTGGTGTATGATGATAATATAACATCACCTTTACAATTGATATAGTTACAGTCCATGTGGTATTTTTAACTTTTATGTATAGTGTAGCTACAGGTTTTTTTGTTAATAAAAACCATCTACTGCTTTTATAAATGTTATAGTTGTATTTCTTTACACTTAAAATGTATGATTATAAACCAATATTGTGATCCTTATTGACTTACAAGATATATTGGTAATATAGGTTTTTACATGGTGACCATCTTGAAAATCCAAGAATGCCTCCAGAATGTATCTGAAAGAAGTGGTTCCTATCAAAATTGGGAAGCTAAGACATCGGGTAGCATTTGGGGAAAATTTGGTGCTTTTGTCCGGTACGTCCACATCCATCTCAAATGTGGTCCTAAGCTGCCTGACTAAGAAGGCCATGGATATATATGGAGTTCTCCTTTTAAGAATGAGCATATGGGAGTCAGAACACGGGCATTTCCAACTGCTTCACCTAGAAGAAAACGGACGTTGTGGCAAATTAATTTCAAATTATATTTACCGTATTTTCGGTTCAAAATTTCACGGACATATTTCCGCTTTTTCTTTGAACGGGTGCCGCGATCTTCTGTTTCTAGAGCTTTGATTCCTTAGTTGGGTTCTATTATTAAAACGAAAAAAAAAATATTACGGAGGTAGCAGCTCAATCCAAAATAGTCAGTGATTGGGTCGGCATACCTCTAGCACTGTTCACATAAGTGAAAAATGTTTCTGCAACATTTTCCTTTCTGCAGTATTGCAGTGCAGCCTTTGATGCATGCAGCTCTACCCCAACTACCTGAATAATGTAGTCAATGTTGAATTCTTTCAGGCCAGATAGCTATTCAAAAAGGAAAAGACATCAGTGAATCGTAAATATTGATAGGTTCGATCAGGAGGTATTTCTAATAAAACTATTAACTTTCAGAAAACTCACGTTGTTTTCGATTTTCTTCATTTGTTGCTTTAAACACGTTTCTTTGTCAAGGACTTGCAGATCATTTTTTGCCCTGTTCATAAATAGCTGACGCTGGGTTTCATCTTGCGCTCACCACCTTTGAGCAAACTCGACATTTCATTCATGAAAAGTCGAAGTCTTCAAATTACCTTCAATGTAATTAAAAAAGAGTAAATGTTACCATTTTGTTATAAAAATGTGGCTTTCATGTAATGGTGTCTTACCATCATTACTGGCCTCTTCTTTACAAAACAATTGATATCCATTCAATCCACTTCTGTATAAAAATATACAAAACAAAATATTTGAAGAAATAGAGTGAGAAAAAGGGGTAAAAAGCATGCATTTATCTTAATTTCTAACTAATATCTTGAGTTTTTCAAAATTACTCAAATATTCAGTTTGTTTCATCCTACTGTAGTTATTCCTTAAAGTTGTTGACTGGTTCTGAATTACTGCACATAAGTAATCGTGACGAACTGTGTATTAATAGTAACTGTGGTATTAAGATTAAAATTGAGTAGTAACATTTTCTTGAAATTGTGTAATTTTCTTTTTTAAGAATCTCAAAATGGTAAAGAAATTTATGGAAACATGTAAAATGCAGTCTATACATGGTCTTCAAGAATACACAATGCCATTAAACTGTCCACCCCCACACAAGGATCATAATAATGAAATACTTTAAAATACCTGCACAGTTAAAGATGCTATGCTCCTATACATTTTCGGTGATTTAATAAACCACCCTTCTCTAGGATCTTCTTCTCTGAATCTGTTTCCAAATAGACAGCATGGGTCATCATTCGAAGCTGGGATGGTTGGAAGAGTGAGAAAAACTAGTCCATCCTGACTAGCTAGTGACTGTTAGAAGTAAAGTTTCTGGACCATTCAGAAAAGGACGACGCAAACACCCAGGAAGATCAAAGGGTATTTTCTTCTCAGATACTGGTGACACCAAACAATTTCTTGAGTTTACTCCAAAAAGTCAATAAGAAGCTCCGGAATATCAGATCATCTTGTGGCCATCTTTTTATAAACATAGTGTGTTTACAGAAACTTGATGCACAGATAATACACTTAGGGGATCCATCACTTTGCTTCAATGAAACACCAACAATGGATGCGTCATTCATCGAAACGTCTATCAGATTATCTTGTATCTGGATAACAAACAGATTGGTGGTATTCTAAGTAATAAAATAGAAGGCAATATTCAAACTTGTGTACTGTTTTACTACTAGCTGTAGAAGAAAATGTTAATTTTCTCGGCTCGTATCACTTGGGTCAATAACATCATCTGGGATTAGTAAGAATAAAATGCTAAGTGGGTCCTTGCCTCTTAATGAGATACCAATGAATAACTAGCCCAGCTAAGCAAAGTGCCAGTAATTTTCAATCCATATGTTATCACGATGTTCAATTTTCAATAATTTTCAATGTTTTTAAATGTTGAAAGTGCAGATCATGACACATTACTGACTATAGCCTAAAATGCAGAGTAAATGTTATATCATTAAATAAATGTATTTCTAAGGCGTTATTCTCATAAAACCTCATATGTATGATAATTTCCAGGTGTAGAGTGTTCATCTTGTGTGATTAGAGTCGTAGTCTAATAGCAACAAACATATTGACTTAATATGTAGACATATTGAATAAAAATAAAGACAAGATTTAATCAATATTTTGAATGGTCATGAAGCAACATTAAAACCTAATGATGGTTATATCGAACCAGATTCTGGGTACACACAACCATGGAGCTTTAAACCACTTCGGGGTCTACTTTCAAAATTGAGTTACTAAAAAGAGTTCCTACTTCCTGGTAATCATGTTTATACTGTGCTAATCTCAATAATTCATAATTGAAACTCCATTATTAGTCTCAATGGTTATATCGATCCTGATTCTGGGAACACAACCATGCTGCTTTAAACCACTTTGGGGTCTACTTTCAAACTTGAGCTACTGAAAAAAATGTTTAATAATAATAATCATGTTTACAATAGCTATCATGTTTACATCTACATTGTACTGATTTTTGAAAATAATTGCAAGACACCTACGTAGGTAAGGGCAACCCCACAATAACATATCATTGACAGATATTACCCAGGACTGAGTGCAAAATGTTTATATACATACCAACTGGCTCTGTCTGTAAAGACCTTGATAATGCTGAAACCAGTTGACTTCTCCGAATTGAGCTGTACAGCTGTACATACAGTCATACTGGTCTGTGGGCAAGAGGTGGTAGACTGTGATGAACAACAAACTCTCTTTCCTATAATGAAAATCACACTATTACATCTCTAGACACCCCACACAAAATAAACATTTCTTTGAAAAACATTTCCAGCTTTCTGTTTGGCTAGAACTGTATGATTTACAAAAACAAACACAATCATTAGCTGTGGCTTAAAATCTGCTCGAAATACTAAAATTGATGATCAGTGGTGTAACTATGAATTTTTAAAAGGAAGTGGAAGTATTAATATTTTCCAGCACGTGAGCATGGTCATGTAGGTGTGGTCACATCCGTTTCTTTTTGTTCTTATTGAAGTTAAACTGCATTCTGTAATGCGTTGAGTTCTCCTTGCTTGGTCCAGGGTTGGTCTGGTTGGGGCGAAACAGTTGGTTGTTCGTCGCCGATGCCGGGCGAAATAACCTGCGTGTTTCGTGTTCAGAATCTGTATTTAAACTATCCATCTCTTGAATTGTCTAAGGCATTTGAAAGAGCTGAAACATTGCTAAGTAAATCAGAAACAATAGCAGAAGCCACACTTCCCTGCGCCATATTTTAACACGTGAACGCTTTACCTTGAGCCCACTGTAATTACATATCAGCGGATTATTTTGGTAACATTTGAATGACGAAGAGTTCTCGATATGTTTTTATTTATTTTTTGAAGATGGATTCTCGACATGGTATTTTTTTATTTTTTGAAGATGTATTCTCGACATGTTATTTTGGATGATGTATTCTCGACATGTTATTTTGGATGATGTATTCTCGACATGTTATTTTTGGTAATGGTTTTTCGATAGGGTTTCTCGTGGTATCTCGGTATTGTTTTTTTGTGCGAAGGCATCTCGATATATTGTTCCTGCATCTCGGTATCTTTTTGGAACTCGATACCCTTTTGGCCGAAATGGCGTTCCATACTTTATACTATCTGAACATCACTTTTAAGTTGCTCATTTTTCATTTCAAATTTTGAAAGTTGTTCTTGTTTTCTCTTAGCCTCTCTTATTGACATTTCTCGGATTGTAATTTCCTATCTTCAAAAGTGCCTGTTCTAAATCTGCTGATGTTTTGGAATACAGTTTTTTCAAATTGGCTAACTCAGTCTTAATTTGTTCTTTAGTTCGAGTTTTAGATCTACAATCTTCCATGCACTGCTCAATTTTTCTATAGTTTTCGGATGTCGAAGTTAAAACCTGCCAATTCACCCACCTTAATCCAGTGGCGTTCAGCTTAGCTGTAGAGAACTTATTTCAAAGGGTTATTGTCAGTGTAAACCACAAATGTCGGAGCATAGTATAGATAGTCGCGAAAATGTCCACTTTAAAGCCAGGAACTCCAACTTCCCTGAATGCAGATGGTAGTTTTTCTCTCATGGGGTTAATGTTCTTGATGCGTAGGCGATAACTTGTAGAACTCCATGTTGTTCCTGATATAAAACAGCGCCGAGGCCTTCCTGTGATGCATCTGTGTGGACAACAAATGACAAATCGTAGTCCGGATAAGCGAGAATAGGAGGTGATGTGATGTCATCTATCAAGTTCTCCAACGCTGACTGATGTATCGATGTCCATTCCACTGATGCTCTTGGCCTTTTGAGCAAAGTTCTTGATGTGTCGACGACTCGACGGTAAACTCCGAGGAGACCCATTAACTTCCTAACCTCGCCAACTGTGTGTCGTCAATTCATTGTATTAATTTATATAATAAGATATAAATTAAGGTTAATGACTTAGCAACATCGCTCACATAGCTATCACGTGCTGACGATGGTCAATACACCATTGTGTAGACGAGCAAGGAACTGTCTCAAGAGTACAACCTTTGTTCAACCAAGAACAAGGCACATTATCCCATAGGCCCCAACCCCAGGTTTGCATGCAGTCACTTTAGTCATTCTAGCATTTATGTCCCTAAAATAAGCCTGCACTGGTAGTCACCAAAAGAAAGAAACATTTTCCCCACCCACCTCCCTTCTAACTTCAGCTTAGTAATAAATAATAACGCTCTTTTTATACATATCTCAATAATTTTTTTAGAAATTACTTGTTATTGTAGCACTAGAGAAAACATTTTGTAAAATTTGTAAAAAATTTAAATAAAAATTTAATAGGGGCGGGAAGTGGTGTCCCCCAGGCCACACTTCACCCACGGTGAAGCCCAGGGCAGGACATGAGGGCAAGGTCCTTTCCAAAAGGAGTGAGGACCCAGACCCTCAGAACTGCACTTCCCGTCACCCATATTTGCCACACGATTTGCGTAGAATTCATTAAAGATAAAATAAAATAAAATTAGTCTGCTCGGAGCATTCAGATTAATTTTTCGACCTTTTCCCTTACTTTAACAATTTCTTCAAAATGTAATGCAAATTCAGGATTTGTATTTCTTACGTTTTCAAGGAAAATTTCATGAAACTTAGCCTTATCACTTTTCCTCATATTTCTATCATGCAAAGCTACCACTTTCTTTCTCAAAGCCTTTCCATCAATTTTATAGCCATATCATTAAAAGTATATCCATTTTGTTGCCTAAAAGTATTTAAAAGTATAACTCCAGAATAATTTGAGTTCCACAAGTTTATTAGTGTACTACACTATTATATGGTTTACCCTCGTTAAATAAAGACTTGTATTGTATTGTATTGTATTGATTAATTAATTCGGAACTAATTGATTGTAAAAGAAATGAGTGGAAAAGTTTTGCATCTAAGAGTTTCTGAACCGACGAACATTTTTGTGATTGTTTTTAGATTCCTGGTTACTTGTTTTAATGGTGTTGGATTTCACCAGGAGATTAATGTCATGATACCACTGACCTACGATACTACTGCATCTTGTTGAAAATGACTCACGGCCACTGATCTCTAAATAAAGACTGGATCGAGCAACTATTGTACAGAAAATGAAGCAGGAAGTCCACCATTACTAAGGGACCAACTGAGGTTTTTTGTTGGATTATGTGCTCTTACCATGGACAATATAAATAATCTTACTATAAAGAACAAAAAACATTTTTGAAATTACTGGGTAAAACGATTCATGCCCTTAGTGATGGCCGCCGTTGGCTCTAATTATATCAAGTGAGAGAAGCCTAATATGAGACGTCAAATTAGGTTCAAGATATGTGCATTTAATGTTAAAGGAAATGGCAATAAAAATTTTTTTTGTCTCATTTGAAAGAACATTAAAAATGATATATGAAGACCTTTTACAGATTTTCCATATCGTTCTTGGTTCTGTAAATATTTCACTTCTTTTTAACAAAGAACATTGAACATTCCGCCATCTTGGATATGCATAACCATCCTTGGATATGCGTGACATCACAACCAGGGTAGAAATGTTTTTTATATCAGCAATTATCGAGTCATTATAGATGCTAAATCGTAGTTGTTTTGGGTGTTGTATACTTTTAAGTGAACTAGCAATCTATTTGAACGCATTCCACTGATATTTGGGCAATTATTTACAACTTTTAGAATGTTTACCCAGGTTTTGACGTCACTTAATTAGATCTAATTATAAAACAAGATGGCGGATTGCAGATATTTTTGTTCACAGATATTTCAAAAATTAAGGAAGTTACGGGGAAATTTTAAAAGGTCTTCATATATTATTTTAAATGTTCTTTGAAATGAGACAAAAAAAAATTTATTGCCATTTCCCTTTAACAAAGAAACTATATTGGTCAAACACTAAACCTATTTCGCGAGCGTCAGTTTGATTTGCTTGCAAATTCGGAGCTTCCAATGATCTCTCGTCAATTTACATTATTCGAATATACAAGCTTCAAAATCAGCTCATCAGATACAATAGAAAGCTCAATCCAGTTCTATTTTTGAGATCAGTGCTCACGGCAGCTGACTGAAAATTGATGGCGTAAGCAGAGGTTATTTTTCTCAGTAGCGACCACTGACCAAGATTGTTGGCACAGGTTTTGGCAATAACCAATCCAATTTGTTTGATTATCTGCCATTTAGCGCATGATGTCCAATGGAGGAAGAGGTTTCTAATTCCAAAGCATATGGTCGGTTCAATCTAATGTCATTGATGACTAAACAGAATTAGCTTTGATAATTGTTTTCTGACCTTTTTCCTTGCAGCTTTGCTGTACGAACTTTGGCTGAGTGATGCATGCAGATCTTTGAGTAACACTGGGACAACACTTGACCAATGAAGCAATGTGATTGTTTGTTGCTGTACAGCCAGAAATGTGCTCATCGAAGGTTTAAAAAATATCTGATCCAATGCAAGTGGATAGTACGGTGGTTGATTTCATCGACAATTCCGGAACACCGTGGTAATTTTCCCGATGTTGTGTTCAACATTCTCATCAAACACTTTTCCGTTTCATGGCATATTTTGAGCAGAGACAAAGATGGAATGGTTAACCCTCCATTGTTCTTCCAAACAACAAATCACATCACAAACAACAAATCACAAAGGAGACATCTTGGCTCCTTTTGGAACTGTGAGTGCATGTTGGGCAAACAATTTGCTTCTTTACTATCTTGGCAACGAAACATGCAATATAAGAAATCGCTTCTTTGTATTCGGACAGCTCTATAGCATTTGATACATTGCAGTAGTTGTGGGTGAGTGCAGCTGGTTGTTGAACTTTCACATCGTATCTTCTGGCAATCGAGATGTCAGAGGTACCTGTTTGGCAGGAGTTGATGGTACACTGATCTTCAACACTATCCAAAATCCTGGTGTCATCTTGTGGACTGCAATTTCCACTTCCTCCAATTTTGTGGCGCATCATCAACTGTTTATAGATGGCAATATATGTGTTTATATATCGGGTTGTTATTCCAACCACCTGCAGATCTCACTGCAGCAAAGAATAACTCTATGTGATCTTGGCTCAATTTGTACATAAGCAGGTACTTTAATTTGGCTGGCATAGATGCTACAAGATCATTGTACAGTGCTCTTTATGGCCACTAGAAATCCGAGAAAACTAGTCTTGCAATGGGAGGTGATGACGGAAGTGCCAGTTATACCTTTAATGCTCTTGATATATTGAAATGCTTCTTTGAGGAACTTGTTGATGGATTGATAATGGGGCTTTGTAGTTTTTGGCCAGTGGGTTTCTTGAATATAAAATATCGAACAAACGGTTAAAGACACGGAGGTATTGTCTCTTTGTGTAACTCAAGTTAATAATTTTAGAATCATTTCAGTAATTATCATTGTAAAAACGTAAATGGTTTGAACCTAGAAGTATCATTAGATGTGTGAAGTTGATCGTCCATGTTGTTGTAGTCTGGGACTCAGGTGAATGTATCACCTAACTACAAACAGTGACTTGCATTAGAAAGTTGCTGTACCAACTTGGAAAGTAAACCACTTACAGTTACTTAAATGTTACTATACAAAATTCAATCTATCATAAAGACGTTTCTTCAGACTTTTACTGGTCTAGTAACACTTACGTTTTGCTAATGTTTTGCCACATAATTCCTGCTGACTAATATTGGTAACCACCAATATATTCGCTGATAAGCCTGTATATCGTATCAGAATTTATTGTATTGGTAAATCGTATTTTTCTCTATTGGCTCATCCCTATTGATATAGTCGATATTATTGTTTTTGTGATAAATATTCAATATTTATTCAATATCGTACCAGCCTACATGTAGCAACACGACCCTATTTTGAAGTTCTAGTCAGAACCATAACTGAGCATGACATGCTACATGTTGTCGTGCATATGCACTTGCACTCAGTGGAAAAATGAGTTTTGATTTTTGCCATAATTTAGTTTGAGCTACAGTAAAATATACTCCTAATTCCTAAATACATGACATGTGTTTTAGAATTGTAAAAAAATACATGTTTGTGTATTAAAATGTTCAGGTTTACAGAAATAAATGTAAGTTTCATCTTTATAAAGTGGGTAGATTTTCTGTCAGATATGAGATCCTTACAAAAAGTCCCAGTTCCTGCTAAACATTTTTATTGGGTTCTGGGTTGAGCCGGAACCACAAAGTAATCTGAATTATGGCAGAAACCATGTTCCGGTACATCCTATTGTATTATAAACGTGGATCTGCAAGGTTAAAACTTAAAAGTCAATGTTAAAAGGATAATTAGCAGTTATTCCACGAACTCGAGTCGTATATGAGCTGATAGCTCCAATACGGCTATCAGCCATATACTGTTTTATTATATACACAAGCTCTGGATATGAACAACATAAAATTGCAAGTTTATATTATATAAGTAATTTAATAGATTTTTAAATTTTCTCTCACCATCAGTCATGCGTAATGAAGACAAAATATGAATAATTAAATTATGTCACATGAAAGTGAAACGCCGATCAATCACTCATGGAAGGCATTCATATTACAAACAGTTTGAACGAAGAAAGTTTCGCTCTGCAAAACCACTTTACTGATCAAAAAAACAGTTCAGCAAAGTCAGTTGTAAATGTTTACATTGCAATGGTGAAAGTTGAACACTACTTTTTGTCGTGGAGCTTCGCTGACTGCCATGTTTGAATACCGAACCCCGTTCATGTTGACATCAAACTTATTGCATTTTGAATCATTTGGACGCTGAAAGAGACTTTCACAGGCATGATTTAGATGCTTCAAGTATTTTTGGATCGTTTCGACAGGGCGGATGCTTGAGTCTCGAATTCGGAAGATTTTGCCGTAGGACTCATTTTCGGTGTTGCCAAGGCCGCCTTTTGCTCTTTTGAAATGGTTTTTTTGTAGACTACTCCAGCCATCTTGCCAGACTTTCTCAAGTCTTTGACGAAAGCTTCAAGAATATGGTTAGCTTCAGCAAAGGTAGGGTCACCAATTATGCTAAAACCTTTGTTTGACGTTTTTTGAGAAATCTAAATGGCAGCTCTAATGAACTTCATTGTTGTTTTTATTTACAAGCCATCTTTCTGCCTTAGCAGAAATGTGAAATTGCTTTATTAAGCAAGAATTTAACTTTGTTTTGGACATTTCTGTTATGTACTTGTCAAATTTCTTTGAACTCGTAAACCATTCATTCGTAAACCAAGTAGAAACGCTATTTCTAGCAACGCCACTTTAAACGTCGCTATTTAACGAAATTTGGAGAGCTTTTCGTAAAATCTAGTTGTTCTATCTACCGTCAAATACTTTCATTCCGAATTTGGTTGCTTTCTGTGTGCATTGATTACCAATGTTGCAATCCGGCTTTATATGCAATGAACATTGTGTTTGACTGTAATATTTTTATTACTTAGTTTGAACAGGATGATTGTTTAAATGTCAGTTCTGATGATGAGGAAGATGAGGGTTGCGATGAAGATAAACCCACTCATTGGGATGCAGAGGAGCTACAAGATCTTCTAAATGATCTGGATGAAGCACTTCCTGACTCACAGCCAGTTCGTAGCAAAGAAAAGAAGATAACTGCTATCATTCAGTGGTTGTGTTTCTTCTTAATTCACTGGCAGCTTATGTCACAGTGATAACGGATTAGAATGGCTACTACGCTTTCTTTACCAATTCTTTCTTTACCAATTTTTGAATGTAATAAATCGAGGAAGTGATTCATCTTTTCTCAAAGAAGTCTTGGTAATCTTTCCCACCTATATGCTCAGGAAGTTTGCTGGTTTAGCAAAAGATAATTTTACCAAATATGTTGTATGCCAGAAGTGCTTTAAATTGTACAGCCTGAATGAATGCACAAGGAAAGACCGTTATGGTGAAACTGTTCCTGTGACATGTAATAATTCCCAAAAGAGGAAATTCAGTCTGTGGCTCAAGTCTTGTTAAAGAGGTACTTATAAACAATACCAAGTACTTTTATCCTCTTAAAAGTGTACTGTTATAATAGCATTATAAATCAACTTGAGAATTTATTGAAACGACCAGGCTTTGTTAAAAAATTTGAGTCTTGGAGGCTTCGGGAAACATCTGAAGATATTATATACGATGTTTACGATGGAAAAGTCTGGAAGAACGTTAAATGGAGTGATGGATCTATCTTCTTTGATAAAGAAAGGCGATATGGCTTCATGATGAACATTGACTGGTTTCAACCATTTAAACATAAGCGACTATTCTGTCGGAGTTATTTACTTTGCCCTTATGAATCTCCCTTGAAAAGAGAGATTTAAATTTGAAAACATAATAATTGCTGGTATTATCCCGTCAATGAATAAGGAACCTAACTTAAACACTTTTCTAGAACCAGTTGTCGACGAACTTCAAGTACTTTGAAAGGGAATTAAATTTTCCAATCTAGCCCCTGTGGCCTTAACCTGTTTCGCAGCATTACTTTGTGTGGCATGTGACATTCCAGCTGCAAGGAAGACCTGTGGGTTTAAAAGTCACTCAGCAAATTATGGTTGCTCAAAGTGCTACAAATTTTTTAAAGGTGGATTCGGTGAAAAGAAAGATTACTCTGGTTTCGACCACAGTAACTGGCCAAGAAGAACCAAGGAAAAACACAACAGACACTCTCAGGAACTCCTAAATTGTGTTAGCAAACAAGACTGTGAGAAGAAGGCAAAGAAGTATGGTATACACTACAGTGTCCTTACAAAGCTTCTATATTTCAACGCCGTTGCATTTCATATAATAGATCCGATGCACAACCTTTTCTTGGGACTTGCAAAAAAAACATGGAAAGTATGGATGGAAGAAGTCTTCAACAAAGGTCAAGAAGTAAATGTTACAACAGATTTGGGTAGGATTGGTTCCAACATCTCTTCGAACTATGGTACATTCACCGCCCAAGAGTGGAAAAATTGGACAACTGTTCACTCAATGCATGTTCTCTGTGGTATCCTGCCCAATGAGCAATTGAAAGTGTGAGAGCTGTTCGTTCAGGCAAGCAGGATTCTGTGTCAACAAGTGGTAATGTGTCGATGTGGAGAAAGGTGATCTTCTTTTGAAGTTTTGCAAAGGTTTTTCGAGAATACACGGCAATGAGACAGTTACACCAAACATGCACCTTTCCTGCCATCTGATAGATTCCCTATTTGATTATGGGCCAGTGTATGGGTTTTGGTTATTTTCATTTGAAATATACAATGGCGAGCTTGGGTCATTTGTGACAAACAATCCCTGTGTTGAAATACAATTTCTGAGAACATTCCTCACTGGTTCCTTTGTTAACCCCAGCAATGGCAATGTTCCATCATTGTACAAAAATTACTTTGAAGATTTGTTTTGTAGGAAGATTTGTTTAAGAAGGAAGGCGAGCCCCCATTGAACCCTGCTGTCTTTGTACTTGGCCTCTAGTAAAAGGGATGCTGAATGTGTTATGTGGAGTGCAATTTCCTACCTGAAACTACCATCGGAATTTGTTGAAGATGCTCTTGACAATGATGGCATGTTGGCCCTCTTACAGGTTTACGGTATCATGTATCCTAATCATGATCAGTCAAGTTTCACGGTCGGCAATGCAACTAGTTTGATTACAAAATACAAATACGTTGGCCTTGGCGAGGAGAAATATGGTTCACATGCTGATTGTCGACCCAACAGATCTGCTCGTATTTTGGCAAAATGGGTGACCGATAATAACCAAGTGAGCATGGGGGAGTTCAACCTTCAACCTGGGCTTGTTAGCAATTATTTTCGCCACAACTTATGGTTAAATGGGGCCTCAACAAGTCATCTCTTTGCTGTCGTCCGCTGGCACAAGAAAGCTCCCTCAAATGGCAACTGTAGAGAACTATGGTTTGACATGCAGTTTGAGAATGGTGGTGCAACATCATTCCTACCCATTCAGCGAATTCACTCCAGGCTTGCCGCTGGTTTCGTAAAAACGCCTTCTCATCGGTACTTTGCAGTCTGCACTTTACCACGTGTCCTGACTCTTTACAACATAAGACATGTCTTCGTTGGCGTATATCATTAGTCTAGGTAAAGGTTGTAAACTGCCGAGAACTTAGACGAACGAGCTACTTGGAGCTGAAGCCCTTCATTCACATTTACTGATGAAGGGCTCAGTTCAAAACGTCAGTAGTTCGTTCCTCTAAGTTCTGGATAGTTTACAACGTTTTTCTATTTTACTATATTCGAAACACTGCCTACGCAGCACTACGCTTTTTATCGTTAGTTTAGCTCAATTAGTTTCGATTAACATTATATATCGAGTTTTATTATATACTTTGAATATATAGTATAAGTAGTATACAGTAGGTCATAGGCGGAAGTGTATACTATAACAGGTCCCAACATCGAAATCTGTAGTGTACGAAGAATTTAGAGTATAGGATACTTATTAACTTGTGTATAGAGAGCAAACTTTTATTTGTAAATAATCTTCATATAGTATCTATAGGCTGCAATGGGTATTTTTTTGTTTATACTATATTAATAAGTTTATTAATGGTAATTCAGTTGAACTTTGTTATTCAAACATGTCCTTTTGTTATTATAATTGATACAGCTTATGCGTGGAGCTAATAATAGACCAATTAAATGCTTAGTAATAGCTAATGGTTCACTGTTTCGCTTCATTTCAAACGCAATGACAATGTGAAAGTTTGCTCAGAACGTCAGTATTTCAGTTTTACCAGTTTCGTAGTTCACAACATCTCTGTATTTATTAATACTGTTCATGTTTAACGCTGCCTATGCAACATCACATCATATTCTTTGTGCAATTTTACTAAGATTCTCAGATTTATAGTTACATACTTCAAATTGTGTGGCAGATTTTAACAAACTTAAAGGTAGCTTAAAACGTTCATTCTATTAATTTGAGCCACATTTAAGATGAGCTAAATTGCTGCCGATAAACAACCAAAATAACCTGGCGCCATTTTTCCCCGCTAACATTTTAAATGCTTGTGCATATGTTTACACTACTACACTACGTTAAATTTGCCGTAGCGTAGTGATTTACATCCGGAGTGCTTGGCGTAGTGACTACGCTACGGCAAACCACTCCGCATTAGGCAGGTACAGTGTAAACACAACAAAGAAACGTATTGATTTTTTAACGGTTCACTTACCATACGTACTAGTGTAAACCTGGCATGATTATGATACAAACCAAGGAAGAACAATATTGGCTCATGCTTAACGCATGATGCAACACCCACTCACACTAATGACACAAACAAACGATGACGTAATGAACCAGATGTATATATAGGTAAACCTGACAAACACGCTTTACTAAAGGAATCTGCTAAAGGAATCTCTCTGCTAAAGGAATCTCTTGACGTGTTAGCTGCCCCAATTACTGACATTATCAATTCATCTTTATCCTCAGAGTATTTCCTCTGTCACTTAAGAAAGGTCTCATCTGCCCATCTATTAAAAAACCTACAAGTGATAAAGAGCAATTCCCTAACTATAGACCTATTACTAACGTGGCTTTCTTGTCAAAAGTATTAGAGCAGAATGCTGCCAGACAGACAACAGACTATCTTATTGAGAATAACCTCCTTGCAAAAATGCAATCTGCTTATAGACTCTTTCATAGCACAGACAGCAGTTCTGCGTGTTTTCAATGACATCCTTAATGCACTTGATGAAAATCAGGAAGTAGAGTTGGTACTGTTGGACTTATCATCTGCGTTCGACACCATTGACCACACTGTTCTATTGGAGAGACTTAAACATCGTTATGGGTTTAGTGGAACTGTACTAGCCTGGTATCGCTCATACCTTTCTGATCGGGTACAGTCAGTTACGGTGAAGAATACGCATTCCTCAAATAAACCATTGCAATATGGTGTACCTCAGGGTTCTGTACTGGGTCCACTTCTGTTTTCACTCTTCTTTGCGCCATTGGAAGATGTGATCAAAGCCCACGGCCTTGATTGCATAATGTACGCTGATGACACACAGCTGTATATGCCTATAAAATCTCCATGTGATCGACCTGCTGCTCTAGCTAAACTTGAGTTATGTATTAAGGACATCACCATCTGGTGTACTATGAATGGTCTTATATGCAATCCAAGTAAAACCGAGATTGTCCATCTATCATCACGTTTTATGCATTGCGAACCAATGCCAGAAATATGTGTCAATGATGTGATAATCCAACCGGCTCCGGTTGCACGTTATCTCGGTGTTGCTGTTGATAGACATTTAAAATTAAATACTCATGTAAATAACATTTGTAAATCGGCCGCTTTGGCTATCAGAAATATTGGCAAGATCAGGAAATATTTGAGTAAAAAGGACTGTGAGAAGTTGGTGCATGCATTCATAACATCAAAACTTGACAGCTGTAATAGCATCCTATATGGCTTACCAGATACTGAATTGAGCAAGTTACAGCGAATTCAAAATACAGCTGCTAGACTTGTTGCAGGGGTTAAAAAATCGGAGCATATCTCCCCTGCGCTACGTAATCTTCACTGGTTGCCGGTGAGATCACGGATTGTTTTTAAGATACTAATTATTACTTTCAAGGCTTTGCATGGCCAGGCGCCTGTTTATATTACTGATTTGCTAACTAAATATAAACCTACTCGTACTTTGAGATCATCTGACCAAAATCCAAAACGGTGACTCATGGAGACAGAGCATTCTCGGTTGCAGCGCCAAAACTGTGGAATTCATTACCACAGGAAATTAGAAGCTTTGAAATGTTAAGTAATTTTAAGTCTGCAGTTAAGACTTTTCTTTTTTTAAATTAATAGTTATTGTTCATAGTGTTAATATATGTAGTAGGCTTTATCTTATAATGAAACTGTAATTAGTTTTAAAAGCAACTTTAAGAATATATATATTGTTGTAAGAGCATTGAGACTATTGTATAATGCTCCTAATACGTCTTTATTATTATTATTATTACTAGACTCTGAAGATGACCGCTGCTGAGGCCGTTACAGTGCCAGCTCTCACAAGACACAAATCTATAATTACTTTCCCACTCCAAAATCACAATCTCACATCTCCATTGATATAATCCTCAATCAGAGGGTATTCTTCAATGAGTGTTCATTTTCTACATCAGAATCTTCATCACCCCCTTCATCAGAATCCTCATTCTCTTCCTCACTCAGTCTATGAAGGATAATGTTCCTCTTTTAAAGGAACAACCTCTAATACACCATCTTCAAAATGCTTCATCAACCTGAAACTACATGTATTTTCATATTCATCATATTTAATGTCAAATAAAGGATTCTTCCCCACCCCAGTCATTGAAACAACATGTCATTCATACTATTCAGCATTTAAATCATCATTATCGTCCCCATCACTTCTACACAGATACCTCACCCTCTTTCCCACCAAGTCTTCTGGAATATGAATTGTAGGCAATTCAACACTATCTAACCTCCTTTTTACTTCCTCACACACTCTCTTCGCCCTCTTGCCTACGTTTTTTTTTGGTCTTGTCCTGTTCTTGCATTGCCAATTATTTGTATTTCTTCTTTTGCTGTTCCAAAGCTTCTCTGCTGATAATTATTGGTTGATTTGAATGTGGTTGGTCTTAATCAACAACTTCATCCAACTCATCTATTAACTTCTCCAGAATGGCACATACGTTTGTAACTAGCCTTTGAGAATCAAATTTCTTGCTTGTTGTTTGGATGACTTTTGAAATTTAATCTGAAGACTAAGTATGGTAACCTTTTTTACTTTCATCTTGCAGCTTAAGTATATTAGTTTTCACTTCCTCTTCTGTTTTCCATAAACCAACTTTTTCAATCTTATCCATCAACAACAGTTTATTTGTCTCTCTACATACACAGCTTTCTGTTTATACCAAAGTCTCGCTCTGGAATGACATTGATCTTGTTCACACTCTGGTCTGACATTGGTCTTGTTCTCTTTTCGCAGCTATTGCGTTGATGATTCATATATTCCTCCTTGCAAATAGTCTGCCAGCATACGCTTCGTTTTTACTACAAGAGCTGAAAAAATCAACTTGAATGCTTGCAGTGTCAAGATATTAAATTCATCACTTGATTTAATAAGTTGAACAAAAATCTTATCACTGTCATCAGTGTCCACTTTAGCACCCTCAAAAACAATAACATCCCCTTTTAAAACCTCTGTTGCATCAACTGCCCACTTCTCAAAACAATGCAACAAATGCTGATAGTGGTTAGACATATCTACAATATGAATAATTTGGCCTTCCAAAATTCTCCACAAGGGCACTGTCACAAGTTTAGAAATTAGACCAAGAGCGCTGCACCCAGCAACAAATGCCTTTACATTCAGGTCATCATACACAGCCTAACAACCTATTTTCCTTCTGCACTTGCCCAAAAAATTCCAACAAATGCTTGTAATGAAAATAGACACCCCCACCATTGTAAAAGGTGATATTGAAACGATTTCCACGGAAAGGAGCCAAAGGCACAAGAAAGATTTCCTCTTTTATCCAGAAAAACGTTTCAAATTGTATGGGACGGCCACTCTTCTCACAGCCCTTTGCCTGTACTTACTTACAAACAGTTCGAATTAACCTCAGTGTTCCATACTCGTCCTTAGAGTAACCTCGGTTAGTGTGCGAGCTTCCAAATTTTCATCCCCAAACAGAAGCTTGTCATACACTTGTCAGTGCTGCTTCTGCCTGATCAGCCATCCCAACAATGTAATGAAGACCACAGAAAAAATCATTCATATTAAGCAATTTTCCCCATTCATTAAAGCCTTTCACAACAGCAGGCAAATAATCCCTTGGTCCAACGACCCGTGCTTCCCAAGAACTCGACATAATATAGTAGGTATCATAAGAGTTGATAAACCTCATGCACTTCATCGTTGTACTTTCCATTCTTGAATGCTGAAATCTGAGAACTAAGGAATCCTTCGATTCGCTCCTCCAGAATTGCTTTTTCATCTTCCAGAGCCTTTATTTAATTTTCTTTCTCTTTCAAGAGTGATCTCATTTATTGGTTTTGTTGTTCCTCAGTAATGACTTTTTCTCTCCAATTGAACTTTGAAATAAGATTTCATTTTCTGTTCTTGTCTCCTTGCTCTAAGGGCCCTATCTAACCTTTTTATAACTTCATATTTTTCAGAAATATTGCTCAAGAGATTTTCCTCATTTTTGGTCAGGTCATCTATTTGTTCATCTCGTTCACTGATTTCTTGTCCGAATCTTCATATTGTCTCAGCTTTCCTTTTTTCTCTCGACACATCACAAGCAGACAGTTTACCAAGTTTTTTCATTTCATTTTCTAGCTTTTCACTTTATTTAAAATTAGAAGCTTATAAAATTAGCTTTTTCTTTGTAGTTTTTTTCTTTCAAGTCCTTCAGGATCAATATTGGTCATAACATCGTACATAAGCCCCCTGGGTACTGGAAGACCATGACGTTCACGAATTTTTTTATGCAACGAACGGTAGCCTAAAAGCTGTCCTGGACCATCTTGTGCTTCGCGAACAGCTTCCTCCACTTCCCCTACGGTCACATCATAGTCGACATACTTTATTTCAAAATATTTCACTGTCTGCTCAATGTTCCTAGGCTCCAAGCGTATTGAGAATAATCCCTTGACATGAAATCAAGAATCTCTTAAAATTTTGGAGAACATATTTCCTGAGATATACTGTATGTCCTAGAAAACATTTTCTAGAAAACATCAAAAGAAGGCCACTCAGGAGAACCGCTAACAAGTAACAACTACAGATCAGTGGCTAACACTGACCGAAGTGCATCTGGTCTTATGAGAACGCTGGACTTTTTAGCGAACATTTGATTTTCATTTTTATTTTAAAACGAAAGTCATATCTTTAAATTTTTTTTTTTTTTATTCTATAATTTGTATTTATTTTATTTTAAAATTTATTTAATTTAATATTTTTTTTAAATTTTGCAATGATTTTTTTTGTTTTTGTTGTTTTCTATGCATATTTATGTTGAATATACGATGAGAACAATATGCCACCATATATGAGCCATCTCTGTTAAAATAGCATCTGAGGGACACCAAGATAAATTTGTGAAGGTGTTTACATTTGGCAACCCTGTTGGCAACCAACTTGTGCCTTGAATTTATGTGTTTCAAGTGAATAAGAAATTGTATTGGGAAAGCATTGCAAACTTCTAATCGTTTTTAATAGTCATGGTGAAATTGTATTGAAGATTAATCAGCGAATTGCAACTCGGCTTCTAGTAATGTGTGGTAGACTAACAGATCAGAGATGTGATTGCAATTTTGTGAATAATCTGCTCTGATGATGTTGTGATATACATGTACAACGAAACATTAGCTATAATAAAATGTTCAACTGAAATGGTGTATGCCTTGTGTTGAGAATTTATTCAACGATGTCGATTATAGCGCAGCCCTTATGAAAAAATTCTATAGGCCACCTATAGAATGTTCTATAGAGGCTGACCTATAGGTTTCTATAGAGAAACCTATAGACACACCTATAGGTCTGTATAGGGAATTGGAACGTTTTCTATATGCAACCTATAGAGATCTCTATAGGGAACCTATAGAGATCTCTATAGGCAGCCTAGAGATTTCTATAGGCAGCCTATAGAGATCTATAGAAATTTGTATAGGTTTCTATAGACAATTGTATAGAATTCTATAGAGTAACCTATAGGTATCTCTACAGGGAATTGGAACGTTTTCTATAGGCAACCTATAGAAAATCCTATAGAAACACATAGGTTTATATAGACAATCTCACATATAGAGAATCCTATAGAAACATATGTTTTTCTATAGGATTCTCTATATGTGAGATTGTCTATACAAACCTATGTGTTTCTATTTGCTTTCTTATAGACAATCTCACATGTATGTAGAAAAACATAGTAATTAGACCAAAATCAAACATACATTCATGGTTGTTTCTTAAAAATTAATATATTTTAAACAAGCACAACTTACTTATTGATAAAATACAATGGGTGATAAAAAATTTGTTACATAATAGTGATACAACCAATTAACCTACAAAAAATACTGTGGTATCTAAAAATATTTCTAGCAGTTGGTTCTGATAGTTCTGGTTAAATTGCTTGTTACGGGTGCATATAAAATTTACACTCTAAGTTTTAACTGTTCCTCTTTGACTCAATATTTAAAAGCTGCGTAATTGCAGCTTATATTTACCAGGCCCTAATGTTATACATTGTATATACTTACCAACTATATTATCCACATCCCTTAGCTTTGGTTTTGCCAATTTTGTGTTTTTGAAAGCATTGCTTGTTTTCCCAGTAAAGGAACTTTCGGCTAGCTCATCTGCTTGAAATACCATATGCAACATAGTATTGGTAAATTCACGGACGCTTCCTTTTTTCGAATTCAAAATTTTCTTTTTAGCCTCTGACACTGCATTTCCTTCCCACAATGTTATCAGAAAGAAAGAAAAGTAATATCAGGGACAGGATATTTGTAACCATGCTGAATGTTCTATCAACAGAAGAATTGAGCATGAAAAGCTGATGACAAGGCTTCTAATTTGTAGACAATTGCACCATTATCCTTGAAATTCAAACTTATAATTAAACTTAATTAAATATCTGTTCTTTGAATTCATAGCTAGAATTTAAGTTAATAATAATGACATCAAAGGATTTGTAATGCGAGAAGTTAAGACCAATTAACAATTAGCCTGAGTTGTCTATGAGCATATTATAGTCATCCCGCATTTTGCCTATTAACCAAACCATAAACAACCTTTCTTTAACGTAAAAAGTCTTATCAAACATTGTTCCAAATTTTCAGATAGTTTCACCTTTTTGTTTGTAAAAGATGGCACATGATAAACATTCGCACATGATAAACATTCGCTCACAAGAAACGAGATTGTAATTACAGTACAGTACTTTGCTTTGGTGTAGATATACTCCATAGGCATATGCACATCGACAAAATCGTGTTCGGGGAGAAAACCGCTACTGTAGATGCTGCAAAGTGTCATTGAACGTCGTCAAGTACGGTGATACTTGGAAGTCCATAGCAACAGAAAATCTATTTTTGCCATCTAAAAATCGAGGATTCGAGGGTGAAATTCTGTGGAGAGTGCAAGTTTTGGAGCAATTATAGAATACCCGTCCACTTTTGAAACCGTGTTTAAAGGCAGAAATACAAACCAGGTTGCTCTAAAATCTCTTTAATTAAAATAGAACGAAGCAATTGTATATTATGATGCAACTTTCCATAATTTTACCCTTTTACTAACTGTCAACATATGTTATAAATTGCGAAGCTAATTCCTATGAGTATGAAGCTTTAATAGCCTCTTCAACTTAGTTGTCTACAATACTTCTAAGAGGACATACAACGAGAGCAGAAGTCGGTTGGCCTTTTTCGATCTTGGTTGTGAGAACCAAAAGTTGATAAGGCTTTTCTCGTATCCCGTTGGTAATACCGCTAGAACTTCGTTTCCGTTTAAGCAAACTATCAATTGTAGAATATTGCTCATCTTTCAACTCTTTAATTTTAATTTAGCTGAGAGAGAAAGTTCAAAACATCTTTTATAATACGTTCTCTGTTGTTGTCAAGATCTTTCGGCCGTGTTGTCGGCCTTTCGGCATGACGTCGTTACAAATTAGCCAATGAGCATTTTGCGTCCCGTATGGGATGCAGAATTAACGCAGAGAAGCAAAATTGTATGGGCTCTTCCCCCTCCGCCCGCAAGCCGCCCAACCCGCAGAGAGCCTGAAGAGAGGCTAAATTTGTAATTGACCACTAGTTGGTTGATACTAATTGATACAATACACTCAGTGCAACATTACACTAGTTACAGATGCAATTAGGTACTAACTCTGAAAGGTGACATTACAAGCACACCTAAGCAAGACAGAACTCTTACCATTTTACATTCTAGCTGATTTTCTAAACTTGCCAATGGTGATCTTGTTGGCTGCAGGGGTGACCTTGTTGGTTGGAGGGACCTTATAGGTGTTAAACTACATGTAGGTGAAGATGTTGGCGTTTCAAATTTGATATTTTTCTGAACAGTTGGTCTACATTGAGTGACTGTAATCACTTATCCTTTCATCCAGTTTCTTGTCCAAGCTGTTGACAACATCGAGTATATCAGATATACCTTTATAATTAAGGAAGTAATTAAAAATACCAGTAAGACTTGGGCCCATACAGTGTACATGGTAATGTTTACAAATTAAAATATCTTTTGCCTCTCAGTGAATATTCACTTTGTCTGAGGCTATCTGGAAAATTAGTATGGTAATATTTAATAACTTATATAGAAATCAGCATTTTTAGCAACTGAAGCAAGAATTTTTGGGGTCATCGACCTTGAGAACCAGATATATTGAAATTTTTTGCTTGATCCTTTCAGTACCAATCAAAAGGTTATGTCGAATAAAAAAGTCCTGCTTGGGAACTCACTGTATTTAGCGTAACACAACACTACCATTTACACTAATAAATTAATGATTAAGCCATACAAACTTACTCTTTTGTTTCTGAAGTTTCTCATTGAGCTTCTTGTTTATTGCCTTTAATATTTTGATTTCATCTTCAAGAAGACATATCTGCTTCTGTAGTGTTCCTCTATCCTGTTGCAAATACAAAAGATACCCTTCAATCTTAGTTTTCAAAATAAATACATGTTGAACCCATTCGAATATCGCTTGTTTTATTTGCCACAAAATCGAGTTTTTCTTCCAATTTACTTATTAAGTACATAATCTTTATTTATAAAAAAGTGAAAATTCAAAGTTCACTTTTAGCAAATATCACCACGGATATCATTAGAAAGTTCACAAAAAAACTACAGTATATGAAGGACATTCAAGTGGGTTGTATGATTTTCCAAGTTTGTTTTGAGTTACAGAAGCCTATAAACACACTAAAAACAAGCATTTTGCAGCATTTTCAAAATTTTTGAGTGTTAATTACTCAAAATAGGTTTAGAAAACTGTCCTACCTGCTTGAATGTCCTTCATATAGGTTTTTGCGAACTATCAAATGATATTATATAGGTGATATTCGCTAAAAGTGAATTTTCACTTTTTTATAAGATAGTGTACAAATTGGAAGAAAAACTTGATTTTGTGGCAATCTACTTGCCAAGTTTCATGCTTTAATAAAATAACAAATGACTGAGGCAAAATTTCGGGCTTAACCACTGGGCTATAAGGTGGAAAACTAGTGCCAATGGAAAGAAGTAGAATACAATTACCATACGGACAAAATTGTATCAATGCAATATAAATGAAAATAAGAATGGTGGATATGCTAATAAGAATAACAAATAAAATCAACATACGAGAGATCAAATTTAATTTGGCCAGGCAATTTTTTACCGTTATTTTAAACTTTGAATTAATACTTAAATATGTAATTATGTTACCTCATCACCATGATCACTGTCTGTGTCATCACTTTCATCTTTCCTTCTCACACTCTGTAATAAAATCAAGATATTGGTCAACATTTTTTATTAATTACAGTATGTACTGCTAAATTCCACTTACAAGGAACTTTATCATGCACATATATCAGTTATATTATGAATTAACTCCTTACATTAGCTGCATTCAATGGAGAATTCAGTTCTGCTAGATAATGATAATGCTAGATCTTGATTTTTTCCAGGTACAACTTTCTTCCTTTTTTTTGAAACCTTGAAAAAGATTAAATGAAAAAGATTAAATGAAAAAAATTAAATCCTTAATCCAACAAATAAAATAACTCTGGCGGAGACTGGCCTAACAGATTGACGAGGCAGCAATCGCTATCATATACGGAAACTAGTATAAATATTTTGATTCATATAAAACATACTCACCAACTTGATCAAGCCTTGTGCTCTCGGCAATAGGAAAAACAAATCCCACGCTCATATTTAGGCATTCCTGACAACGCCATTCAATATCTTGTTCAGATTTAACGGCTCTCTTGTAATCTCTTTGGGAGATCCCGGTGTCGCATGTTCGGTGCTGCCACTCTTCGCAACCATCACATTGCAGCACTTCTTGCCGGGGTCTGACAGGATTGTGACACCGAATGCATGAATCTTGGACACTAGACATTCTTAACGATTGCAATAGAAACTCGAAGACTTTTGAATTACAGTTGTTTATCAGCCGACCGCTGGAAATGAATATACCTATATCTAACACTATTCTCATTTTATATTCTTGTGTCTATTCACAAACAAAATAAGAAAACAACAAGTGATGACTCATAAAGTGGAACCCGCACGCTAGGTCTTCATGTTTAACAAAAGCGATGCAAATGAACATTCACAAATCACAATAGTACCTGTGATTTACATAAACGCTGGTAAACAAGCGATGACGCATATGGAACTTCATCAGTATCACAAGATATTTTTTCTTTTTACCCCACTAAATAAAACATGATGAGTTATATTTTATTATGTTTTGGCGCGCTTTGAATTCGTCCACTTATTCTGCTTATATGGATGATAAAAACGAAATTAATAATTATAAAAGTTATTAATATTTCTAGTACGTTTGATCTTTATTTGCATTGAATATCGTTTGCTTTTCTCGCTAGCGAAAGCTATTGTATTGACAAAACATACATCGCCCAGTGTTAGGGAATTCATAATTGACGCATTTCAGAAATTGGCCGAAAAGGACTCAGAAATCCAACAAAGTTGCATAAATCCAACAAAGTTGTTCTTGTGTTTTCTCAGTTCTCACCCAATTTTCCTGGAAGCATGCATGGTTGTGTAGCGTACCAGAAGAAACACTCACACAGAACTTCAACAAGAGAAAATTTAATGATTTTCTTACACTGCCGAAGTCAACCGGAAATTTCTTGAGTTGAACGGGATTTGAACTAGAACCTTCCGGATTCCAGTCCGGCCAGTCTACCGCATGCATGTTGAGCGTTTCTGTCCATCGGAAACGTTTTTTGCCTTATGCAGACCTTTCGCAAAAAATCCTACAGAATAGTGTTTTTCTCTCAGAAATATCACCACCTGATGACCGTCTTGTATTTGGACTGAAATTATTTTGTGATATTGATCTTATTTCGGCATGATTGATGCCAGCAAACTTACCTTAATGCCTTAAAATTTAGCGTAACGTGCTCTCAAAAATATTTTCCCAAATACGTCCAGACGCATATAAAAAGAGCAAATACTTATTTGCTTGAACAATTTATCATTTGTTTTTGCATTACTTTTTATTAAATCGGCGTATCCGCCCAAAATATGTCCCCAAGAAGAAATTATAATATTATGACTAAATAAATATTTACAAAGTGCTACAATAAATACGATAAACGGACAAACTTTGCTTCAGTAACTGGATGACTAGATATCAGACTTACCGGTAATTTTCTTTTGTGAGTCATCCAACCATTGCGCTTTTGTCATGGACCGCTTTGTGCGCATCATCGCTCGATGACAATGAAAATATAGCGTTTATCGCCGTTGTGCTTTATATAGTATTCGATATTGGATTTCTACGCTCCTACCACCGCAATCACTTCAAAAATAGCCATTATATAACAGATAAAGACACTGATTTGGCTACATATAAACATGCTAAGAATATAATCTAAATACAAGATAAAAAGATGTAAGATAAAAAGATGTACTACGAAAATATCTTTTCTCATAATAAAGGGAAAATTCGAGAAACAAAATACCAAAACCACATCGATTCCTAACTAAACTTGAGGGTAGCGAACCTAACTCAGAAGTTTTTCTACCAAAATGGCAAAGGTATCAGTAAAACATCAGTTACATAACAGATACTTTTGCTTTAATTTTCTCGCTGGCGAAAGCTATAGTCTAGACCTCTTTCATAATGGCAGCAGTTTAAATATTCTTTTATATGCACGCAAATTAGCCTGTCTGGCCTCGTTACAAAGCAAAGATTCTTTGGAATTTCAGACGCATTTCATACGATTTAGCATTGCCGATTGGAAATGTCTTTTCATGAAGGCTTTTGTATGCACAACAAGTATAATTAATGATTGATAAAGGATAAAGATGAAAGCCGAGATAAAGATGGACGCATTCATATCAATCATATATTTTTAGCACTTTGTTAGTAATACCACTGGAATTTACATGAGCGCTTGAAAACAATACAGTAAGTGTTATTCATAAAGTGGAACCCGCACGCTAGCACTCCATCTTTCACAAGTAAACAAGCGATGACTCATATAGAACTTCCTATCACAAGATATTTTTTCTTTTCGCCCTACTGCAGTAATTTTCTACAAACATGGGTAGCTTAATATCCATGTTTGGAAGGTAAGGCCCCATGTGACGTTGGCGAACTGACATAAGAACGTTGGCGAATCGTCCCGGGACGTTGGCGAACTGACATAAGAACGTTGGCGAATCGACCCGGGACGTTGGCGAACTGACAGTTGGCGAAACGACCGTAATTCGTAAACCATGACTCTATATGTAATACCATCGGAGAAAGCACTGATGAACTAGAGTGGGAAATGTGGGATGACCTGGAGGAGGTGACATGTCAAGAAGAAACATGTCAAAATGATGATGGCAACACTGAAGGTGATGGTGTGGAATGTAGCAATGAAAACGAGGTAACTGGACTGTTGCATTGCAGAATTTTATAAAATAGGTTGCACCTTATATGTATGCTAGCTGTTGTAGGTCAGTAATGGTGCCATCAAATATTTATCTTTTGGAAATATGCACAAACACCATTTTAAAATAGTAATGTATTATATATAGTAATGTATTATATATAGTAGTATATAACATATTGCAAGTGCTGATTATGACGACTGAAGGAAGATGCACTGGAGGGTGATGCATGTGATTTTTGATTGATGTCAACATTTTTAAGGGAAACTATGAGGGATAGACATTATTAAGAGGTTTTTATTTTTTGTGAAGGTCTTAGCCAGGATCTGAAACTTGGGTATCCAAATTTCTATCTGATAGAGTATATTATGTTTGCAGCGACGGCCACAAAGTTGCTAATCCCCCCTAATTATCTCAATTTAAGTTACCAAGGATGTAAATATCATGTAACTAAAATTGCCTTTTAATATCTGTTATGCAGGAATTTAATATTACTGATGGAAATCAACTAATATACCCTGGTGCTGACATCACAAAGTCAGAGTCTAGTGCTTGTTATGTCATTTGTTTTGCGACATTGCCTCTCAGATCTTGCCTTAGATGATTTGCTCTCTCTCATGAATGCCCACTCTCCTGGTAGTGTTCCTAAGACAAAGTATTTGCTATATAAATGTTTTGGAGATCCAAATTATGAGGTATCTATGACCTGTATTATGAATTCATAATTACTTGTTTATTGACATAATTATATTCAAAGGTTTAAATAACAAGTAATCAGCATATTATTGCATGATATTGGCAAATAGTGGTTGCTCTAAAAGGTTCATATCCAGTGGTTAAATATACTGGTGCACCTGTTATGGAACCCAAAATACAGTTGGTGCCCAAAAAATTAGGGGTTCACCAGATTTCATGTAGTATCTGATTGGATGATCAGGCTGGACAGTGGATAATCTCACTATCCGGCCGGATATTTTCTATTACCGCCTGGATACCTGATAATTTCAAATATAATAAACAGACGTAATGAATACAACAAAATACAAATATTGAGTTTGTTTACTGTTACCTACTTGTTTATTGTTGGGTCATGGACAGTAACTTTTAAAGTCACATTCAAAAAACTTTTGAATTGGACCAGTTGCAAAAAATGCTAGTGCAGTGTTGTGACCACAGAACATGTAGAACATGTAACATGTATTCGATTGAAATGCCAAATATTACTTGTAATATTAATATACCCAGAATCTTATCTCAGCATTACCACCACTTTATAATACAGAACTCGTGACTAGGCTTTCGGCAATGGCCTCCATAGCTCAGTGGTCATAGCACTGCACTAGCATCGCAGGGTCACGGGTTCAATTCCAGCCGGAAGACCTTGAACTTGCATTTTTTGCAACTTGTCCCGGTTTGGTCTTGGTCTATATATATATATATTCCAACACTCAAAATTTTCCTTCACTATAAATCCTTAGAACATGTGATTTAATCGAGTGAAATGCCAATATATATATATATATATATATATATAATTAACAATTATACCATGAGCTTGAGTCGTATATGAGCTGATAACCGATGAGCTGCATAGCACCGAGTCGGCTATCAGCCATATACGATGAGAGCGAATGGTATAATTGTTAATTATATGTATAAAATATATATATATATATTGGCATTTCACTTGATTAAATTACATGTTCTAAGGATTTATAGTGAAGAAAAATTTCGAGTGACTGCAGCAGTAATAAGTAGAGTGCTGTGTAGACAGTGTTTTGAATCTTACTCCGATGAAGGGTTCCGCTCGAAACCTCAGTATCTCGTCACTAAATTCTTGGCAGTTACCACCTTTTCACTTTGCTATACATTATATATGATTGTATACCAGACTGTTGCGTTATATCAATGTCAGATCAACTAAAAAGTTACTCAGGCATAGTGCTGGCATTGGTTGCCCATTTCTCAATAACCTTTTTATGTGTATATATACTATTTAGGTACAGTAACTCATGAAAAGTGCATGTAAATCTATTAGAAATATATAGTATGAAATTGTATCATGAATGCAGTATTTTCATGAAATTGTTAGATACTACCTTCACATGCATGTCTACTTGTACTTGTTAGCAAACGTTGCTTACAACATGTTACAATTATAAGTAATACCATGACTTGAGGGAAATTAGCGATTAAATTGCCCGCTGCCGAGGGAAAATCTTCCCGAGGCGAAGGGCAATTTAATCGCTAATTTCCCGACAAGTCATGGTATCAGTTTGTAATATTATAATCGCCGAGGAAAACTCAGGGAAGTATGCTGAGATAAGTTTAGGTGTTTGATTTTGTATGGTTCAGTGAAGTTGTTTACGAGTTTTATTACTATTGATTGAAGTAATTATACCTTTGGGAGATGCTTTGTGTTTGTGAGGGTTATTTAAATGACTGGATTGAGTTTAGATTTATTTTATTCACAATTTTCGAATATGGCTGCAGGTCGAAGGTTCACATTCGTGTCAGACGACTCAGTTGAAAATGTTAGCAAAGATAGAGTGCCAATAAACACTATAAAGCACACTACGGAGTACAAACGTATACAAAGCGTGGGTGAAAGAGAGAAACGACCAGTTCAAAGATTTTCAGTGTGAAAAAACGCAATTTCAAAGCATTCCAAATTTAGATTGTATTAGTGTCGAAGAAATCAATTACTGGTTAAGAAAATTTGCTGTGGAAGTGCGGAAGAAGGATGGTGGGGATTATAGACACGAGGTGCTGTATAGCCTGTTCTGTGGTATCAACCGTACAATCCAAGAAAGCAAGCCCGAAATAAGCTTGTTTCAAACGCCACAATTAAAGCCGTTTCAGAACGTCTTAGACGGGCGATTAAAAGAGCTTCAAGGAAAACAGCCACCTTACCGAAAACGAGCAGATGCAATTTCTGTAAATGACGAAGCGAAAATGTGGGAGGAAGGTATTCTTGGGACAGAAACGCCCGACAGTGTGATCAACACGTTGTTGTTTCTTACTGGCAAGCTGTTCGCGTTAAGAGGAGGGCAAGAGCAACGTGACCTTAGTCATGACCAGTTTCAGTTCGTTGAACAATGTGACGGAATGATGATAAAATATGGAGAGAAATTGTCTAAAACAAACCAAGGCGGGTTGAAACGAAGAAAGAAAGAGGCGAAGCAGATTGAGCATGTGGAAGATCCTTTTGATGTGAAATCTTTGACGTTTATGTACAACTTCTATTTATCGAAATGGTAAGTTTATTTGTATTCGTTATCGTGTTTGCAGTGTTAGTATTATTATCGAGACTAAATTTTATGCACATTTGTCGTTTGTTTCTTGTAGCCCTATAGGTATTGGCGACTTGTTTTATCTCAGACCAAAGCAGAAGTGGACGTGTGCGTCAAATTTGGTTTGAAGCTCTACCAATAGGAAAAAACATGTTAGATAAACGCGTGATAGAAATGTGTGGCAAAATATGCAAAGAAGGAAATTACAGCAATCATTCGGCGACTGCCATTACTAGGATGTATGACGCTGGATTGCAGGAGAACCTAATTATGAAGACAAGTGGCCACCGTTCGGTCGAAGGAGTGCGAACGTATAAGAGGGATAATCCAAATGAAACGAAAGACGTGTCTGATGTCTTGGCAGCGTCGAAACCGGTATCTGACAGACCAGAAGTAGACACTTTCGGTGGAGATGTTGATGATGCTGTGCTAGTTAGTGTCGTTGATGAGTATGAAAAGAGACAGCAATCGTCTATAAATCTAAGTGGTTTGCTTCAAGGAGCCACTGCTAGTCACGTAAATATTAACATCAATATCAACAGAGGCTGATAGCGTGAATTTTACACTATTTGCAGTATTTGCAGTATTTGAGTTTGAATTTTGCGTTGAATAGTTGACTTACATTATACTTGTATACATTTAAAATGTAAATGTAGAATAGATGTCTGTTAATAAAAATGTTGTGAGTGTTCTACGACTATCTATAATATTATATCTATAATAGATATGCAAGTGGGAAATTTAGTAAAAGACAAAGGATTTCTTTGTCTACTAATTTTCCCCTGCATGGTTGATGAGGGAAAATTAGTAGACAATGGGTAATGAGCATGGGTAATGAGGAAAATACGAGGTTTACATTCCCGGAGAGAATAAAAGAATCCGAGGCGATCATGGTATTACCTATTTAAACATAAGAATGTCTAATAACCGATTCACTATAACCACAATCTTATTTGTTTTTGTTTTAATTTAAGGTCCACTATTTCTGCAAAGACTGCAAGTTTTACCTTGGTCCACAAAATGATTGTAGCAACTGCAACAATTGCCAAGCCCATTTTGATCAACAAGTTAGTTATAAGAATGGTGACTATTTTGTTGGGCTACCTATCAAACAGCAGGTAGTTAATATCTTGCAAACAACTGGGATGGAGAATATTCTGATTAGTCACCAAGATTTAATAACTGGTGATACAAGTGTCATTATGGATATTGTGCATGGGAAAGTTTACAAAGATTTGATTAGTGAGGGTAAATTAGGTCCAAATGATGTGTCATTATTGTTCAACACTGATGGAATTTCAATATTTAAGTCATCTAACTACTCAGTTTGGCCTATTTTGGCAACAGTGAATGAGCTTCCACCACATTTGCGTAAAGAACACATGATACTGGCTGGGTTGTGGTTTGGTGTACAAAAGCCACATATGAACACCTTTCTTAAACCATTCATCACTGAAATGAATGAACTAGGAACAAATGGTTTGTGTGTAGCTAATGTTTGCAGAAAAGTGTGTGCACTGTTTCTTTCTGCCGATGCACCTGCTAGGGCTATAGTGAGAAACTGTAAACAGTTCAATGGTGTATGTGGGTGTGACTGGTGCGAACAAGAAGGAGCTGCACTAGAGAATGGAAATGGTCCTCCTCTACGAGTGTACCCATATGACCACAATGTACCACAAAGAAGTGACAGGTCACAGAGAATGGCTGCTATAACCAGCCAAAGGACTGGTGAATACGAATTTGGTACAAAAGGTCCATCTGTGTTGTTGCTCTTACAAAACTTTGACTTTGTGCGGGGAATTTGTTGTGAAGTACAACATGCTGGTATTCTGGGGGTGACAAGACATTTTCTGAACACTTGGCTTGATTCTTCCAATAAAGATGAAGACTATTACCTTGGTAGGCAGTTTACAACTTTAGATGAAAGACTTCTTTCAATTTGTCCACCAAGTATCAAGGTGCCCACGGTCTTTGAAATTAAGAAAATACTGGAAGGCTTCTGAGTTTAGAGCCTTCGTATTTTATTCACTTGTTGTTTTGCAAGGCTTATTACCTCCAGTGTATTTAAACCACTGGTTTCTTTATGTTTATGGCATTTACACTCTAATGGGAAATTCTATTCATGCTGAAGATATTCATAGAGCAAGTGCTTGCCTGAACAAATTTGTTCTTTTGAATAATCAGCTTTATGGAGAGAGGCACTGCACATTCAACGTGCACTCATTCAACGTTATGTCATTTTGCTCAGTCTGTCTTCAATTCTGGGCCATTATGGGCAACTTCTACTTTTATGTTTGAAGGCTATAACATGACCATTGGTAAACTTTTCCAGGGAATGCAAAAAATTCCCTTGCAAATCAGTGAGATGTTCTTGATGGCAAAGAATATGGCAGTGCTAGCTGGTAGTTGTATTGACAAGAATAGTCATCCAGAGGTTTGCAAGTTATATCGTTCTTTTTCTGGAGGCAATCTTGACTCCAAGCAAGGGGTTGTGCTCACTGATGGTTTGAGGGGAATTGGTAAAGATGTTCTGTTATGTTGTTACCTTCCAAAGTTATTGTAATTCAGGACCTTATTCGAACAAGAGTAAGCAGGGTTGCTGTTTCCTATGTCAGGTTTGTTTACAACCACCAGCTTTTCTCTAGTGTAAACTATGTCCGAAATTTGCGTCAGTGCAATTCATATAGTAAATTTGCACATGACAAGTACTGTTTTGGCAGCATAGACAGTCTTCTTGTGGTTAAGTTAGAGTGCTCTTGTATTTCTGGTGTGGTGTGTCCTTGTGAAGGAAGATATGTCCTTTTAGTTGAGCCTTTAGATGTTGTTGGGCGATCCAAATTTAAGGATCATGGTTTGTCTTGTTCATCAGATTTTTTGGTTAGAGTCAGTAATACCAACCAGTTAATAGCTTTATATCCTTGTAATATTCAACAAAAGTGTATTTTTCTTACTTGTAATAATGATTCATAGTTATGTCCTTTGCCATGTAAGTTCTATTACGATTAGTTAAAATATCTTTTTAACACTAAAATTATGTTAAAGTTATATGCTATTTGTCTTGTACAGTAATATATGCTGGGGCCAAGAAAAAAATACCTTGGTATCCTATTTCATGCTGAAAATAATTAGGTAGGGTAGGTCAGTTTTATTTTTTTTAAACTTTTTCTCCAAACATTGCATGAATGAACAATAGGTTTTACCAAACCACACTGATCTTGAGGATGCTGGCTGTAAATCAAGCTGCAACTCGTGCCCAGGCTTCTCAAAATCTCAATAAAAAGATTAGGGTTGGTATTTTACTGGCCAAAAACTAGGTAGGGTTGGGAAACTGGAAACCAAGGTTGTTTTTTTATTTTGGCCTGGTTGGATCCTTCTAACATTTTAGTAGTAAAAATGTGCATGCTTGTATTTTAAGGGATAGTGTATATATTATAACATAAAAATAATAAAGTTTGCTGTAATTATAATTGTTACTGTATATTGAAGTTTCTGTTTTAATAAATATTGTCCAAAGAAAATGCTAATCAAATTAAAATTGGAGAATTTCTAAGGATTTACCCATAATAGCCTAACCCACTCGACCAATCAGATGCCTTGGGTGAAAAATCTATTTTATAAATAATTATATAAACTACTGTAACTTACATTAGCTGCCTCCTACTTAGACTTGAGTTCTGCCTCAATTGCTTGAGATAATTGGAATAACCTATCAAAACTATTGCAATTTTACCTAAAGAATCTATAGGAATTTTCGATAGAAACTTATTAGTGTTAGTGTAATACTTAGTACTTAGTGTTAGTGCTAGTGTACTCTTAGTGTTCCCACTATCCATAGATCACAATTTTGTAACAGAAAACATTAAGTTTATTACCAATCTTTACCATACAAAACGTTTTCCTTTTGTGTTTCTCCTTTTACAAGAAGCACACTAACATAAGGGGTATTACTCACATAGTGTCCCAAGACAGTTCTAATGAATATCCTATGGGAATAACCTATAGAAACCTATAGAGAGATTTGCCTATAGACTCTTAGTTGTATAGAATCCTCTAGGTTCCTATAGGTATTTGAACCTATAGACTTTCTGCCTATAGGTCTCTATAGGTTTCTATAGGTATTTGAACCTATAGACTTTCTGCCTATAGGCACCTATAGAAACCTTTTTCATAAGGGTTATGGACGTATTTCAGCCGCACTTTAACAATTAACATAATAAATGTATATTCAGATCTATCAATTTTACGTTATAATTTCATAGAACTTACATTGGAATATGCTTTTTAGACTTACTCATGTAATTAGAGAATTTTGCATTAAAAGAAACAGCTTTGAATAAAGGTTTACAACCTTTATGCTTGCCAATGTTTTTAATAGTCAAATGAATTACTATTTGTATCATTGCATGTGTTGTAATTTCGTACCGGAAATTTATCCCAATTTTATAGATGAAATCAGGAAAATAAACAATACTAAATGTGGGTAGTTTGCTATCGGACATTTAAATCTTGCTAAAACAGTTAAGAATTGCTTCCATATAATGCCATGTATAACGGTGTATTAAAAATGATATATAGTTATTGTCGTTATCCCTGACCGAAATATTTTTAACATAAGACTTAAGTGTTTGAAGCATTTACGAAGCATCTCCGCACATACGTGAAGTGTACAGACATTGATCAACCAGATACACTTGACGATTCCTCCCCAGTGACTCCCTTGCAGAAGGCGAGTGAATTGGACCATAGTTTAAGCAGTGATTGATATAATGGGAATGTATACAATCTGCAAGCAGACACCTGAATGGGGTTTGCATCGACCCACTTAGAGGAATTTCCCAAATTAGGTGGTCATTTAGTGGCACTAGCTACCTCGTCCATGTACTGCATAACTTTGGCATTGATGGTGGTTTGTTTTGCGAGTTAGACGATTGTCGACAAGTTTCAAAAACAACAAAAAGCGTAAATCCAAGTTTCATTTGCTGCCATTTAAAAAGTGTCCAGTACATTACAGAACCCACTAAGCGTCATCATATACTGTCGCGTAAATCCTTTGAAGAACTGACGAGGAAAAATTAAAGTGGTTAAAGAAAAGCAGGGAAGAAGAATGTCTTCAGGTGCAAGCAGACGCCACAAATGAGAATGTACCACTTATTGTAGAATTCTATGATCCCAAAAACCTAACTTCCATCAGGTATTGACACTTCTCAGTTAATGAAGGGCAAATTCACCACTACTCTCGGTTTAAACGGGTAGTTGTTTCATGATACTGTTCGAAACCTGTGTTTGTTGCCGGAATTAGATTAACTGTGTACATAAGTGCATTGGCAAGTGGTATCTTTATCAAGTGCGGCCTAAGGATCTGTTTATTGGTCATGATCATACTACAGCAAACGATGATAAAGATGCAGAATTAAGTTATCCATAGGAGCTTATGAATTTTACAGTGACTCTTCAAGAGTGGCAGGGCGGTTATTAAGAGATGCTTAATAGAGAAAATATGGTAAATAATATTTTGTTTGCTGAGGGTTATCACTTTGATGAGTAAAATCGTACATATATGGCGTTGGAGTAAAATAACAAAGGGGGCTTTTTGGGCTGGCTTAGGCACAAATGGGTTATGAAAATTTTGTATAAACACACAGGTTATTATAGAAAATCGCACATGCTGATTGGACAAGCTACTTCGGATTATTCCACGATAATCACCTACAGCGTTTAGGTAAAATGGTAGACTTGGTTCAAGTCTGTCTCTCTCCACTCCAATGGAAGCGGCGCGCGAGCGAGAACGCGGGAAAGGGGAAGAGAGAGACGGACTTGGCTTACCTGCACCGCGTCAAATGTAATTATCATAAATTATCCAATTTGGCGCGAAAGTGGATTAATTTCATTTTCCGGTTTCATCACCACGACACAGCGCCATTAGTTATGTTTTAATGGAATAATGACAGAATGTGATAATACGCCAACAAAAACCGTCACGCGTTTAACGTTATCTTGTATATCAAACGAAACCATCTGTATTCTATGTGGTAGTAAGGACGTTAAAACAGATTTTAGAAGAAAGCTTTTCTCATCCTTGGAGAAAACAATCGCTTGTGTAAATTTAGAATTGTTGTTGGGCTTTGATATTGGCAACGCGGTTTCCCGATCAACAAATATTATCTGCAGAAATTGCGCTGAAAAGAATGCTAATTTGGTAAAGAAATTATCAGAAGTTCAAATAAAATTTAATGCGACGAAGCAGAAGATATTTGCCGAAAAAGAAGTGTCAGAAGCAGGGGCGGCGCCAGGAATACGATTAGCCACTTTTTTGGCTAGGCCCAGGTCTGAGAAGGGAGGCACAGATGCCGAAATCTAGAGTCTCGCAGATGCCGTTTCCTGCATTCTGGGGGAAGATTTTACAGAATTATGAAGGTCATAAAACGTCAGTATACATGTCAAAATTTAGATTTTGTTTATGAATTAGTAGGGTGCGTCTCCCGTAAATTTACATTTATGGAATACAGGAATTGATGCTTACCTAAATGATAAAAGGTTTATATCAATTATACTGTATGTCTGTATCTGCAACTGTAAGTGCATAATGCCATAATAACTTAACAAATATGAACAAAGAAATAAAAACGTGTAGTATATGATACTCTGTATAGTCTCTGACTAGATACAGTATACAGTACAATAAGTACATGCATGAAACCAGTGATTGAGAATGAATGATGATAATCACTGGCTATTGACTGGTTCAACTCTTTATACTTTACAACTTCACATCAACAACCGTCGGGGCTTCAGTTTAAATTTTTCAATCACTTTCTCCCTGTCCATTTTCTCCACTAGCTCAGTTTCGTAACTGAGCACGCACAGGTTGCTACATCTCTCTGTTAGCATCGTTGCTTGGTTTTACGTGCCCGCACGACGCAGCGTGCTGAAGAACCTTTCAACAGTGCATGTTGTTACTGGTAACGTTACCAGTACTTTTAGTACCCTGTGCACCGTGGGAAACGTATCCCTGTCACACTCAAACAATACGCTTGTCAAATCACTTGCTTCTCTACCGTTGACTCTCGTAAACGTTTCAGTAATCTTCTGAAAACACGTTTCTCAGGACCGTTGACCTTTCCGATTCCAAAAAGTTTGGTCACCCTCTCGCACGCATCTTCTGGTAAGAAACTGTCATCGGTGACTGAATCTGATGTCACAGAATATGCACACGACATGATGTCAAAGTTTTGGGGGTTAAACCTTCTCTTCAGCTCACTGAGTTGACATTTCAATATCGGCTGCAGTATCGTGACCTTCCAATCCTCTTTCGTGGCGATACGAGTTCTTCTACCAAACGAGACGTCTCCTATCTCGGTGTCTTGCAGGAACGCAGGTAGTCTAGTAACACATGACGACTTCCAGTCGAAGTTCCGAATTTGCTGCTTTTCGCATATTTCCTCAGTAAGACGACAGACATTAGTGAAGGCTTTATCTTCATTCAGCATCTCTTCGAGGTAATCTTTCAGGACTTCAATGAGGTCTTGCGCCCGGTCAACAGAGATCTGAATCTTTTGTAGACCCTCCGAAGCGAAACACATGCTTTCAAAGAGCCTGCCAAAAAACACTAACAAAAACACGAATGTTTTGTTTTCCAATCTGTTCAGTAGTCCTTGTATAACTGTTTTCTCGGCGCCACCAGCGTCCTCGAGCAGTAGCTCCAGTGTTTGCAAAACAACGTCGAACCTTGTCAGTACAGCTGTTACACACCTATCTCTCGACAACCATCTTGTTTGACTGGGATGAATCAGCTCTTTGACTTTCTCATACCCAAGCTTTTTTTGTACATCTAGGAAAACCTTGTGCCGCTTACTGCCCGACATAAACGTTGGTAGCTCGTTCAACAGTTCAAATAACTCCTTCACTTCCTTTACTGCTTCACATACTGTGTTGAGCACCAAATTGAGACGGTGTGATGTACAATGCACATATATTGCGTTGCGGTACTTGGTACGTAAAATTGCCTGCACGCCACCAGTCTCTCCCGACATAACGCTCGCTCCATCAAATCCTAATCCAACGCATTTTTCTGGTGGTAACTGTAGCTTGTCCACGACACTGATGATCGAGTTCGAAATTCCTGTGGCATTCAAACTCTCTGCCTCGACAAATCCAATAACTCTTTCTTTAACTGCCCCGTTCTTTTCATATCGCATAGCCACCGCCACATTTTCTTTTTTGTTCAAACCTTTTGCCTCATCTGCTAAAATGACGTATTCTTCGCTACTCATTTCTTCCTTTATTGTATCCAGAATAACTTCTTTTGCAGCTTCAAGTAGATCATTTTGGATGGTGTGATGGGTCATTTTTGCATTTGCAGGAAGAGCATCAAACCTCTTTTCACCTCTGGTGAGTACTTCTTGAGCATTTCAAACAGTTCTAGAAAGTTTCCTTTGTTAGAAGAATCTTTAGACTCGTCGCTTCCACGCAGAGGTAATTCTTGCTTTGCACAAAACATGACAACGTCCAACATTGTTGGCAAATGTTCCTTGTTTCTCTCTACACACGCATCATTCACTTGATCCGGGTCAAGAAGTTGTTGCACGTTTCCCCGTTTCTGAGAAAAAGTCCAGGCACTACATTTTTGCACATTATCCTTGTGCTCACGACTCTATGAATGCTTCTTGAGTGCAGCTGACAGTTTTTCCAATCACGGTAACCATACTCCATAAATAGGGATTTGCCGTTACCAAAATGTCTGCAGTGGTAACAAAACATAGAGTAAACATAGAGTAAACTGTGCCAGGAAAGTTCTTCAGGTTCGGCTGTCGGATCGTTTCGCCTTTCTTTGACAAATCATTCGGACTCGGCGTTTTCTCCTTGTTTGGCCATTCTTGAAGGGCTAGATCTCCATCGTCTTCTTCATGTTCTTGCCTTTGATCTGCATCGTCTTCTTCATCCTTATCATTCTGTTGTTCATAGTCACTTCGCTGTTCTTGGGTTTCTTCTCCAGTAAAAATTGAACCAGAATAAAGGATTTCAAGCTGCTGGGTGTTTTCAAATTCAAGCGTTTCATGGACATTGTCATTTTTAGGCTGCTCAGTGATTGCACTTGCAGGCTCTTCACGGGTTGCATCCTCACTATCATAATGAGGCGAATGAGCTGGTGTGGACTTTAGTGCCGACTTTAACCAGGCGTCCAAAGTGGAACTTTTTCGTTTCATACTTTTATTGCGGCATACAGTCACCCATGGACAAGTAATAACCGTATATTATATAAAACTTTGACAAACTATAGCTGATCTGATCTACTGATCACCACTTAAGGTTCGTTCCCACGGCCACAGGAACATTCCGCTATTTCTCTAGTTATACATGTAATCATGCATCTATAAACCAGAAATCGGCCCGATTAATCGTAGTGTATTAATGTAGTCTTATCCCTAGTTGACATAAACTCTTAAAGTGATAAAGATTTAAACTGTGCCAAACTGTGGAAGTGGAAATGGGCTTATAGGGTTTATACTCTGGGTTTATAGACTGACTCTAGCAGCACAAAGTTTAGCTTACCTTAGTTTCCATTCAATCGATATTTTGGTTGTCGTGTGGCACTAGAGTGTAACTCCCCTCGTGAGTTACACGCATGACGCGTGTCTCTCCACTTTCACGGGCGGCGCGACGCATGTCGGCAGCACGGCGCTGTTGGCAGACATCTTTTTTTTCTCCCAAGACTTACATTAAATACAGCCTGTAAAAGTATACTTTAGTGCCTATTTTTGGAACGGCACACATTCTTTTTCTGTAGGCACACAAAATTCTAGGGTAGGCCCAGCAAATTCTAGGGTCAGTGAATTCTTTACCTTAAGCATCTTTGCAGTACAGTGAAACCATTCAAAAGTTGTACGAGAAAGGTGAACTACCACAAGTAACAGCACAAGACCCTCGTGCTTTGCTCCAAACTGCATATTTGTTAGTATTCCTAATTTGTGCTTTCACCTCTGCCCATTTTAGTTAATTGTGGAGTTTGAAAGAATTTTGGGAGTGAATTGCGACATTGCTAGCAAATTTACCAATTAACCAAAAATGTTCATCAGCTTGTTGAACCGATATTAGTGCTGATCAATCAAAGAAAAACCAAAGCTAATGAAGTGAAGAAACTGTTGGATCTTCTACAGCAAGAATGTGATGACAATGAAATATTGGATTGTTCTCTGGGTAAGAAATGTTGTTTAGCCCTTGAATTTTTTACCTATACACAGATCCAGGGGATTTATAGAAAGTTATTAATGATAAATTGTTTTTTCCTGACCTGTTATAGATGAAAAAGCTGAAGTAGCCATGGCCATCCTGCCATATTTGCTCCATGCAAAAACGAGAAAGAACAAGGCCGAGTACCATTTCATTGAATTTATTGATGTAAGTTCAATTTTCATTCCTACTGTAATAACTGTATAATACTAATCTTGGTAATTGTAAAAAAAACGAAAGTTTTTATCATGCAAATTTCCCTCTTACAGGGCAAATTTATAATTTTCCCTCATTAACATGCATGAGCAAACATGCATTGATTTTGACATTTCATAATGAATTTCAAACAATGATAACTATATTTCCTCGTCAATCATGGTATTACAAACTAACAGCATGACATGTTGGGAAATTAGTGATCAAATGTTCCTCAAGCCTTGGGAGGATTTGTAAAAGTCCACAAGTCCTCCCTTGACTCTTGGGGACATTTACTCACCAATTTCCCTCTTGTTAAGTATACTGTGTAATACACTGTGTGCTGATTATTATTATTTGTTTTCACATAAGAGGCTGATGCAGCAGCAGTTGTCAGCCGGAAATCAACCCACTGTCCAGGGGATAATTGTTCGGGGGGAGTTGGATTGCCCATCCGAAATACTGGTGACAGCTGAAAAAGGCATAATCTGTGCAGTTGGAGGTGGCTTAGTGAATGGGGTCTTATGTTTTTATGTTCAGCTACCCTGTTGAAATTGCAAATCTTTGTACCTATTTGCAGAAGTGTGTCTTGGATATTCATGATGGGAAAAAATTCCAACATGTTATATCATTTGTTAATGACATTGAAAATATAGTTACAGACACTATTAATTAATCTAGTTTGTATATCTTGTAGTTTTAACATTTACAGTATATAGAGGCTTTGCATGACTATTTAACAGCGCGGCCATGTGGTCATAGTATGTTTACACAAAAATAGATACAAGTCCCATGGGGAAACAGGATTAAGTTGTTCTTCCTTTCAACATGACTGCTGACACATGGTCATGCAAAGCCCCTATACTCATTAGTTTGTACATCAAATATATTTTATTAGACATGTTTATGCATATATTTATTAAGTTTTATTAAATTTATTCTGAAACGTACCATCCTTCATAAAAAATAAAGTGCATACTATTCTATTTAATATATTGTGTTGTTAGTTTGTGGTAGAATTTAGAATTGAAAATTACCTACACTAAATACTGTGTCACTATGGATGAATTTTGCCTGCGTAAATTTACCATACATTTTGTGTAAAATTTACACAGTGTGTAAAACTTCAGTTCTACATCGAATGTGTTAATATGGATGCATTTTTTACATCATATATTGTGTTAAATTTACACAGCATTTTTTGCAGTCCTACGAGAGGTTGTGCTGGAACAACGGCAGGTCCTACGAGAGGTTGTGCTGGAACAACGGTAGGTTGTGGTGGTTGAGCGATGGTATCTTCAATCTCTTTATCTTGTGACTTTAAATGCTGTAAAAATAATATAAAATAGATACATTTCTTAAACAATCTTTGGCGTGCTTATCGTTTACGCTTTCGTTTGTGCGAACGTTCTCATGTAGAATGTTTTGGTTAATATCTATTGTTAATGACACTGTACCTTCAGAAAAGACGGCCCAGCTATCCGCTCCAAATGACGAATGCTTTACCAAAACGCATTTCCTTGAGGTCACCTCTACTCATATGTGTCTCCTGCAGATGGTGTTACCATTCGCGTACTTGTTGAAATATTTTTTCCTGCCCTTCGTAGCACCAATTCCTAGTGTTACAATCTCTTGTTTTAAGCGCTCTTCTGGCGCAGGTGATTGCCACACCATTTGTCTTCACCGTCACGGGTGACTCAGTCGAGAAACTCAACATCTAAATAAATTTAAAGCCGATAAATAAGGACAATAAGTGTTTGCTTTGAAGGCACACATATCATGCTGTGCATGTAACACCTTGTGAACAAATGTATCCCACAACCTTAAAAATATTATGATAGCCTCCTCCCCACTCAAAGTATTTTATTAATTTTGATAATTGTCATAAGAAATGATGAATAGATAATGCATTATATGAAAAATACTTTCTTTTAATTTATGATTACTTAGTTTAACCAGACACAGTGCTACAGTGCACCGATCGATAGTTTATATTTTTGCTTGCTATCACACTAAAATTGCGATTTACGACGAAATAGTGAACAAAACAAGAGAAAAGTTATTTAAAAATGTATTACAATGCAAGTGGTACATGAATTCATAGACCAAAAATGTAAATAATAATAATGATGTTTACTATTTATATAGCGCAAATTAGCATGTGTATATGATCAAATGCGCTTTACAACCTCTACAATTTATTCTATTACATGCAGTACCTAGTATCCAGTACCCCAATCAATTAACCTTAACTATTTATTTTTACAGTTTTTATCATCATTAGTTTTCCTAACTATTTATCCTAACCCGCCCTGTCAACGTCCCTGTGGGAGGAACCCGGAGAAAACCCACGACTTTCGGCAGAGTGTTGACCAACTCTTTCCACGTGCGATCAAATGTGCGAACACAGGATTCGAACTCTTGACCTCAGAGGTGGGAAGCAGTGGCCCTGACCACTAGACCAATAAAAACGCAGCGTTATTAAAAGAAGAAATATTTAATATACTAAAACATAAATTCCCATTGAGACCCTTACATTATTATGACATGTCTATTATTTCTATGGTAAAAACGTAAAACGCACAATTACAAACTCACAGGCAGAATACAAAGGGTGCCAAACTTGGGCACCGCAATTCACAAACTTAATAGATTAGGACCGTTGAGAGTTACTTACCTTTGGTATTGTAAGTTTGTATTCACTAATGCATTTAACAATAAGATTTATGACAAGAGGTTTTACTGACTCTGGTATCAGAAAATTGGAAATTAAGTTGACATCTTCGAGCTCCATATGGTACCTGTCGACGGCGTGTGGAACTATTACATCGATAAAGAAAGAATACGCCAAACTTGCATCAATTCCTTCGATATCAGCCAGCTCGCCAACCTAAAATTAAACAAAAACAATATATATTACATTTAACTGCATAACTTAAGTTGGTTGAAACTGATTATCATCGAATAACCATGGTCTTTTGTCAAATACTCGCCAGCTAAAAATTGCGGGTCGAAATCGCATTTTTTCACCGTTGGGAATTTAGTGCAAAACCAAGCAAGTGATTTAAAATTTACTGATTTGAATTTCAGCTGATCCAACATTGGACAAAATAAACTAATTTGTCCCCGAGTAATGACGTCAAGGGATTTGTAATGAACTCCCTTTTGCTATTGGTTTACATTGTTAAAGAGGGAACAGTCCGTTCTGCCCATGTGCAAGCGTTTGTTTACGTTTTTGTTTTGGTCCACATAATTAGTATAACATGAAGTACTATACCCTCATTTGCATAAAGAAGCACAAGGTGTTATTTGCATCATGGCTGACACATTGGAAGAAAGTTTCACGCTTGAAGACTTAGAGATACGTCAAATAGAAGAGTTTGCTGAAATGCCTAACATTGACAATTTAACAACATGTTCATGCCGTGGCAACTGTCTACGGGAAAAGGGGATAAACTTTTGCGCATGTAAAAGCCTTGACAAATCTTGTTTGAGCGCGTGTCACGGCGAAAACTTTGGGAAATGTATGAACAGAAGCTTTCAGGAAAGTGACAGTGACAGTTTAGAAGATACAACAGTAAGCATAAAGTTTGTTTTATTAATAGTTTGATGCTGTTTTATGATATTCTCGAAAGTACTGTTTGTAACTCCAAACAATTGTGGTGCGTTTTATGCAAATTACCGAATATCAGATATACGGAGAAATCGAGTATTGGAAATCGTGAAATTGAAATAAATGGCTCTATAACCGAAGAAGATATGTTATTAGTGAATGCGTGTGTTGATTACGAAAGAACCCTCTCACAAATAACTGTGGGAGGAATTCTACAAGGAGCAAATGTACATACATTAAATATTAACATGAACAAGTAAAGTTGTGAGTTGGGACTATATGGCGTGTAAATAAGAGTTGTAGTTGTCATTAAAATGTAGTTCTCCCAATCAAATGAATTAAAAATTTACATATAGATGTGTTGATTGAATTATAAATAAGGAAAGTTCGCAATAAAATTATAGGTATGATTAGTTCTAATCGTACCTAATGCATATAAAGATTAGGTATGATTAGTTACTAATCGTACCTCCTTTTTGTGCATCGGGTAAATTCGACGTTAATTGTGCGTGTGGAAACAAAATAAACCGAGGTAGCCGTGATATTATTCTAGGATTCTGACTTCTCTTTACCAGAAAGGGATGATACTGTGAGTGCAGAAAGGAGGGGCAGAGGGCGAGGTAGAGGACCGGGTAGTGAAACTACAGCAGGAAGACAGCGTGGAGGTCAGCGAGGTGGAAGAGGACATGGGCAACTTGTGCCTGAAGTGAATGCTGCACAGAATCAGGCCAATCATGAAGAAGAATTAACTTTGAACTCATATCTCCCCTTACAAAAATATTCTATAGAATAATTCTATAGAATAATTCAATAGAATATTCTACTAGATTTTGGGACCGATTCTATAGAATAATTCTATAGAATATTCTAAAGAATTCAAAAGAATATTATATACAATTCAGTAGAATATTCAATGCAATTCAAAAGAATAATGTATAGAATTTGGTGAAATAATTCTATAGAATAATAATATATTATTAATAGAATATTCTACATAATACTAAGAGAATATTCTATATGATGTAAAAGAATATTCTTGTGGATCCTGTGGACTGATCTTAATATAATATGCAGTGCAGATCAGATTAAAGTTTATTAAATACCTTTAAAAACGTTACTGTGAATTTATTACATTACATCTAATAAAACTATACTTGTAATGATTTAAAAGTCACAATTTACAGCTGATTAAGATTGAGCATTTAACAACAACAGTTATGAGCTTGCTTTGGAGTTTGGGTGGAGATGTATGTATATCTCAACCCCTAGCAACTTATGTCGTTCTGCCGCACAATGTCCTACTGTTGTTGTTAAATGCTCAACCTGAATTGCCTGTAAGCCAGTATCACGATATTTTACAAAATAATTTAAACATGTTTTAATTTAGTGCTTATGAAATGAAATTTTCGCTTTTTTGATATGTAAATAGAGAAATGCTCATTTTTTATCATACCGTATATCTTAGCAATTTCCATATTTCCATATTATAAAATAAGCAAAAAATTGAAAAAACTTTCAATTTCATAAGCACTTTAAAGCTATCCAAAATATAATTATAACAATAAGAAGTTCTTAATTATTTCTCTAATTTGGTAACTTGGTGCACTCTGGACTGTGCTTTTAGTACTTTTGTAACATTGCTCACTTTAGAAGTCATTATTTGTTTAATTTCACTTTCTGTACAGGAGAACTTTTTAGCTGCATGTTCTACAAAATCAATTAAAATAAAATATAAATTAAGAGTTATAATAAATTAAGTTATTAAAATTATTGTGAACAATAACAAATTTAAAAATTGATGACAGTTAAACCTACCACAGATGCTTTGAACCTTCTTTGGGTCAAGCTGGGGTTTAGCCTCTTTTGACTTGAAGGCATTTGATGCCTTACCACTAATCGAATGATTTGATAAAACATCCCTGTTCCAGAGCATTGACATTAATGCATAAACGAAGTCTTTTACGTTAAACTTGCTTTCTAATATTGTTAACTGCATCTTTGTCACATGAACATGAGGAAAAAGTGTCACCTACAAGGTACAATCAATACACTTTAAAAGTAATTTAGAAACAATACATAATACACAATCAGAATACATGAAAAATGTAATTAATGATTTTGAGTGGAAGCCTCCAATAGAAGACTGACTTCAGACTATACAGTTTTGGGAACAAATAGTTCAAACAAAAAAAGTTTTCCCAAACTTCAACTGATCTTAAAATATGGAAGAACTCGTAAAATGATAGTAACACCTTTTACAACTTTTCGGTATTTAACTTCATTTTTGAATTATTTCAGTTTGTTTGATATGTACAGGGTAAAGGAGATGGTCTCTGACGTCAGGTGCAGGGTAGAGAATTTTCACTCATTAAAATATGTCATATCTTAGTGATTGCTAAGAATTACAGTGTTCATTATCATGAGGAGTTATTGTACTCACATTTTCAAATAAATTTGTGGAACAAACTTGAAGATGTAACTAAACTAATATTTTAATGAGTGAAAATTCTCTACCCTGCACCTGATGTCAGAGACCATGCATCTCATTTACATATCAAACATTCTGAAATATTTCAAAAACGAAGTAAAACACAGAAAAGTTGTAAAAGGTGAACACTCTACACATCAATTTATAAGTTCTTTCATATTAGACAAACTTAATTGTTGCCAATGTCCTTTAAGCTGGGACAATAGGGTGAAATAAATTATTATGATTAAAATTTTGACCAAAATTCCTGAATGTGATTCAAAAATTACAGTCAAACAGATGTTCTCTTGCATGCAACTTTTCAATGTACCCATGCAACAAGTTAACAAACAAAAAAGTGTGTATGGATGGTGGTTACTTGATACCAGTAGCAATAGCATGATGAAAAATCTACCTACCCAATCGGTATCTGTCCCTGATGGTGTATGCATTGGCTTTGGCAAAGATACAATGTCATATAACTCTGCTAGAGTTGGTACAGGTAGCTTTGTCGAAGACTGATTTGCCTTGCTTGCCGAAACTTCTAGATCTTATCATCGCAAGGACTGATGAGACAACTGCATTTAATGTATCTGTTCATGATCTGTCATCAGATCACTATGCTGTTCACTGTAACCTGAATATCAACAAAATACCCAATCCCAAAAAAGTTGTCTGTTGCCGCAAGATACGCTCTATAAATCTTGATGTTTTTTTGTCATGATATTATGAATTCGCCCTTATGTCAATCTCCTATGGCTGATTTAACAGATTTATGTGATCAATACGATGATGTGCTGTCGTCAATCCTAAACAATCACGCTCCCCTACTTACCAAGACTATCTCCCAGCGTCCCAAAGCCCCCTGGTATACTGAAAACATTAGAAAAAATAAGACAATTTCGTCGCTCTGGTCTTCAGATTCATCGTCAATCCTACGTTGATCAATGTGTCCTTGTTAAGAAACTTATTTTTGAAACTAAAATGAATTATTATTCCAACCTTATTGCTGGTGCTTGTTCTGACAACAACGCTCTTTTTCGTTCTATTGATCGTTTTCTTCACAGAAAGCCTGAGAAACGTCTCCCATCATGTTCTTCTACTACAGACCTGGCCAATGACTTTGTCAACTTTTTCAAACACAAAATCACCACCATTAGAAGTCAATTCCTTGACTGTTCTACTTCAAATTATTTTTACTTATTAGATACCCCGTTACTGAACTCTGAACTTACCACTCTATCTGAGACGTCAATAGAAGAACTATCAGATATCACAAGAAAAGTGATATCCAAATCATGCTGCCTAGATTCACTTCCCGCTAGTCTCCTTCCCAATCTGTTCAATACACTTCTACCTACTATCTGCAAAATCGTCAACTTGTCCGTTGAAAGTGGTTTTGTACCTACTTCCTTAAAATCAGCTGTTCTGACTCCGTTACTTAAAAAACTTTCTCTTGATCATGAAGTTTTTGGTAATTTCAGGCCGATTTCCAACCTGAAAGTTATCTCTAAAATTATCGAAAAAGTTGTGGCTGCCCGACTAAATAGTTATCTTGAAATCAACAACCTACATGAACCTTTCCAGTCTGCTTACAAAACATTTCATAGCTGTGAGACTGCTCTCGTCCGTGTCCAAAATGACATACTACGTGCTATCGACGACCGATGCTGTGTGGTTCTTCTTCTCCTTGATTTGTCTGCTGCATTTGACACTGTAGATCATGATATCCTACTTGAACGTCTAAGATCCAAATTTGGTATCCGTGATAATGCACTTAAGTGGTTCAGGTCTTACCTTTCTAACCGAACACAGTTTGTTTCTATTGATGGTAAAAGATCTGAAATTTTTTATTTAAAATGTGGTGTTCCTCAAGGATATGTTCTTGGACCAATCCTATATATTTTGTATACCTCACCAATTGGTGACATCTTACGACGCCATAACATGCTGTTTCATTTATATGCCGACGACACCCAACTCTACGTATCCTTCTCTTGCAATGACGATCTTTATCTCAAACGCACTATGATGAACATTGAGAATTGTTTATCAGATATTAACAATTGGATGACTTTGAACAAACTCAAATTAAATAAGGAAAAATTGAATTACTCTACTTCTATTCCAAGCATTGCCCCCAAAAGACCTTTACTCCACTCCGATTTGGACCAGACCTCATTCAACCATCTAATTCCGCAGTTAGTGTAGGAAATACACACAAACATGCACTACAAGGATTCACTTATTCTGTCCTGTTGCTAACCAGTGTTGTCATAAAGTCGTTCCAGATAAAGAGTTTTAGCGCTTCCGTTGAAGGCAGGCTCTGGCGAAATGCCCACTCTGACCAGATATCCAACATGTCAGATTACCGTGGGGTACTGCTAAACTACCGGCCTTTGGAATAGTCGGGGTTGAGCATGAATGGTTTATAAATTATTTATTTCTAAGAAGACAAAGAGTGAAATTTAATAATGTGATGTCAGACTTCCAGTATGTGAATTGTGGAGTGCCTCAGGGATCTATCTTGGGCCCCCTTCTATTCGTAATGTATGTAAATGACATAGAGAAATGCTTTAATCATGCCAGGATTATAATGTATGCAGATGATACGGTCATATATGTCTCTGATACAGCCTTAGATGTCATCAAGTACAAATTAAATGATGATCTGGGTAGATTATCCGAATGGCTGGATGCAAGCGAACTTATAATAAACTTGAATAAAGGAAAAACGGAAGCAATGTTACTTGGCACAACTAAGCGTCTTAAAAGTATTACTGCTTTTGATGTATATTATAGATCAACCAAAATTGTTCATTGTCAATCATACAACTACCTGGGAGTACTAATCGACCCTTCACTCAACCTCACTGATCATTACACCAAAGTATATAAAAAGTCATCAGGAAGACTGAAGTTACTCTATAGGATTAGAAACTCCATCACAATCCATGCAGCCGAATGCATTTATAGAACAATGATTCTCCCTGTAATGACTTATTGTTCAATACTTTGTTGTAATCCTAGTGACTCATTAGCTAAGAAATTCTCAAGGCTAGAAAACAGAGCAAAGCAAATAATATTACATACAGCCGATCATTTTAAAGCTAACATTACTATTACTACCTTGGAAAACTATCGAATAAAGCGATGTTGTACTTTGGTCTACAAGTCGCTTAAAGGAGAACTTTGTGAAAATTTCAACCATTATTTTAAATTAATGGATCATGGAAAATCTACTAGGAACAATCAACATTGTATTATCTTACCAAAAACAAGATTAAGTGGCACCCAAAAGGCTTTCTTCTATCAGGCAGGAATTATATTCAATAATCTACCTCTGCATATTAGAAAAATAGATAACACAATGGACTTCCTCAAAGCCATGGAACTGTACATTAAATAAATATTATATAGTTTAGATTTTCATTAATATATTATTACATAAATTCAGGACACACATTTATAACAGTAAAATTGTAATTACTGAAGTGTATTTATCCTGATTAAAAATTCGTACAAACAAACAAAGCCAACTCCGCGTCGACCCCGAAACGATGTCCCGCGGGGCCTTGCCGGCGCCGACGTGTACTCCAGTATGGAATCTTCCGTTTCTGTGCGCCGGACAGCAAATCAGACACATTGCGCGTGCGCCAAAAATCTAGATATGGTATTATGGTGTCAGTAATGTTTTTATTTTTGTGTGCCTTTGACAAGATCACAAGATGTGCCTGTGAGGCATTTTATAAGCTCGCTTCGATTACTCGGTCTATTACTCTATTTTCAATTTAATGACGGCAATTAATTACAATCATATGAACAATAAACAATTTAACATTAAAAATCAGAACGCCAGGAATCATAAGAATGCCAAGGATATTTAAGAAGCTGAAAATCCAAGTTTCTATGTACTGTTCGTGTTATACTATATAATAATTGATACTTCTATTTCAAAAAAGGATAGCGTCCATCTTCATTTCGAAGGCGAGATAGCACTTGACTTGCCATGTAGGAGTCTGAAGAAGCGTTGTTCAAGTAGCCAACTCTGTGACGTGAGAGTCCAAAGTCTTTGTCGCCATCAATGTACAGTCGAGATGCACGATGGACCACATCTGTTGATTTCAAGACATTGGACATGGCCCAGTCAACAAGGGTCCTGTCTTCTAACGTGACATGATCTTGGCCAACTTGCCTTTGTGTATCCATTACACTATAAAAACTCTCGACCATGGCTTCACATCCTCCCATAGCCATCGCAACATCGAAAGCTGTACAAGCAACGGGTCCAATTATAGTATATAGAACTTCGTTTGTGTATAAAGCACGAACGATTTCATCTTCCACTATGTATGCCTCAAAAGGTTCGTGGTTTGCACATGTGAATTGAAACAGTTGGCGGATGGCAATCTTGTGCAGTGGTTGTTGCATAGGTTTCATTTTCACCAACATTGTATCAAAATCAACAGCCAAAGAAGTAGTAGGTAAGGTATTCTTTTCAACAGCAGCGAGGCAGGAGAAGAGCGTTGCCTTCATTTCCTTATCCCATATCAGGTGTCGAATGCCCTTCTTCCAATCGCGGAGTACAGTTGACGACATTCGATGGTCAAAGCGGTTGTCTTCAGCTTCCTTTATATGTTTGAGTTCACATACTTCTTTGAAGAATATTCTGAATTCGTCTACTCCGTGTTCTTCAAGTTGCCCCTCATCAATTTGAACTCTGCCGCAATCGAGCCTTTCTCCGCACACCAGTTTTGCTGTTTCTTCTACATCAAAAAACGTTGCCAATTGTGCGGCATGAGACACACACTTCGCCAGTCTTGCATCCAACGAAGTAGCAAGATCAGTTGCAAAGTTCCTCACATCGGTGAAGGAGTCTTCTATTGTGCGCTCCTCCCAGTTAACAAGGATCGCTTTCTTGGGATTTTTTCCATTGGCGTCGTGGGTAACCTCTTGCCCTGTTACTTTCCATCCAAGACGAAGCTCAATGTTTTGGAACACTGGTCTTAGCAATACATCTTCATTTTCTGGGTCTTTATCTAGGATGTCCTAGATAAAAAATAGAAAATCTTTATACGTTTTAATTTTTCAACATATATGAGCAGACGTACCTCACAATCTCACATTACCTCGGCGTTTTCCTTCATCTTTGGGAAAAAATCCAGGTTTCCACCTTCATAGCAATCATTGGATGCACAATAAAGCCAGTCAACTAGCTGTCTTATCCATCGATAGCACTTCCACGCCGGAACAGAGATGCTTTGAAGTTCGATCATTATGGACGCAACGGGCTCAAATAAGTCGAGCATAAGGAGCAAATCAGTTACAAAGTCCTAAATAAGAACAATGAAGGAAATAACAGTGTTTTCAAGTAGGGAATTCATGTAATTGAGCAAATTTTATGCAGTTGGATGATTGCACAAAAACCTTATCAGTAATACTACGCTTTTTTAATCGATGTAAGATTTAATGTTAACACATTATGAATGCCAAACATTAAAAAAGGCAGGTCAAGAACAAAATGGAAGCTAAATTCTGAAAACTGTGACATACCTGACCTTGCACCTTATACTGTAATGGTGAATCTTCTTTGTTCATTTCATCAGATGCTTCCGTTAGAGCTTCCACAAAAAGTCTATACGATTTGTAAAGACGTTTCCATTGAACAAACGCAGAACTAGAGAAGCGTGTTTGAGAGTAAACAGCAGAGACAGTTGCTCTAACACCGAGTTTCTTTGCCGTGGACTCCAGTATATTTCGTCCTATATGGAAATACACGTTAATAACTAAATGTATCGATAAACAATAAATGTTTATATATACAGCAGTAGGTAATGGTTAATGACCTTTCCCCCTGTTTAACAAGTCTGCAAACGCATTTGTACGTGAAGTGAAGTTTGAGAAAAATTGATTTGACGTTCCAACTTTTCCCTCTTTGACATCACCGACAGCAAGGTCTATCCAGTGTGCTGCATCCCAGCCAACTTTTCGGAGATATTTGCAATCTTTGGTACTATTTCCGCCTACGATATCTTGAAAACCACTAGCCTGGTAAACTCCATCTGCCGAGACCCCTTGTATAAGAAAAGAAGTTTATCCATGATCAAATGCACTCTGTCAATTTAATGTTCAAGTAATCTGTAATCAGAAGAATACAGTATACATACCAACTAAATAATCTAGTGTTTCTTCTCCATATGCTTTCTTCAATACATCAAAAGCTTGATTAGCAGAATCATTTAACTTTCCTCCTTGCACACTGCCATCTTCGTTGCTACTGTAAACTTCGGGAGCTGCAACAGCAATTGCCACTCTTCAGCCAGAAAGCATGGGGCAGATCAAAACAGCTTGGTTTGATCGTTTGTTCACCGTTGCTTTGTCCACTGTCATGTAATAATGAGGTGGTAAGCCTGTACTGGGCAAGCACTTATAGATTTCTTCTTTTGTTTTCTCGTTTACAGCAACAAGTAAACATTTCACGAGATCAGGAAAGAGTTTCCTCGAATGGCCACATTGGCCAACTTGGGCACCAACAGCATACGCAAACGCAACTTGGTTTTCATAGTGCAATGCAGCCGACTTCGACTTCATAGATGTGATTGCACATTTAAGCAAAGTTTTTGCAGCATCGTAGTATTTTTTCTTCAAGTTAGATTCTTCATTAATCATCGTAAGAGCTTTAAATTAAAGTGAGTTTGGCCATCGGTCGCGCAAATCATGTGCTGCAGTATGCAACTTTTCAGCTTTCGCCAATAATTTCCTTTTCCTGACATAACCTGAGACATTTTATCTTCATCCAGAGATCTCCCAGTGCATATGCTGTTGCACTGGGAAGATAGTTTGTGAGCTGCCCGGGCAGGTGTTAGCTTACTTGCTTTGTCTTTGTATAGAACAAAGCACGTCTTGCATCTGAGAATAGCACCACTCCCTTTTAACAGTTCGATATCCTCAGCATTCCCTAAAGGATACAAGGCAAGGCTTTCAATGCTGCTGACAAGTTCCACGATGTTTTTGACATCTTTCCAGTCCTTCATCTTGTTATAGCAGGATTCCATTTCTTTAGCAAAGGTTGTTGATGGCAATGATGCTGCACCAGGTACAGGTGTTTTGCTTAATTTTAAACTGTCGACTTTTTTGCTCAGATTCTCTATCATACTTAAGACTTTCTCTTCAAAGTCTGGCTTTGTAGTCTCAATGAAAGTTTCAATACCCTCTTGTACTATTTGTCTGGTCTCAATTACCGGTGCTTCTGCAGCAGTACCACCGGCAGTCGTTATCGCTGTAGCTTGCTCGATATCATGCAAGTCATTTTCCTCTTCTAATTCTGTTTCTGTGTGGGAATGAATCAAATCAGACAAATTCGTGTGTGATGTACTACGGTCGGCAAGAACATTTGGTTGTTTCTCTTTGCTTGACTTGTTGGAACTTTGGTTTGATAAAGTTCTTAAGTAACTAGGTACACGAGCATGATTAATAGGTAAAACATCTTTGAATTGCTCCCTTGAGAAATAAGCATAATTTGTGTCTTTGTTAGCATGTCTGCGTTCATAATGTCTTCGTAGTTGATGAAGACTTCCACGACACAGAATTGCAATTTGCTTATCTTTCAAATTGTTATCATTTGCACACAACATGGAAACATGCTTGTTTTTTGAATGATCCCGTTTATCTGCCAAAGGATTCAAAGTAATCTCACTTTCACTTTGGCTTTTGTCTATTGCTTTTGGTGCACCAGTTACAAATGATAACATTGACATATTTGTCAATGTTTTCCTTTTCTTTTTAACCACAGGCTCAACATCATCAGTACATTCTGGGCCGTCGTGGCCCTCATCCACTGCATCTTCCATTTGACCTTTTTAATATAATTTAACTTACTTAGCCTTGGATTGATAGACTCTTAATTATACTTAGAGAGTTAAAATAAAAAATAAAAAATAGTTTTATAATAGCTAGTATAAGTAACATATATATGACTTTTATTTGTGTAGTTATACATAGACGGATTTACTGAGGGGGCGCACCTCCGCTTATATACTTTGACCCACAAAACTTTTGCACCCCTTGTAAAACATTGCCTCTCCCCCAAAAATTTTAATACATTGGATTAAATTACAGTAGTATCAATTTTTGGCACTCCTGAATGTTTGGCCCCCCCCCCCCCCCACACACACACACACACACACGAGCAAAATCTGAAAATCCGTCTCTGGTGCAGTAATTTAAAAGACAATATATACTCCAATACTCTAGACTATTTTTTCCCACCATATATTATCACTATTAATGTCAGACTAGACATTAATCACAGTGAACAAATCTGTCAAATGACTCAAATCACAACAAATAATATATATAATATTTTAAATATATATAGTGAAATACTGAAATACGCAGTAAAAATTGTAAACGTACCTACTTAAATAAGTTAAATTTGGTTTAACATAGTTGCATTTGCTCTCTTGCCATCTTCACATCTTGGGATTTGGGAATCATCAAAGTAGGTTTAAATATACTAAAATATTGCTTATATTGGTAAAAATAACACGAAAATCTCCATATCGCGCAGCGAGAAATTCCGAAATTGAAAGTACTTTATGTACGTTAATTAATAGTGGCTTGCATTATCGCAGGCGCACAATCATGATTACGCAATATTATAAAATCGAATATATTAAAACGTTTTGATCGAAGTATTGTCTTTTAGACTTTTAATATTGAAAATTAATAGGTCAGACGAAAGACCTCACAGACGGTCAGTTCAATTAACAATTAATTTGTAGTAAAATACTCACTTTATGAGTTTATGACTTATGTTTATCAGTTTATGTCTTATTACTTTATATACAATAAAAGTATATTATTTTTGTGCGCCAGTAGAAAATTTGGAAATTTTTGTGTGCCGATTTGTGCGCCGGCCAACACAACTGTGCACCGAACATGTGAAGGATTGGGACCCTTCATTCCATACTGGCGTGTACTGAATCGGCGCCGGTACTCGACATGACTTCAAGGATTTTGCAATGGCCTTAGCGACTTCAGATTCCTCCTTACTCGCAACGAGCTTTATCAAAATATCCCTGAGGATGTGTTTATCAGTGACCAAAGGACGACACTGCTTTAGGATGATATTAAATCGCTTCAGGCAGGGGTCGTTCTTGTCGTGACAAATATCCACCAACTCTTCCAAGGCCGCTAATGCCATATGCCCATCAAAGAGTGGCTCAGGTCGTCCGGCGAACGCTTGAAGTGCCGATATTACACTTTCCACCGAGTTCAAATCGGTTTGTTTTTTCAAGGTTTTTAATTCCTTTTGAAGATTTGCAATCTATCAATAGAAAAGAGTATGATTATTCTTTTGTTGCCCAACGAGCTCATACAATGGGAATTGTTGTTGAGAGGAAAATCTTCACGACGGCTACGGGTTGTAAGCCAACGTATGCCTTGGCGGACCTCATGACCAGATATCTCGCCGGTTGAATTATTCGCCCCGTTGTGATCAAGCTCTTCTAACCTTTCCGAACTGAAAGATATTCTGGTCCCTAAACGGACTCTGTTCGGCAATCAAGCCCTAATTCGCGGCTTGAAGGAATGTAGATATTTTCTTGTCCCTGCACGGACTTCTTCATTAAGCCCTTCGCGGCTTAAAATACAACAATCTTGTCCCTACTCGGACTTGTTGGTGTGACTCTGCACGGCCTATACTGTATACTTGTCCCTCCTCGGGCTTATTCCGTCAGCCCTCTTTACGACTACTAACGATAAGACTATTAACTAAAATGTCCCTCCACGGGCTGGTTCATTCAAGCCCGTTGTGGCTTTCTTATACTTTACTTGTGCTTACTCGGAATTGTTCAGTGACACCCTTCACGGCAAAACAACCCGTGTCACAACGCCCGACAAGATGTTACGCATGGACCTTGGCCAGGACCCAGAGACTCTTCACCAATTAACCTAAACGCTTTCAAAGCGTGATCCGGTTCACCGCAATGGCAAATTTGAATAAAGGCAACTAGGCTTGGCTCTAGGTAGTGTAACGAAAACGGCTCCCCAGCCGCTAACTTGATAGTTCAAGTCCGAATCCACGCAAATACCTCTCGTAATGACAAGAGCCAATCTGACGGAAACATGGGACAAAAGTGACAGGAAAACCTCGAAGTGCAAACATTGTCAATAAGAAACTGAACTGTACCATGTCTGAACGGTGTACACGTGAAATTCATATCTTACCTCAAGGTTTTCCTCAGGCACGGCCGGTGGATTTTCCTCAACAGCTGGAGCTCGTTCGTCGTCGGGACTGCTGGCAGCGCTAGAAGGACCCGGTTGATCATTAAGATCCACTTGTACCATAAGGCCAGAAGACAGTGGATCGAATGTAGTGATAACTGCTTCCACTTTTTGTTGAGAGGTGTGGCAAGGCCGGGACATCGTGCTTGATTTTGGGGAATGTTGTTTCTTCCAAGTTCGCGCTAACTGATCCCTAATTATTCGTGCCTATCCTACCTAGTGTTTATAGTTTATTATTTTGGTGTTAAATATGATAATAATGAGTGTTTATAGTTCAATTTGGAAGTTGATAGCAGTGTCGTCTTGGGAATTATTCTGGTAGAAGATTTTCATAACAGGATCTTCTTGGGGATTTTCTGTTTCTTCTGCGAGTGTTGAGTTATTCAGTCTTGCGATGTTGAGTATTGTAATGTGTAACCAGTAGTTCATCATTGGCAGGTTTCTTTGATAGTTGGCAGTGTCCCCACAGAATTGGTAGAGCTTTCAAGGATATGTACTAATTGTACTCAGTTTTGTGTTGTGTTGTTAGTCTGTAATTTTGGCAGATATAAGTGAATCTTTTAGGTTTTTGTTTCTTTGGTACGCTACTACAAGAGCTAATCTGGCCAGAGAATCCTCAATGTAGGGTCCTTTTCAATTAGGTGCCAGTGTTTGCGAAGTATTTGTCCAATGTGTGTTGTGTTGTCATTGTATGTGACAGCAAAAATGGGGCTATTTATGTTATTTGGTGTTTTGTCCTTGTATAGCAGTTCAAGTTCAGTTATGGTATTGTGTGTATATCCTCGGTTTATTAGTATGACTAAGAGATTGTTAAGTCTCTGTTGTAGCAATTTGTCGTCTGTGATGATGCGTTTTTTGCAGGAGTGCGGGTGAAAGGAGTTATTATGTAACAGTAGGGTTCGGTCAGTGGGTTTGATGTTTTATGTGAGAGTGTGTAATCAAATTTAATTGTCGGATGTAGTTCATTAATGTAGTCCAGGAACTTGTTAAGGGTTTCTATTCCATGGGTCCATATTGCAAAAATGTCATCTATGAACCTTATCCATTCTAATGGTATAAGTCCACTTGGTGCATTTAGAAGCAATTCTTTTTCTAGGACTGCCATGAATATGTTGGCATAAGTTGGTGCCATTGGAGTTCCCATTGCTGTTCTGTGAATTTGTAAAAAGTATTTGTTATTAAAAGTAAAGAGGTTTTGGTTGAGAATGATAGAAAGTATTTCAGTTATGTGTTCTGTTTGTGTGTCATGGTGGTTGTAATCCTTCAACATACCAATGCAAGCTTTGATTCCTTCGTCATTTGGTATGTTGGTATAGAGGCTTTTGACGTCTATTGTAATAAGGATTATGTCTGTTGGTAAGTTATTGTTTAATGAGAATATGCGTTTGAGGAAGTCTGTTGTGTCCTTAATATAAGATGGTATGTTGTGTAATAAGGGTTTAAGTAATGAGTCAGTGTATTGTGAGAGTTGTACTGTGGTATGTTGGGTTTGTGTATTTTTGGGAGGAGGTATAGTGTTGGTGTTTTTGTTGTGGTTTGTGGGCATAGGAATTTGTATGTTGTGTTGTCAATCAGTTTGTCATCATGTAGTTGTTTTACAAGTCTGCTAATTTGTTGTTGTATTTGTTGTGTTGGGTCATTGGTGATTCGTTGGTAGTGATTCGTATTGTTAAGTTGTTTATAAGCTTCAGTCAGATAATCTTCTTTAGGCCAAATTACGATGGCTCCACCTTTATCTGCTGGTTTGATGATTATATTGTTGTTGTTTTTTTATTTCATTGATGTTGTGGAGTTCAGTTGGTGATATGTTGTGTCTGTTATTTGTTTGTAATGTGTGTTGTGTCTTCAAGTCGTGGTGTATGTTTGAAATATATTCAATGAGATTAGAGTTATCCGGTGGTGGTGGTGCAAATTATTTGCTAGGGGTTTTGAAGGGGTGTGTTGTAGAGTTACGGTTCCTGAAGTGGTATTTGTTGTACATGTTGCATCTATATTTTAGAAAGGAGTTGTAGATTTGGCTGTAGTGTGTTGGTTTAGGTTTAGTTCTTGTATTTCATTCTGAATGTTATTATATGAAAAAAGAAAAGTTGTCATGTTAAAATGCAAAGTTTGAAAAAAGAATTTAAGTCCGTTTTCTGCAACTTTGCAATTACAGAAAATAATGACATGTAATAGTGTACAGGCTTACTCGCTCTTTGGTATTACTTTTAGTCTTGGTTTCTGATCTCATATAATCAAGTTACTCAAGACATCACCGATGGTAGTGACTCTTCCTTCTTTTCAAAATCTGCAACAAAGTCCTGAAGATCGTCAATCGGCGTGAAACTCGGAGTAGCAGCGATTTAAGTTTTTACCTTAAATCTATTAAATTGCTCTATCTTTCAAGATATTGAGCACTCTCGAACTTTGCCAGTTATATTAAATACTAAATAGTTTATATATATATATATATATATATATATATATACCGGGTGACCCAAAAAAAAGTATCGCTGTTTGATTTAATATAACGTAAAAACTGCACCAGCTATGGCATTCAAATAAGTTTTATAGTACTAAAAAAAGGTTAACTTAAATTTGGGTGTACGGCACTTGATCTTTCATTCAAAATTGGGCGAGATATAAATGTTTGAAGATGCAGTTAGTTTTAAAAATTAGCGAAAAAATCGACTAAAACGGCCTATCAAATGTATTTGAAGACATTTGCTATTTTTTCGCGAGTATTAAAAATTTTAAAGAGGTTAGCTTTAATTTCGTATTCGTTTATGGTTGGTGCATTAATATTTTTTAGTCTTTGGGCCCCTTGGGAAATGAAACAAGCCGCCAACATTTATGGCAACAAATTAGTTCAAAGGCTAAGCATATTTGACGTCCCTTATGGGACCTCTTTGTGCAAGCGAAGGATAGCGTTCTTTCATAGCGAATATGCCTCGGTTAACGAAAGATCAAATAATTTGGATTTGGATTGAATATGCAAGGGTAAATAATGGCGAAGAAGTAAGACGGCGATGGCTAGGACGTTGGCCAAATGATCGCGCTCCGACTAGGGCAACAATTAAAAGAACGTTCGAAACATTTTGGAGAGAAGGCACGTGCCTCAACCTTAATAAAGGACGGAGTGGACGAGTGAGAACTGCAAGAACGATGGGAAACATTGACTTGGTTCGACAATCCCTTCAAGAAAATGGACAACGTTCTATACGAAGAAACGGGCTTGGATTTAGCCGAAGCACGTTCAATCGCATTGTGAAAATCGACCTGAAATTTCATCCGTACGTGTTAATACGTAGGCAGGCATTAAAAGAAGGCGATCCAGCACAACGACTTGCATTTTGCAATCGATTTGTAAACATATTAGGCTAAACTCGGAAGTAAACTCTCGCAATGTGGTTAAGTACGCAGAGTACGGTACCGGTCACCCTCATGACCATTATATTGAATTCGCCCAAGGTGCAGAGCAAGTTATGGTATGGGTAGGCTTAACAAGAACTGGTGTTGTCCTTGGCCCACATTTTGTTGAACGGAATCTCGACAGCAGAGAGTATCTGCGCATTATTCGCTATCATGTAATTCAGAGAGATTTCGTACGCACAATATTGACCGACGGGTTATGTGGTGGCAGCAAGACGGTGCACCTTGTCACATGAGCAATGCGACCATGCGATATCTCCGCGGACAGTTTCCTGGCAAGGTTATGGGGAAACGCGGCGATTGGCCCTGGCCTCCTCGATCTCCTGATCTGGCGATTTGCGACTTCTTTCTTTGGGGCTATTTGAAGCAACAAATATGGAACGTTCCGTGTGAGAACAGCCAAGGAATTTGAGACAGTTCCGCCAGACAGTTATCTTAGCGTGCGAAAGTTTGGATCAACAAATTATCCAAGACTCGTTTGATGGTATGGTTAACAGGGCAATGCGCTGTATAGGTGTTCAAGGACAAACTTTTTCAGATGAATAAATCAGTCAATGTTTAAATAAATATGTTTTTCGTTACGTGCGTTGTGTTGACAAGAACAAAATTAAATAAAATGTTTATTTGATAGGCCGATTTGTGCTAATTTTAGGCATTTGTGTGTGTGTGTGTGTGTGGAATATTTATAGCAATTACAATAATTAGATTCTAAGCTAAAAAATAAATTAATTAAACATAGAAAGGTAAACAATTAAAAACACAGTACTATTGTTTGTTATATAACATGTTTGGCGCTAGTCGAGTACGATTGTACATTGAGCGATGGCCTAATATAAAACGTCTCATAAAGTAAACATTCAAATTTACTTTTAAAAATAAGGCAATGGGTTTGGGTTCTCCCCTTGGTCCACTTTTAGCAAATGTTTTTAGGTGTTCCCTAGAATAGAGATTATGTGACGCTGATGAAATGCTAGTTTTATAAGCGCTTTATTGATGATTCCTGCTCCTTTATGCCCGATGTTAATGCTGCTACCAATTTCCTAGCCACCTTGAATGACCTACATCTGTTGATTGAGTTTACCATTGAGGTTGTGGTTAATGGTAAGCTACCTTTTTGGGAATGATTGTAAAGAAGTCTGCTACTGTTCTGACCACTGAGGTTTACAGAAAACCAACAGATTCTGGTTTGCTTTTACACTACCAGAGCCATGCAGACAATCGGTATAAAGATGGTCTCGTTAAGACAATGATCGACCGTGCCGCCAAGTTATCGTGGACAAAGTCTGTCTTCATCAATGAATGTGATAAACTTAGGTTTATCTTTCGGAAGCTTAAATATCCTGATCGCAAGTTATCGTGAAGCGTTTTGAAGATGTCTGTCCGTTATGTCATCAGTTAAATGCGAAGAGTTCCACCGAATTGCAGAACCAGGTCTTCAGAGTACCATTACCATACAAGGATCAAAGGTCAGCTGACGTAGTTAGACGACAACTTCTTCACCTTTGAAGTCTCATTGCAATTGTGCAAATGCATGAAATATTGAATATCAAAGAATTATGTTGCAAATTTATTATGATTTCTTTCCAACAGTATATTCCTGCTTTGACATCACTATGAAGATTGGAAAATGCAATCTTCATGGACTTTTTCACTGTCAAAGTTGCAAGTGACTTGTAACTTTGACAGTGAAAAAGTCCATGAAGATTGCATTTTCCAATGAAAAGATATATTACAATTTTTCTTAAGACTCTAAGGCCTAGTTTAGACGTAATGAAGGAAATGGTAAATTTTCAGTTTAGACATCTAAACTAGGTCTAAAATCCCCAAACTCCATATAGGCACTTTAAAGGTGAATAGTCCCTTCTGAAGCAACATAATGCTATAGGACAGCAATTAATATTATCTTGTGTACAGAAATATGAAGAGCATTATAGTGCTTTGTTTTTTATGTCAAAATGAAGATGCATGCAGGCATTGCCCTTTTAATTCTACCAAAAGATAATGGTTTTGCCTGTTACAAATAAAGTGATCTGACCCTATTGAAAAAATGTGTAACTAGAATTAGAAATCATTAATAATTCATAAAGAAAATTATAAAGAAATGTTTAATCAATTTTTGATTAATTACGCATGTTTTATAAAAACAAAGGTAATTTCCTAAGTAAAATATTTGCATCTGTTCTTTATGGGCATTTGCAACATTTGCATTCAGCTTGCCATTGTAAATGCACATAAAGTTTCCATACTCCTATTTTATCTACTAAATGTTGAACTCAAAGTGGGGGATCATAGTTTAATTAAATTAATGATTTATAATATTGTTGTTGCAATACATTGAATTGTTTTTAAATCATTTCCAGTACATTAAAAAATCAATAATTCATAATACAGTAATAAATCAATTTTGTTGTGGTGACAATTTTAAATATTGTTTGATGAATATAAATGCCATGTTGTGTGGCAAGGCTGAGTTATATTAACTCTCAATGATGATCCCATCTTTGCAGAAAATTTTTTTGTTTCTAACTTAGCACTTTATAATACTGATATTAGTTATTTATTTTTTCGATTATATTTAGTCATGATTTAGGTTTATCAGACATATAATGATAGCAAATACCAAGCAGTCTGCATTGAATGGATCGTGAATTTTCCAATTCCTTTTACCATAAGCCTATTCATTCTAATCCTTTACATTTAAATTATTCATCATGTAATAAGATTAAATACAACAGCAATATATGTACATAACATATATAAGATAAATTAGCTAGAGTCAAAGACTTATAAGGACCTGTTCATGTGAACCTGGCTGTGCCAGGCTATTCAACTAGTGGGACAAATTCTTTCAGCATTCATATGGTTGTTTTTATTCAAACGATAGGGACAAAATAGCATAATAACAATCATGCAGGTGTCTTTGAAACTTTACATAATTGTGGTTGCCATGATTGTATATTTTTGTATCGCATTTAAGCTCAATAAAGTTCCTATCCAGAGTTTTGGGATTTTATGTATTTGTGATTTTAAGTCTTCGTGAATTTTTTCAACGTCAAACTTACTGGATGTGGCATCAAAGCAGCAATGCTGTTCAGCTACACGTCTATTTTAATGTTTTAGAAGAAAAAGTATTCCCATTGGCATTGTGAAAATGGACGAAATATCTGTTGCAAACACTGTTTCTTTCCAACAGCATTCCTGCTTTGACATCACTTTCTGTAATTTGGCAGGGAAACGATTCATGAAGAGAATACATTTTCTAATGAGAAAAGATATTACAATTTTTCTCAAGATATTCTAAAGATCACACATAAAAAACCTCCAATGTCTGGATAAGCACTTCAATATTTAATTTATTCTAACATCTTGCAAAATACAATGTCAATGTAGCCAACAATATAGGTCCAATGTGAACAGACCCAAGACCATCTGTGATTCAAATTCATTAAAATCCATTGAGACAAAGTTCTTGTCGATTTAATGTTGTTTGCATTGTTAATTTTTCCCCTTTTTAGGACGAATAGGAGTTTTACGATTTATGACATTTCTCAGTAAACCTGTTTCTACGTTTAACAAGCAGATGTAAAATAATAACTGGTGTAAATGTGGCATAACACACACAACCTTAAATCTGCTAGCCCAAATAAATGTCTGCTCACATGCCATGGTATTAAATTATTTCGGTATTTTTTCTTCTGGGTCATATAATCACTTACATTTCTCATCAACATAGTTTCTTAGGTGCAACCGATCAATCACTTTACCAATACGTTTCCATAATTGATCATATGGTTTTTACAATGGCAAATCTTTTTTTGGATACAACAAGACCATCCATGTGACACATTGTCATAAACCAAAATGGTGGGTGACATTTCTTGAATGATGCTCGCTTCGCTATACCAGCATCTTCAAGAGCTTTAAATATGTGGTGTAGCCACAGTATAGTAATAAGGAATGCCTGTGTGGGAGACTGACCTAAAATTGATGAGATATTCTTTAGTAAGCTATTCTGTACCAAATACTATCAATACTACCAAATACAAACAAATCTCAATTAAATTTGTTACCTGTACAATTGCTGCCAATATCCAATGTGTCCTCCTGCATTTACAATATTTTCACTCGGAATACTTTCTGAAAATTCATCCAGACAATTGTCAACTGCTTCCAAAGATGAATCAATATAATGAAAACAGTTTAATAGGTCAACTACAAAAGAAATGTTAACAATTACAAAAAGCTTATGTAATAATTATTGAGGCAATGTTCTTATGCATTATTTTGGTTTAATATTTGTATTTTAAAAGGTTAATTGAAATGTGGAATCCAACTTACATGGTTGATTTTTTCTTCATGCTAGTGTATATTATATCCCAATACATGTAGTGTAATAAAGTTGTGTGCTGAGTAAAAACAAATAGAAATATAGAATGGTTCATGTACTTCCAAATAATGGAATATGTGTTGTCTAACATTTAGAGCTAAGGCCCTTGATTCGAAACGTTAGACAACACGCATTCTGTTCTTTTATATCAACTGTTCTATATTACAATTTGTATATTATATCGTTATTGCATTGTTATGAACAATCTTTTGTGTGGATTGTACAAACAACAATATAACCTAGCTGGGATGTTATAAAGTAATCCAAAATATATCAGTGGCTTTTTAATCTTGATATTTACTTGTTATTAAGTGTATGTATGTTATATAATTACACCATCAGTGAATGTGAATCTGTAGGATTACCATATGTCAATGGCCAAAAATGTTGCAGGACACCCATTATTTTTCAAAATGTGAAATTAGCAAATTTCTTTAAATGTCGGTTTTATAGTCAGGCATTGCATTATTTAAATGTAAACGTTTCGGCTTCGTCTGAAGCTATCTTCAGCAACATTTACATTAAAATAAAACAAGTCAGAGACAACAAATAATTTGAAAATATAATGAAATTAACATTTTTCATTAATTAATATACGTGTACATATATCAATTACGATTTGAGTTGATATTGTCAAAAGCAATGGAAAATTAATATTACCAGATATCATTGGTTGTGAGGACAATTCATCCAATGCTAAAAACCCAATTAATACAAATAGTTTAGTAATATTTAATATCTTATTTATAGTTAGTTTAATTTTTTATATTTTAATATCTTGTTAAATGTCACAAACCTTCTTTAACATGTTTACCATACACTCCATAATTCTTCAAAAAATCCCTTAATTCTGTAACATAACCCCAGGTATGTGCTTTCTTGCAATGTGTCTCACAAAAGGCATGGCCACGTTTTGGGGAAAGAGGGCAAATACTTGGGTAGTTGATCTTCCCAAAACTAGCCAATGATACTGGCACTTTCCACATGCAATGTGCTTATCGCAACTTCCAGTTTCCATCCGCCACATACAGTTGTCCACATCCTATAATACATAATTTCAGATATAATACGTAATTTCACATAGCACTTTGTATCCCATACAGTTCAACTCAATAATACCCTTGACATATTACATTAACATCTTTTTTTTGCAGTGGGCAGAGCAGTTATGGGTATATAGTTGTTCACAACGTTTTGTTTATCCACAAACTCCATAACATCATAAGTGCCCATAAATTGACCACTTCATTATTTTATAACCCATTTCTCCCTTAAACCTTTGGAACAAAGGTCTTCTTCCCAAAGCACTTAGCCACAATTTTGGCAGACATTTCACCAGGCAGTATACCTATAAATATCAATTTAGGTTACATTTTACATAGGAAACACACCTATGGGGTAACATGTCCCCTGAAATTTGGTACTAAGGTCAAGAATGAAATTTTTTATATCCTTTCCAGGTCATAACACAATTAAAACAAAACTGACAAACTATTTTTAATACATCACAAATTAAGAAGACAGACAAAGGTAGCATGTCTAACAGAAAGGAAATTTAATACAAGCTTTTCAACGTAGAAAAATGAAGTGTTACCAAACACACCAACATTGTGTTCCATGTCATCTTTTGCCGGTTCCTCTGATATTGATGGTTCTAAATGGTATCAGAAAAAGGAAAACAAAATATTTTAATAGTATGTTAATGTTATTTTCTTAAAGGAAATGGTCTTGCATGCCATTATTAAGTACATGTAGACTTACCATTCAAGCACAGACAATGCTGATGAACTTGTTCCTCATATACTTCGTTGTATGCTTCAGCAAAGCCACTGAATGACACCCAGCATTTATTGCTAAATAATATAATAACAATTGGGTAGAAAATATATAAACGTAAAACAACTGGTTAAAACTGGGGCAGAAACGAAAAAGAAATGTAAACAAATATGGGTAGAACAAATAACAAAATACAAGTGCGCAAAACATAAAACACAAGTGTGTAAATACAAAGCAATGGATAGACAATGTAAACAAATATAAGAGTATTGGTTGAACAAACAAATAAAAAGTGCACTAAAAATAAATACCTGAGAGATGCATCCTATGGTATAAATTTAAATGAAAATAAGTGACGTTGCTCAGTCCAATCAAATTATTATCAAAGTGGAGAGAAGTGTGTTCCACATTTATCAGAAAAATTACATACTCCAAAGCATATGGAACTGGTCCTACACTCAAGGTTAACTTTGGAACAAAGAATAGGACCATCAAGTGTGAAGAGTGTTGTTCTGGATGGGTTGTTGTGCATGGGTTGTTGTGCATGGACTTCTTCTTATTGCACTGCATACATGTGGAAACTGGCGGTGAAAGAAATGTTTGGCATTGTTGGTGGGCTGAAGAGCCATTTACTGATAAAAAGGACGCGCAGTAACACTCGACGATACTGGCATAAAAGGAGAACTCGTCCATGGTAGGCCTAGATTGGACAATTTGTAGCCACACACATGAAGGCTTCCCATACAAAAGTTGAACGTAGCGTGTCATGTGTTGTGCTAGAAGGGACAACTTGTAGTGGCTTTCGGAGATTACAGAGACCTTGAAAGGTTAGTTTGGTAGAAAGAAGTTATAAAGCTTCTTCCTCGGTGAAATTTCACCCAGATAAAACAATGTCCTTGAGATTGATTTCACGAAGCTTCAATACATTCTCGAACACGACGACTACAATTCCTTTTTGACTGAATGTGTGCTTTTACTATGTCCGGATCGAAGAGTGAACCAAGGCTATTTCTTCTTGTGCGACATATTGGTATGATAATTAACTGCTTTGAAAGATAAAGATCGCTTTGCAACTATTGCGCTATGGCCAAGCGCAAACACCCGCTAACGAAACATGTCCGCCAACTTATCATGTTTTAATATATGTTTGGGAAACGTGTCAGCGTTTAATAAGAAAACATGTCGGAAACACAAAACATGTCGGAAACACAAATGCGATTATGCGTGTAGTCTCTTGTCGATATTACCAAATATAATATCCCGTTGCAACTTACGATAGCACGCATACCATGGCGTTTAAGAAAATGGTGCGGCAATTTTAGGCATCATTTGGGACATTCGCATAGGAAATTTCTCGGTGTCTACTTGGCTATAAGTAACGAAATAAACCTTTCGAATTTCATGCAAACCCAGCTCACCTTGGTCATAATCAGATGAGGAACAGTCCCTTTCATAGTTGGAGATAAGACCATTTGCCCAAATAAAATTGTAATAGTTACTTAATAGCGAGAGAAATAGACAACCGAACGAGGTGGCGTACGCAAACCTTTTAGGCTAGTTTCTGCTCGGAAAATAAGCACCGGATCGGAACAAAATCAAATCCACGCATGCTCCTTGAGTAGAAATTCACTGCTCTGATCCAATCACACTGCATCTGGATAATAAAATGTTGAAATAATTTTAACTTTTTTTTGGGTCCTGTGATGCTGAACGATCCTGTCTAATAATCAAAATGCCATGTTTAGATCACATGCTAAAACAAGATGGACGACAGTTTGTGCCTCATCGAGCTGCAGTACCAGTAGATGGCAGCATCTTCCTCCCTTTCAACAACCATTTATACCACCAATTCAGCCACCAAATAATCTGCAAGACCAAGAACATTTGAGTCTCTGGGAGAGGATCATAGAAATAATGTCTGACTGTCCATGCCTTTGGTGTATGACATTACAATCGTTCAAATATTTGACTAAGAAAAATGCTGCATGGCGTGAACTTTTCTGTAAGCTGAATACATCTGGTAAGATTTCTGTAATGTTTTTTTAAAACTCGTTCTTTTCTTTTTAACAAAAATGCATTTGCCTATCAAAGTATATTTCACAATAGTGGAAGCCATTTTATAAAGTAATTAGTATTTGTTCTTGTCTAAGGCAGAGGGGTAATCTATACGAAACATAAACTCTTCTTTTTTTGACCCCCTTATGAGAATTTAAACTTTCATATGGCACTTTGCTAAAATACAAATGACAGCTTTTGTCATCTTACTATACCAGAAGTACAGTACTTTAGTAATTAAGTTAACTTACATATACTCCACTTTTAATTTTTCTTTTGATTCATATTTGAACCAAATGTAAGCTTATGTCCTTAAAAGTTCAGAATAGTTGTTTTGCTAACTACAAACATGTATTTTTTAAAAATTATCGGGATACATGTAATAGAAATTCAACAACTTTGTAAGGTTTCAGTATTTTAAAATTCATGTTTTATAGTTGAAGTAATCAAGCTTGAATGGGAAAAGTTGAAAGAAAATTATAGAAAATGCATCAATAAAAGATAAGGCAACAAGATCTGGTGCTGGTACAAAGAAGTTGTTGAGCTTTCTTTCTTACGTGGCACCCTTGTTAACAGAAAAACCGATAACAACTTACCTTCACCATATACTGAGTATCAGTATGATTTAACTTCTGCTGATGAATCAGCTACAACATCCACACCTTCACAAAGCTATGCCGCCAGTCCATTGGATGGACTGGCATAGCTTTGGGAAGGTGTGGATGTTGTAGCTGATGCCATTAAAAAAACAGAAGTATGAATCATAAGACAAAGAAAGCAAATGAGATACAGCTAATTGAATATCAATGTATATTGTTTTGGATATGTATGTAGCTTGATTGCACTACTGCATTACTTTTGTTATGTTTGCATCCAAGACTCAATATCCATTGAGTCATTTTTCATTAAATATGGAGTCCCTGAGATTTTTTGTATATTTGTGAAGGGGAGGGTCAATTTTTGTTATGAAAATGAATCTTCATTTTTTCAACAGGGTGAAAACATTTCAATATATTGACTATAATAACTGATTATCATAATAAACAACACGTTGTGCGATTTCTTCCATGTTTCGACATACAGGGGATGTTCAAATTGTTAAAAGTTTTAAAAGGGGGCATCAAAATTAATATTTATATAAGTGGCAGGCCTGGAAAATTTAAAATAATTAATTTCTTCTCCAGCCCCACCCCTGCATATTTGTTCTATAATTTGTTGTATAAAATAGTAATTTGTTCATAACAAATATTTTATTAGTATTTAACATTTGATTCAACATTACATTAAATTTTCATTACATTACATTACACATTGCCTAATATTTTCCATTAATTAACAATAGAGTTTACTTCTGTCAAACCTATCTAATGTATTATTTACTGCATAAAATTGCGAAAAGACCGCACCTACTACATCAAATGACAAGTAGGTGGAGAAACTTCACTTTTTTTGCATCGTTTGTGTAGTTATTGGACCCAACTCTAGATATATCTATTAAACCATTCTGGCAAGAAACTTCCCTTCACCAGTCAAAACCTGATAAGGGCAGTAAAACTTATGGTCTGCCATATGGTAGTTATAATTGCAACTACAGCTTTAGTAGCTAAAATAACATTTTCAACAGATCCTATTATAGGTCTTCAAAATATTCTGAATCTAGAAGTACAAATTCCAAATATGTTTTCAATCACCTTTCTGGCTAGTGAAATCCGATAGTTACAAACGCTTTTATTATCATCCAATGTGTTACGAGGATAAGGTTTAACTGAAGATGGTTTGAGTGGAAATGCTTCATCCCCTATGAAAACGTATGGAAATTTTTCATGGCTGCCATCCCGAGCTCCTGGAAGGTTCAGTCTGTTTTCATTTGTTGCACGACCAAGATTACAGCTAGCAAAAACACTTCCATCGTTTTGACGCCCACTTTCCCCAATGTCAACCAATAAGAATTGATAATGAGCATTGCATACAGCCATTAAAACAATACTATGATTCCCCTTGTAATTATAGAAAGATGAACGTGCTCTAGCTGGTGTTTGCATCACATGTTTTCCATCAATAGCCCCAACACAGTTTAGAAAATCCTATTCTCTTTCAAAGACGTATATGCTACTTTCTTCCATTCTTGGGAGGTTCTCCCTTACAAAAATAATCTATAGTTTTAAGACCCTAAAACTATAGTTTTAATATAATATAATAATATTATATAATATTATATATATATAATATAATATAATATATAATTAGCATCTCAATTTTAGGAATACGAGTGGTCTGTGGTAAAGGCTGTGCCAGAGTATATCCATTTGACGAGGCTCAAAAAGAACGAACTCATGAGAGAATTATTTGCATTGCAAGCCATGGAGAAGAAAACTCTTCAGTATGGTGTAAAGGGACCAAGTATGCTTTCAAAAATTAGTCACTTTCACTTAGTAAATGGTTTTATTCCCGACTTCTTACATTGCGTACTACTTGGAGTGGCATGTCAACTGACCTCCTGAAACCATGAAAACCCTTGGTACATTGGACAGCCTTTCAAACAAGCAATGTATGACACCAACCTCAAGAACATTGTTGTTCCTAAAGAAGTTAGACGGTTTCCACGATCAGTAACAACACGTGAACACTGGAAAACCAACAAGTACAAAACTTTTGTCCTCTATTATTCTCTTATTATTTTACAAGGTATTCTACCCTTGTCATTTTTGAATCACTATTTTTTGTTTGTCTGGAGTCTTCATAAGCTACTCGGTACCTCTATTTCATCAAACGACCTGATGAAAGTCAAAGCTGCACTCGATTTCTTCATTGTCAAGATGGAAGAGCTGTATGGAGTTGGTAATTGCACCTTCAATGTCCACCAATTGTCTCATCTTGCTAAAAGTACACAGATGTGTGGACCGTTGTGGGCTGTTTCTACTTTCACTTTTGAAAGTATCCAGGGAACACAGTATGTTTCTGACCAGGTATGCCAAACATATGCCATCATGAAAACTTTACCTGCTTTCATGAAACAAAGTATCCGCGGAAATGAGCATGTAAGTGAAGTGCTACAAGAGTTAATACATCGAAAAACCGAAACAACACAAGCTGTAAGACTCGCTGAGAATCTAATTACGTTAAGCAAAGCAAAGGTTCGGGATATTTCCATTGAAGAAAGTGTGTCCTTGTCAGAGGCTGCTGGTAGAGTAGTGAACAAAGTTGTATATGAATACAACCGATTCATATGGAATGGGAAGCTTTATGATACAGAAAAGTATCAGAGGTCTGCCAAACGCAAAAACTGTTACATCAAAGCAAGAAGTCAAGGCAGAGCATTGTATTGCAAAATCAAAGGTTTAGTTACATTAAAACAATGTAATTGTGCCATCCAACATCATGAGCAATGTGCCTGTTGTAAACATAATGTTCTGACATGCATGCCTATTAACCAGGCGCGGATTTAGAAGTTAGTCGCATAAATTAGACACTTCATGAACAACCCTATTGGTTATGCTTTTCTTAAGAATAATTCAAAACAAAAACCTATCCAATAGGATTGTTATTCACAGGTATTTTGAATTGCAAATTGTAAATCTAATTTATGCGACTAACTTCTAAATCCGCGCCTGCTATTAACATTGTAAATAACAAATTGTTTAGGTGTGCCGATTTCAACATAGCTTCTGATTTTTTATCAGAGGTATCAGAATCTCCACAGCTAGTTGTTTCACTGCAGTTAAATGAAATAGTGCGCAAGTGTGTCAAAGTTGAGCACAACAAAAAATGTACCTCATTGACATGCCCAATATGGTTGAGATGGAGTAACGGAATATATCATAAGAAATATTTATTCTGTAAATAGTAAATCTATGTAAATCTATTGTTTCTGGTATGAAAACTACAGTTAAATGGTTTAACAAACTAGTTATCCCACAGTATATAGTCTCTATAAAAACTATAGTTCCATAAAACAATCAATCTATAGTTTCTGGTATGAAAACTATAGTTATTCCAAAGTGTAAATATTCTTTGATTTTCAAAACTATAGTCTCTATAAAAACTATAGTTCCATTAAGCAATCTATTGTTTTTGGTATGAAAAATATAGTTAAATGGTTAAACAAACTGCTCACTTTCGCAGGAGCACCCATCAACAAGGCGTTCGCCCACAAAATTGACTGAATCTTGCTGAGGGGTGCTGTTGCCAAAACTGAGCACCCCTCGAAAAGGCATGAGAGCTTATGATTGAACGGGTGCTTAGTGTAAACCTGTGTGTGATACATGAAATTGATTGGCTTGTATTGTGTATTACTTGGCGGTATGCCACCGGCAGGCGATGTTATTCGAGATTCCAATGAAATCAAACATTGGAAATATGTTTTTGATTTCAGATGAATTGATCTATTTAGTTCATCATTGTTAGACAATCACGCTAAGGTAAAAACTGTTGATTGCACAACAATTCGATGGCAAGATTGTGCAATATATGTTTTTATATCTTGTTTCACAAATTTTGACAGGTGCTTGAGCATTCACACCCCTCTGGATCCACCCCTGAAAGTTGGGCAAAATCAAACATTAAATTTTATGAATAAAATCCGTTGAATTTTCCATGAGTAAGTGTGCAATTTGTCATGAGGCATGGCCATTAAAATTTAAACCAAGGTCACCCAATCGCCAATAGTTCAACAGATCTTTAAAAAGTTTTTAGTTGAAAATTCAATGATTCCTTCATCTGTTCCATGTCAGTTATAAGGCTTTGCCATATAATGTGAAAGAACCTGCAACATCATTGCCAAGATATCCTAATAATGGTTCCTCATCATCAACATGCTTGCATAGCAGGACATCGGGTGTATTTATTAGTAGTCTAGTTAAAATCCAAGAGTAGTGAGAGTAGTCTGCTGTATAGATAGTGTTTTGGATATATAGAAAAGTAAAAAATATAGAAAAGTAAAAAGGTGGTAAACTTTGTCGTTTCGAAGGGAGCCCTTCATCAGAGTGAGTTAAAATACAGCCATTGATGTGATGACAGTGAAAATAGGAGAACAAAAATTGCATGAGCTACTCTATGTCCATGAAATGTCCCATATGATCTGATAAAGCTTCTAATCAGACAATGTCTGGTTGAATAGAGGTAAAGGAATCTGGCACCTCGAAACCAGGCAGCTTGGCAGCTAAGGACAAATAGCCAAATAAGTGGCTGTAATTGACCTTAGAAAATATTTGGGAGCCTTAGCTGTCCATGTCGGTTTCACTGTACAACATTGTTTCCTAAGCATGCTGATGAGCTCTGAAATGGAGAGAAACAGTGGTATTTCCTTAAAAGGTGTTTCCAAAAATGACAAAATATAATGCAAAAGCCTTTAAAAAAGGATAAAATATTTAATTGAAAACGCAAGTTATAACTATTAGATTTTTGCTGAATAGTTTTGTCGAAATGCAGGAAATGCTATGAAACGGTTGACATCTCTAATCTGCATCAACAAACATTGAACTTCATGTACCAAGGAATTGACAATTAAATTTGACTACACATACTCTCACCACTCAGTAAACTTTCTAGACACTACTATTTACATCAACACAATGACTCTTTTCATCCACCATCTTGTAAGGAAGGCATCATCTTCAGTCAAGCACTTAGATACCGACACATCATTACAGACAACAAACTACAATGGGGATATGAAATTATCCGTAAAGATAGAAATAGACATGGTGGTGGTGTAGCTATGTACATCAGAGATTCAATTAACTATAAAGATAGGTCTAATCTAGATAACGAAGGTCTAGAGATCATAACTGCTGAAATTTTTAAACCTAAAGCTAAGTCTTTCATTATCAGCTCGTGGTATCGGCCACCAGCTACGACACTTGAGGTAATTGACAAATACGAAGAGTGTGTCAGAAAAATGGACTCTGAGAACAAATAAATTGTCTTGATAGGAGACTTTAATTGTGATTGGACGCATTACAAAAGTAACAATATATCTCCTCAAACAAGAAAGCTTTTTGACCTGACAGAATTATTTCAATTTGAGCAACAGATAAAGGAACCAACAAGAGTAACTGAAATATCAAGTACCATGATTGACTTGGCTTTCAGCAACATACCTGAGCTTATAGTTGAACTAGCGTTGAGCACATTGGAATAAGTAACCATAGCCAAATTATTGTTACCACAAAAATATCAATTCCAAGAAAAGAACCGAAAATTGTTAAAACTAGACTGTTTAAAAATTATAATGTAAATGCCTTTAGGGCAGACTTGGATGAGATTCTTCAGACAATATCAAGTGAGACGAACCCAAATTTTTTATATGTAGCTGATATACACGCACCATCGGTAACTCGTAAGGTTAGGAAGTGAGTATGCTCCTTGGCTTACAGATGCAATAGAAAAGTATATGTATCATAGAGATTTTTTAAAGAAAAAGGCCATAAAAACAGGGTCAACATATATGCATCAAGCATTCAAAAGAGCAAGAAATAATTTGGGGTTGTTAGAATACATTTCATCATAAAAATCTCGTTACCAACCCAGAAACTAGCGTTCCTAATAACAGAGCAAGGATTGGATTGGGCCATGCTCGTTTTACTTCCTCGTGAACTTTCCAGTGAAAATGGTCCATATGTACCTCTAGTACGTATTCCATATAAGGAAGTGGCCTACGAACAAATACATTGCATTGACGAGCAAATACATTGCCTCGTACCAACCCACTGGATGCGGGATTACTGGGTCTCTTCCTTAAATTAACTATTATCCTTAATTTACAAATCGCTCTGAATTAAGGATAATGGTTAATCTAATGTTAGAACCCAACACAACAAAAACGCCCCTCCTAGTGGGTTTTCTAACCCCATCCCAAACCCCCAGCCATTAGCCTGAATATCACGATCGACCCCCAGCTGAGCTACTCAGATCTGAGTAGTAGAATCACAACCTTGACTTATTCCACTTACAATTGGTTCTCTGGGAATTCTTGTGAGATCAAATAATCCAATCAAATAAACATGAATCTTGAGTATTAATTATTAAACCACTCAAAATCTACTACTACTAACTCAGATCTGAGTAGCTCAGCGGGGGGTCGACAAGCTATCGTGCGAGTTTTCAGACTGAATTACAGGTGTATATTCAGATTTCAGGCTGTACACAGGCTACCACTACCAGTCATCACTGATCCACTCCCCTACTTGACGTGCTAAACTTATGATTAGTGGGACACTAAGCATGTGGGATAGTAATTGACTAATGTACGCACGATACCGACAACACCACGCAATTTGCCTGGAAAACTACTATTGTCAAGAGTTGATCGAAATGTCGACGAGAGACGGCTTCTCAAAACAAAGAATCGGGCTTTGACTTAATTACCCATTTGACTTAATTACCCACTAAATTAACCATTATCCTTAATTTAGAGCAATTTTAGAATTAAGGATAATGGTTAATTTAAGGAAGAGATCGTGTTGATCTTACAGTCTAGTATACCCAAAAAGTCGAAATGTGGAGAGAGTTTGCCTTAATTTCGATAATTGTAACCAACCCCAAACCAACAAAGTTCCTAACCATAACCTCGCCACCTAACGAGTTTTCTAAGGGTTACGGTTAGAAAACTCGTTAGGCGGATAGTTAGGGTTAGGATCTTTGTGTTGTGGTTGGTTACAATTATCGAAATTAAGGCAAATTCTGTCCCAGTGCTCTCTCCACATTTCGACTCTGCGATTAGGAACGCTAGTTTCTGGGTTGGTAACGAGATTTTTTATGGTGAAATGTATTCTAACAACCCTAATATCTTCTTGGAAAACGTGGAAAACATAAATCCAACAAAATTGAAGGCAAAACAGGTGGGCCATAGGTAGGGCCATAGGTAGGGCCATGGGCTAGGGCCATGTTTTACCTACACCCCAACAAATTGACAAACAAGAAATCTAAAACTACTCATGTAACTGAAGTAAGTGTCGATGGTCAGATTACGGAACCTCGAGAAATTGCAGATACCTTCAATGCACCCATTTAGTGAGATTGGTTCACAGTTAGCTGATAATTTACAAGAAAGTAGCACATTACCAAGTGATTGTATTACCCCAAGCTGTTCGAAGTTTGAGATTCAAACCGTTACAACAGCAGAAGTATTTAAGTCTATTTCCGCAATTAAAGTTACTAAAGCATCAGGACAGGACGGGATCTCACCCAAAATGTTGAAGGATTCGGCCGACATTATAGCCTATACCCTGACCATTATTTTCAATCAATCAATATTGACTGGTACTTTTCCAGATGATCTAAAAGTCGCAATTATCGCACCAATATTTAAATCGAGAACAAAACACAAACTACTAACTATAGGCCTATTTCTTTACTATCAGTAGTGGCAAAGTTATTTGAAGGGCTGATTTGAAATCAGCTTATTGTATATCTGGAGGCCAATGACATACTCTCTCAGGAGCAAGCTGGGTTTAGAAAGAACTACTCCACACAAACTTCGCTCCGTGCTACCACTAATAATTGGTTAATTAATATGGACAAAGGATACTTAAATGGAGTTATCTTTCTGGACCTTAAAAAAGCTTTTGACTGTGTAAACCATGAAATTTTAATTAGAAAAATGGCTATTTATGGCTTCAGTGAACATACACTGGGTTGGTTTACATCATACCTTTCTAATAGAATCCAAATTTGCAAAGTCGAACAAGTCTTATCAAAACAAGAAATTATCAAATGTGGAGTCCCACACGGCTCCACTTTAGGGCCTTTGTTATTCTTCATATATATTAATGATTTGCCAAATTGTCTTGAAATTGAAAATATATTAAATATAGATTTAGATAAGATTCATAAATGGTTGTTAGCAAATAAATTAACCTTAAATAAGGAGAAAACTGAGTATATGATCATTGGCTCAAGACAAAGACTTGCAACTGCAGATAATGACCCAAATATAAAACTAGGGGAACTCATATTAAAAGAGTAAGACAGACAAAGACATTGGGTATTATTGTCGATGAACAACTTTTATGGAAAGGCCATGTCAATAATGTTGTTACTAAAGCTTCGAAAGGAATCGGTATGCTTCGTCGCGTGGAAAAGTTTGTTCCTAAACCAATATTGATAAATGTGTACAATGCTGTAGTTCTCCAACATTTTGACTATTGTAGTCTCGTTTGGGACAATTGTAGTATTGGTCTACAAGAAAAATTGCAAAAAAATGCAAAATAGGGCAGCAAGAATCATTACTGGAAGATCATGATGTGCCATCAGCGAACGTGCTGGGGGAATTAGGATGGCAATCGTTGGAAGACAGAAGGAAATATAATAAATTATTATTTATGCATAAAGTAAAACACAACACACTTCCAAATAGCATGACCAGCATGTTTAGTGTTAACAACAATTCAATATATAATCTACGCAGTAATAACACGGACTACGCCTTACAAAAACCCAATACAAATGTTATGAAGAAAAAGTATTGCCTATTCTGGTGCTAGTCTGTGGAATAATCTACCAAAAGATCCTAAAAGAAATAAATGCTCACTAAAGCAGTTCAAGGCTATTCTCTCTGGCAACTAAGTCTAAGTATTCAGTTGATGGTTTTGTAGTTTTAAATAGATTTTAGTTAAGATTATGTACATTTGTTTATTTTTTTGTTAGTTAAAAAAAGCTAGTTGTTTAAGCGCAATTATTGCGATTTTCAAGAAGCCTCTGCGGAGTGCGGATGAGTCAGTTCCTAAAACACAGCGACAGCGAGCTGGATTTCGGAAACATGTTAAGGTGAATATTGTTAGGTTTGTTCTTTGAATTTGATATTTAAATTAATTCATGACATTGGACTGTGGATGGAAGTTGATTTGCATACAGGTATTTTGGTATATGCATATACTGATTGTGATATATCACAATAGGTTTTCGCATGATATCGAGTTATCAGCCTTCGGCTTCAGCAGATATCATGCTTCACCTCATCCAATAATTGTTAAATATCAGTATATGCAACCAAAATACTATTACCTGTATATGTATACAGATTATTTACTCATCTACTAACTCACTGCATAGATGAGTAGATAGTCTGTGCACTCTATATAAATATATTTCTAATTCTGTTTAAGTGGCATCTTAATATGTCATTAGATTTAGATGTGTGTTGATTGTCCAGGTTGTCGTAGTCTTGAGAAAGACTATCAACTTCACACATTTAATGATACTCCTAGGTTCAAATACCCTGGGTGCCAACTCCCTGGCCTGTTGTTTTTATATGCCTAATATAACCAATAATAAATAATACATACTGTCATGCCCCCCCCCCCCACACACACACACACACACACACACACACACACACACACTTGTGTGACCCTACTTTTCCCTGGGCCCAATGCAGGCCAAAATACCTTGGAACCTTAATATTATATATTTTATATATATTATTTATGTACCTTTTCCCCAGTACAATGTTGGACAATGTTATAGTAACACCTGTGAATAATTTTCACAAAATACAACATTGAATTGCAGGGGGCTACATCTCATGATACATTGCGGTTGTGAATTTGATTTTGGTTACCTGAACAGTGTCCCAACAATTTACCAGGATAGTTGTCTTTTTAACTGATGACATATTTTAAGTGATCAATTGGTGACTGCAATACATGGCTATTCTTGCATATAATTCACCAACCTACTTCAACCATGTATAATACATACTGATCTTGTAAAAATGCACATTGTTCGTAATTACAACAATTGTGCTGTACATTAGTTGGTTTATATTTGGAAATACAAATGCCATTACATTATTTATAGAAGCTGACTTTAAGGAGTGTTCATTATTTATGGTTTGGGGGGAACGGTTGGTTAAATCTGCACAGGGGGGCTAAAAAAGTTTGAGGTGCTACTGTACAGGGGGTCAAAAACGTTTTATGATTATTCATTGGGGGGCCATTGGAGTTCCACTTGTGCCAAGGGGGTTCATTTTAAAACCAACAATAGAGATAGGTAAACCACTGACCCGATAAATAAAACGATAAATAATGACTAAACGATAAATAATGAACACTCCATAATTGGAATTTAATTTATTACAAAAAGAGACTACAGTATATGAATGTGGAAGTTTGAATTTATATTTTGCTAAATGCCCAAAGTCCTTTGGCTAGTAAATTAATATTACTGTCTTGTACAGAAAAAATAATTTATTAACCATCTACCATACATAAAACCTTTTTTGTGATGTGGAAGAGTAGGTAAGTTCAGCAAGGACAGGTAAGTTGGTAACAAATTCATCTATTATACTGTAAGATAATGTGAAATTATGTTACTGTAATTTATGATATTTGGTTCTTACTTTTTGCGTAAAATTTGAGCCGTGCTTGCCATAAGATTAGCTGTAATCATTTGCTCAGAATGTGACAAATCGCGTTTTAGAGGTTCTAGACTTCAACATTTTCAGGGGGGCATGCCCCCTTACCCCCTAGAAATTCCACTTCACACATTTGCAACCGTCAGATTTTGGCCTGGATCCGCCCCTGAAAGGATATTGTCACCACTACCAACAAGGCAACTCTAGCAGAAACGAAAGCGACCAAGACCCTGTTTGGTATGGTAACAGATGAGTTCGACGTTCTTCTAGACAAATGGCACTATTGGAAAACATTGAGAATATGTGCATGGATAACGAGGTTCATGTTTAACACCAGAGTACAGCGAGAAGAGAGAAAGAAGAACCCCTTAGCAACTGAAGAGTTAGATGCGCAAAGGCGCTTCTGGGAACGTCGAACACAGCGCGAGGGAGAAAGAAGCAAGCAGTATCCAGAACATGCCTAAAGACTGGATTAACATGGACAAAAAAGAGTTAAAATTTATTTGAAAAAAAACAATATTTTAACATCGGAATTTAAACAAAGTCAGTAGTTACTATATATGTATTTATATTTACATACAAATTTTTTTCAATTTCAACTTAATTCAGTGTCAATGTCAACATCGCTGTCTTCAAATTCGGAATCGGATGAGCTTGAGTTATCTACACTCTCGTTGTGGGTCGCCACCTACCTATACTATCAAGTTTTGTGATTGGTTAATTAAAACAACAAAACAATAGAATCAACCGCAAAGAAACCAATGTCCTAACCCCAACCACTTTGTTCCATATAGCCTATCATAAAACCTGTTCATTTTAGGTACGTATTTACCGCTCGTTGTCAATGTCTATGACGTCTTTCTCAAGTCATCTCTTTTTAGATGGGTTTTCTTCATCCACTGTTTGGTGTTGGTAGTGAGTTGAACTTTGCACCTTTTTTCCATGTAGATTTATAATGCACGGTTGAGAATTTCTTTACGTTCGTCCACTGACCTGGCTTTATCATGCCTTTTGATGCAACGCATGCACGTGGGGAGGCGCCTCAAACGGCCAGGCCTGCTGTAGTGGTGTGTTCAATCTTCCAAGCAAAATTAAGTGTAGAGTTTCGTATCATCTACAAGTATTCTGAAGAACATTTTTGCGGAACCGTCAGGAAATCATTGATGTAAATTGTAAAAAGTAGAGGGCCTAAAATGCTTCTCTGGGATGCTGCAAACTACAGGTAATGGTCAGATACCACTGAATGAATATGCATGACTTGATGTCTATTTGTAAGACAACTACCAAACCAATGGAGAACAGTGGGAGAAGCGCCAACGTCTTGTAGTTTAGTTAATGAAATCTCATGATTTATGCTATCGAATGCTTTAGACATGTCCAAAAGGACAAACGTTGATGTACAGATTGATAAATTCCATTGTCATCAAATGTAGCATTCTGCACGAATAGCGAACCGCCTTCAATAATTGAGACTCGTTCTCTAATTCCGGAATCCTGACATATCCTGGCCATAGATCCTAAATATGTTACCATAGATCCACTACTACTTCTAAAGCTCCAATATAAATCGAGGTCACAGCCTTGCCACACATATTTCGTGACTATTGTAAAATTGGATCAAAGAAACGTGAATAGTGCAATTAATCGGCGTAGTTAGATTGAAATGACTGCTGTCCCATGACATTATGCAAAACGCCAAAAAGTACAATAAGACATCTTACGAGTTGCGAAATCACCATCTTTCTGCTATTTAGCTGTTAGTCCGCAATATGAAAACTCACGCCATGTTCAACTACAACTGTGGTACTATCTTCTGATTATTTAAACTTTTCTCTGACATTGGATGTTGAAGAATGTTTTACTCTGATGAAAGGTCTCTCACAATATTTCGGAACAAACCTTTTCACCTCGGCTTCCAACAGTTCGACTACCTGCACAAACTGACTCAATCCAAATTGAACAACTGTCGAGAGAGGCCATCCCCACCTCGTTTGTGTATGATGGGAAGTAATGAAAATTTGATTTTAAGGCTAGGAGGAAAAGTTGTTTTAACCCCACAGTCTGGCCAGATGCTTTTGAGCCTTCGTTTTGCCATGAATGAAAAAGTACTCTGTTGTCTACGTAGCAGTCTACCCATGCGTTGGCTATGTAGGATGCTGCTATTGTTAGTGAGTTATACAGAGCCTTAGTTTCACAAAGAGCAATGGATGTAGCATGCTCTTCTTCACTACACAGTGCGTTAACCCATATCGGTTGATCATCATGCAAATACATACTCCTGCCCAATCAGAGTTGGATGCGTCAGAGGTTACCTGGACCCGATAGTGGAACTCCGGTCACCAGGGTAAATAGCCGTAGTCTAGGAAGCATCAGTACAGTGCCCAGTAGAGTAGGCTTAGCAATACCCATAAAACAAGTGCAGGAGCTGGGCTGCTGGGATGATAAGGGCTAAAGAGACTGTTTTCCCCACTAAGTTGAGCGACACTGTTTTTTGGTAAGATAGACTCCGAAGATCTGAACACGAGTTCCGCTTTTCTTCCAAAATATAAAAGCTTGTTGCTCGTATCGACGAGGATTCCAAGCTAGAGTACTACCAAGCGTGGGACAAGGATGGATTTTTTGAGACCTATAAAGTAACCCAAATCGGACGAGAATTGCACATGATATACGCCGTGGGAAATCGCGAAAGAAGTAACCTAAACTTGCGCCCAAATACAATATGTGGGTGGATCCACAAGACTTTCAAATCGACACATCGAACAGAAGAATCGTAAACAGCTGATCGCTGATTCTGAAGAAAAGTCGGTCCCTGTCAAAATCAAGAAGTTCATGAACGACAAGGAGGGATCCACTGACATACTAATGGGTGACTTTGTTAATCTGGAGTTGTTGACACCAAAAGACACAGCTTTTCAAAAGAAAAACGTTGTGCCTACAGACCTGAACCTGTCAATGCTTTCCTCCATATCAGTACAACAACTTATCACTTTAAAAGCCAAAGTGATAGGTCTTCAAGATGCGCAAATCGTGAATACACCACAATCCTCATTAAAGAAAGCTGATGGTGTATTGGTTGATGAATGTGGAACTGTGAAGATCATCCTTTGGGAAAGTCTAGAATGGCAAAACGTAGCAGTTTAACAATTTAAGATTGAAGAAGAACAAATTCACTGGTGAACTGTAAATCCTGCTAAAGGAAATAGCAACATAACTGAATGTGAACCTTTCACTACCACTTTGGACATTCCTGAGGACATTCAAATCGAACTCACAACTTCCACCATCAATGGTGAAATTATTGGCATCACAGGTGTAAAACTTGACCATTGCTGCATCAAGTGCAACAAGCCTTTGCAACCAAAGAAGATAGCAACATGCGACAATACAAGATGCAAACTTATGCAGAAGCTCGAAAAATGCAAAAATACTTGATATTTAGACACAACTGTGTCACACAGGCAATATTAATAAATAACAACGGAGAAGAAATTCCCAGTAATTTATCAGAAGAAAATATTGCCAATATTTTTCTATCACTGCCAAAATTGCGTATTACGTTCAACAACATACTTTATATTACATTCGCTATGGAACATCATCTCGGTTTACCTTAATTGCTAAAAGAACTGTGCATTTAGTTTCAATTATTAGTTCTGTTGTTGAAAGAAACCAATTTCAACTTGTAATTGTCTATTCTTTCTGAGTAGAGTATATTCCCCCACAAAGTCATGTTCTCTGATCATGAAATGCTCATCAAGGCACACATGCATACCAAACGCTCTTCGCAGCCACATGGTTAGTCCATGTTGTTCATTACGTATACTCTGCGAGAATGTGGTCTTGGGCGCAGACTGGCTGTTCATTACCACAAACAAACCGACAAGAATTCATAGCATAGTGCTCCACTGTTCCAGTCAACACAAAAAACCCTATATTTGTACATATCTCGATGTCATGCGTTAAGCCGAATCCAATAATTGTTTTATTATACATTGTTCAAAATAATCTTACTAAAAATATACAAACAAAGTGACAGTCTGGTAGTAATCTACGACAAACCATTTTTTATTTTGTGATTTTCGCGCGATTTTCCTAGTGACGTCATCAGTGGTCCAATAATTCACAGTATTCGACAGAAATGACGTGGGGCCTGCCAGACACATTGAGACTTCACTGGAGTATGTTGATCAATAAGAAACGAGATAAGAAACATATAATAACATATATTAAGGTGTGGCTTACCAACCAACGACGATTTCCAGTAGAAGGATCCAGAATTGGATTCACAGTTACCTCCAGAATATGGAATGTAGATACGGAAAAGAGAGGCAAACAACTTCTTTACTAGTACAGTACAGTACAGTATAGTACGGTGGTTGCAATGGCATCGACAATACCGGAACACTGGTAATTTTCTTGATGTTGTGTTCAACATTCTCATCATGCACTTTTCCGTTTCATGGCATATCTTGAGCAGAGATGAAGACGGGATGGTTAACCCTCCATTATTCTTCCAAACAACAAATGACATCTTGGCTCCTTTTGGAACTGAGTGCACCAGTGCATGTTGGGCAAACAATTTGCTTCTTTACCATTTTGGCAACAAAACCTGCAATATATGAAATTGCTTCTTCTTTGTATTCGGACAGCTCTATAGCATTTGATACATCGCAGTGTTGTGGTAGACTGCAGCTGGTTGTCCAACGTCCAGATCATATCTTCTGGCATTCGAGATGTCAGAGGTACCTGTTTGGCAGGAGTAGAGGCGACACTGATCTTCAACACTATCCAAAATCTAGGTGTCATCTTGTGGACCGCAATTTCCACTTCCTCCAATTTTGTGGCGCATCAGCAGCTGTTTATAGGTGGCAATGAAATGGCAGGTTGTTGGGTTGTTATTCCAACCACCTGCAGATCTCACTGCAGCAAACAATAACTCTATGTGGTCTTGGCTCAATTTATACGTGAGCAGGTACTTCAATTTGACTGGTGTGATGCTACAAGATCCTTGTACAGTGCTCGGACGCTCTTTATGGCCACTAGAAATCCGAGAAACCCAGTCTTGCGACAAGAGGTAATGATGGAAGTGCCAGTTGGACCTTTAATGCTCTTGATATACTGAAATGCTTCTTCAAGGAACTTATGGATGTACTGGTAATTGAACATTCGCATTGGGGCTTTGAATTTTTTTGCCAGTGGGTTTCTTGAATTTAAAATATCGAACAAACGGTAAAAGACATGGAGGAATTGTGAGGTCGGATGGTAGCTACTGAATTCGGGCACGTGGAGATGGCTGTCACAGTAGTCAATGGCATCTGCTACACTCGAGCTGAGAGACTGTGCTGCGATATTAACTTTCATTTTCTGTTCATGCCAGTCGATGTGGGCAGATCTCGCTATGGAACATCATCTCGGTTTACCTTAATTGCTAAAATAACTGTGCATTTAGTTTCAATTATTAGTTCTGTTGTTGACTGACATGGAATTGGCATGGAATCATCAGTGACACCCGTTCCAAGATCGACAAAACCACGGAATTTATCACCATCCCACTCTACATGTGCACTTTCTGAGTCAGCCATGGAAAGTGTTCGTTTGTTGCTATTTACAATGCTCACATCAGATAATGGCTGGGTTGGGAAATACTGCAACAAAAGAAAATTAGACAATAGTGAATATCATTTAATTTAACCATAATTTAAGTATTCAGTGTTTGTTTACAGGAAATATAGCAAGGGGGCAAACAGATCATAAAGATAATTTTTTCGGGGGGAGGCAAAATATCTATAAACGTGATTCTTACTATTTAAATTGGGGTTTCAAATTTTCAATGGCCTCACCCCCCAAAATAAAAAAAGAAAATAAATCCTGTTGTGTATTTTGAAGAATTAAAGAAAAACCTTACCTAACCCTAATCTCAATCCTAATCCTAACCCCAACCATAACCTTGATCCTAACCTTGATCCTAATCTTAAACCTAGCCCTAACCGTAGCTATCCATAACCTAACGAAAAATAAAAAACAGAAAAAAACAGAAAGGTCCTTTTGAGTCATCCCTTTTAGCCTTCCCCAAGTTCAACCTCGTCCATTTCTATACGTTCACCCAGAACTGCCTCGTGTTCGATGAACAGTATGAGAGCCTGCAGTCTTTTATGCCATTGCTATGATAACCACCTTATAAATGGCGATTTATGACAGTGAACTAATCACTGTTTATGGTCGGCCGTTTGCCCGTACCACCAAAAGTCCAAAAATACTGCGGTGATGAAACGAAATAACCTGTTGACACACGACTCAACAAAAACGCGAGTGATATCTCTTAAATCTGAATGACTGAAGGCAGCACTTGACTTCTGATAAGAATTTCTAGTTTATTACTTTTACGTTTTATCGAAGTTTCTCAGCATAAATATGCTGAAGTTTTCATGGCTTTTTCCTTCTATTTTTAGGTGTATATTCGTGTGAGCTCATTGATTCTCACAGGAGCCGTTGTGTTCGCTCTGATCAGCATTTCGATCAGACACAATCTGCCTGGTATCAGGAAAATCAAATCAAACGAAGCCATTGTGCTCGTTATTATCAAACTAAACGAAGTCATTGTGCTCGTTAAAATCAAACTAAACGAAGCCATTGTGCTCGTTGAAAACAAATACAAACTGTTGACGGTCGACAAACTTACTTAACAGACTGCAGAAAGCTTTTGCACTTGTCAAAATTACAAACATCTAGACAGGTCATTGCCTTGCAGTTAAATTTAAATACTGAACATTGGCCTTAAAAGTCCTAAACAAATCTGCTCCTCCTTACATTGACGATATGTTCTCAACGATGCCAACAATGAACAGAATGAACACTAGGTCATGTACGCGTAGACACCTGCAAATACCAACAGTTAGGCTAAACCTAACTAAGCAAGGGTTGCGCTATCAGGGAGCAACTTTATACAATATTTTAAATAAATCAAATAATTTAAGTGATATATCGGTTCATAATTTTAAGAAACTATTTATCAAAACATTTTTTAACAGTTTTTAAATTTGTTTGTTATTAGGTTTTCACTTATTTGTAATATTACTTTTCCTCTTTATAATTTTAGTATTATTGAAATATATAATTGTTTATGTATTTAATTGATAGAGGGCCCTGGGTAATATTAGCTTTTGCTAACCAGGTTTTACCCTCTTTAAATAAAGTTTCTATCTATCTGTCTTAAATATGGGAATTACAATTGAGCAATACAGAGCCAGAATTTGTGCTCACAATAACTTTGGTCACCAAGGTATATTTTGGAATACATTTTACATAATAACAATGCTGATCTTAATGTATTTTATTTGCCAACATTACAACGGCTCACAGAACAATATAAAAGTACACATTTTATTGTTGTTTAATGCTAATTGCACTCTCTACTTTACAAACAAAATTGGTATTAAAGATAAAATTCATTCTATATTTGGCAAAAGTTAATATAAAGACAAACAAATAATTCACAATAGCAATCAGTATTCATATTGTAAGCCCTAGAATCTGATAACACTTGAAATTATTATTTCAAGACCAAGGATTGGCAAAAACAGTTCAAGTCTTCTGCCAAGTAAATACGGTGATTACCTGTGATTTCAAGTCTCCTTATAAGGTGGTGCAATTTAGCACTTCTGATTGGATAATTAGTTGATGAACGAATAACTTTGATATAATTGTTTCTACATATAAATACATTATAGATTTCCATGTCCAGAAAAACACAAGGAAGAAAGATCTATGGTCAGGAAATGTACAAATAATGAGACCGGATTTTGTGCGAACTAAACATAGTCGGCTGTGTTCTATCCATTTTGGAGATGAAATGTTTGAAACTACATGCAGTGAAGCAAGGGCTAAACTAAAATCAAATGCTATTCCAACCAATTTTTTCTATCAACAGAAGGACAGGATTAGTAGATCTAAAAAATGTAAAGGTCCTTTTGAGTCATCCCTTTTAGCCTTCACCGTTGAACTTGAGGTGAGTTGGAAGTTGTTGTCAAGCTTATAATTTTAAGTAGTTCCATAGTTAGTGTTTAAGGAACTATTCATAAAGAAGTAGTAATACCCCTCATCTGGCCCCCAAAGGGATGCCGCCTAATTAAATATTCATGACATCATTTCGAATTTTGGGATTACATCATGACTTCTCGTGAACCTACACGACCCTTTAACCCTAATTATTTGTTCAGATTACATCATTAAACCTTCCGGATCCCTAACCCTAGCTTGTGTACCAGTAAGACCTGTCATTATCCTTTTAAATCCCCAACCGATCCATTACGTCATATTGGCATGATGTTATTACCGACTAGCCGCCGACTCCTTCTGATGATGGTATTATGTCATCAAAAGGCAGCTCTTATTTCTTTTAATAATATAAGAAATGCCTTTGTAATTATACACTTCGCCTCGCTACGGCAATGTGAATGTGGGACAGTAGGCAGCCCGAGAGCAGCGCATGCGAACGATCAATCTTGGCTAAATAATATAATCTGGAACTAAACAGAGTAACGAAGAAGCATCTTATACAGTACTTTCATACTAACTCGTCTCTAGACCAACAGAGATTTATACGATGGCCTTTATGATCAATTTAGATCTTCGACAATTCTACGGCATTTGCGTATAGCATTTGAGGAAATTTCTAGCAGGGAGAGGCATTAGTGGTGCAACTCACAAATATTTGCATGTCTTGGGAATAATTAGTTAGTTGAGGTATACATTAGGATTTTATCGGTAAACATTAGAGAATGTGGGATAATGAGGGTCCTAAACAGGATAGAGTAAGCGGGCAAGTTCAAACGGAAAATCGGTGTTGCCACCATAGTAAAAATACGTCGCGTTGAAAGAAAGTGATTAGCGAAAGGGTAGCCATAGCGAAAGGGTAGCCATAGCGAAACCGCGTAGCGTCCTTTCATTCGAATTCTGTTCTCTTACGAGTAACATCGGAAAGTTCTGTGCGGCGTATTTTGGAAAGTGTTTTGGGAAGTTATTACTGGATTTGATATCTTCTTCTTTGATAATAATTAAAGATGTCTCAAACGGTAAGTTGATCAACTGAACATTTACGAATAATATCTGTTTTATCGAATAAGACTCGAATGTATACTTATGAATTTTGCCTTCTTAGATTGATATAATGGACCTCATTAAGAGTTGTGAGAACGAGAGTGCTCTGGAGATCATAGAGCAAGCGTTTCGGCTTACTGAGGAGGAGAAACGGGCTGTTTTACAGCAACGGATTGTGTTTTGCACCAACGCTATGGCTGATGATATTCGTCGTGAGATCGAGACGCCGACTAATGTTGTCGAAGACCTTATGACCAACTGGAGTGACGAAGAACGGCGTCAGTTTAATGAAGACTGTGCCAACGACGAGTTATTGGTTCCTAACGACGAGAACAAGCAGCCTGAGTTTCCCAAACCGCTGGAAAGCCAAATCGGCGAAGGCAGTAAACGAAAGCACAGCGACGTCAACGAGTCTTCCCCTAAGCGCACGAAACCTGAAGAGTATTTTACCATCAAATCGGTGAAACAAGTAAACGTAAGAAAACTCAAGAACACAGGTACCGACTATACTGTACAATTTCACGATTTAAATATACATGGGGTTTCTTATGTTAGTCGTGTTTTGAACAGTGCTTTTAAGCACTTATTTCATCGTTTAACTGATGGCATGGCCCCCACGATCAAGTCAGGCTTATCCTCAACTCCCACCAACTCGATAAACCTATTTCCTTTCCCTTCCTTGCCCGAGACCGTTTGACCCCCGAGAGATTCTTAGCCGCTGTTGAACGTGTCGTGCAATCCAACGATCAGTTTACATTGGACGATTCGGTCAACGTGAATTTAGTTCATGTTGAAATGCCTCATGGGGGTGTAGGAAAACGGCGAGATGTGGTCAATCTTCAGAGTTATGTGAACAAAAAAGATTGCTTCATTCAAATAAAAAACAAAGATGAACTTTGTTGTGCCCGTGCTATCATCGTTGCCAAATGAGAGAAACCTTTACATTCTCGGCGATTTGGAGCTATAAACGAAGCAATGGTGTGTTCATTTATCGATCGTCAAAGAAAACTATGTATATGGTTCTGCTGTTGTTGTGTGGCGACATCGAATCCTGTCCAGGACCGTTACAAGAACAGTTAGACGAGTTTATGAAAAACAGAGGTATGAAAATGTTTCACCATAATATTCGTGGTTTGTTTGCGAACTTCCTCAGCTTACAAGAGCTTTTCGACCGCCATAAGAATATTGATATAATGACACTCTCAGAAACACATATAATTGATGAGCAGTACGACGACAATGAGAACTTGTTTAAAATCCCTGGATATGTATTTATAAAACGCAATCGAAAAGCTGGAAAGGGTGGTGGGGTAGCCATGTTTATTAGAGAAAGCGTTAAATGGGAAAGGCGACAAGACTTAGAAAATGATAATATAGAAAGTATCTGGATTGAAGTCTTCATTACGAATTCAAAAAGTTTACTCGTTGCAGCATACTATAGACCCCCAGAGGGATCGACTTATTTACCGGCGAATTTTAATGACAACTTTAATGACATGCTACGAGACAGTATAAAAGAAGAGAAAGAAATTATCATCTTGGGAGACTTTAACGTGAACTATTTAAAAGCAAATGAGCATAAGGACTTTAAGGCGTTATTTCGACTTTATGGTTTTCGTCAAATGGTCAAGAAACCTACTCGTATCACGAGAGAATCGTCTACATTGATTGATTTAATAGCAACTAACAACGCATCGGCAATATCAAAGTGTAGTGTATTTCCAACTAGTCTGAGTGATCATGATATGGTTGGTTGCATACGTAAAATACATCACATTAAGTATGCCCCAAAGGTTATTACGTGCCGGAATTATTCCAGATATGATCCAAATGCCATGAAAGAGGATTTGAAAAGTGTGAATTGGCAGCCAATTTATGATACAAGTAATGTAAATGTGGCGTTAAAGTATTTTAATGAATCTGTGAAAGCTATTTTCGACAACCATGCTCCGCAAATAGTTAAGAAAGTGAAGGGAAAACCATGTCCTTGGTTGAATTCTGACATAAGAAAAAGTATGATCAGCCGTGACCGAATGTTAAGAAAAGCTCGTAAAACTAAGAAGGATGATCATTGGAACGTATACAAGAAGTTGAGAAATGCGTGTAATAATAAGCTGAGGTATGCAAAAAGTACATATCAAAAAGAGTTAATTGAAGAGAATGCGACCAATCCTAGGAAATTTTGGAGCACAATTAAGGACATCTTCCCGAATAAAACTAAAGGAATGTCAGGAAGTGCAAATATTTATAATGATCAAAATCAACCGAGTATTTTCAGTAATTATTTTGCCAACGCTGTTCAGTGCCTTAAAGAAAATTCAATACCATTTGTGAATTTTATATGGAAACGACCAGTAGAAATGGTATTGCGAACACGACAAGTTTTTAAAATGCAATATATATCAAACGTATTCATTCTCAATGAACTGAAACAATTTAAAAGAAATAAAGCTACTGGAATAGATGAACTACCACCGGGTTTGCTGAAAGACAGTCGAGAATATATTTGTCATCCGTTGTGCCACATCCTGAATTTATCGGTTGAAACTTCTATGGTACCAGCAATTTGGAAAACAGCCAAGATAATACCGATACATAAATCTGGATCATATGATCAGCCAGAAAATTATCGACCTATATCAGTGCTGCCGGTTTTGTCGAAATTATTGGAGAAAGCTATTCATAGACAGTTTATAAATTTTCTCGAGGAAGAAAACTTAATATCAAAATATCAGTTTGGCTATCGGTCTAAGAGATCTACAAATTTAGCTGCCACCTTGTTAATAGATGATATAAGAAGAGAAGTCGATCGGGGGAACCTTGTTGGAGCTGTTTTTATAGATCTAAGCAAGGCCTTCGATACCATAAGTCATAGTGGCCTTCTTAGTAAATTACAAGCGTATGGTGTGAAAGATAATGAGTTACTTTGGTTTACTGATTACCTGTTTGGTCGACAACAGTATGTTCAACTAGGTGTAAATACGTCATCCACTCAACCGGTTTTTGGTGGGGTGCCTCAAGGCTCTATATTGGGACCTTTGTTATTCGTTGTATTTTACAATGATTTTGCAGATCAACTGACTAATTCGAGTGTTTTAAAATATGCTGACGACACTGTAATTTATTTTTCTGGAAAAGATGTAGAAGTCATAGAAAGAGCACTGTCACAGGATATAGAATCAATAGCAGAGTATTTCGATCAAAACGAGTTAGTGATAAATCTTAAGAAGGGTAAAACCGAAATAATGCTGTTCGGTACAGGAAAGAGGCTGTCAACACAACCACGTGGTTTGGAAGTAAAATACAGAGGACAGGCCCTAAATCTAACAAATTCATATAAATATCTTGGATATATACTAGATTCATGTCTAACACTAAATGAAAATTTCAATGCAGCCTACAAAAAGGCAACTAATCGTCTACGACTGTTATCCAAACTACGTGAACATGTAACGTCTGAAGCTGCATTCAAGATATTCCAAATGATGATACTCCCAATAATAACGTACAGTGGAATGATTAAACTGTTATTATCAAGAACACAACTTGCCAAGTATACTTCTATCGAAAATCGAGCTAGAGATATTGTTGGAAAAGAAATACATATTCCTCATTTGGAAAAGCTGTTGAAAAAGAAGGCATGTTTAACTGTGAGAAAGTGCTTGGATAATGAAGTATGTAGCAACTTTCAAGGATATTTCGAGATTAATGTTCACCAACAACATACAAGAAATAATTCTATTCTTGTGAAACTACCAAAAGTAAAACTTGAATATGCCAGACAGTCATTCTATTATGCTGCCGCAAAGATATATAATGACCTTCCAATTAGCATAAGAAACGAAAAAGATACTAAACGTTTTATAGGTCTGTTGGACACACATTTTGTGTGATCTTGGCTCTGGTTGACATTTATTTAATTAATTAATTAATTAATTTTATTTACTTTTTATTTATTTATTTTTGAGTTATTATGTTATAGTAATTTATCTGTTTATTTATTTCATTATGTATGTTGTATTTTTTACTCTCTATTACTATATATTATGTACTAGGTATATCTAGAAAGAGGACGCATAGTGATAACAGTATGTTAAATACTGAAATGTTTATCCTCTGTAAAAATTCGATAATAATAATAATAATAATAAAGCGAAATTGGATAGCGATCCACAATATAAATATATTCGAAGAGCAGAGCGATGCCTTCAAGGTTGTTTAGCCCGCGAACTCCACGAACAAGCCGGTGTTCCCCTGGGTCCATGTGGCATCGAAGAGGTCAAAAAGTTCCAAGCTGTTCTCCCTGGTTACCAAGGAACACTTGAATGCGCTAATCTATTCAGGTCCCAAGGCTGACAAACACCTGTACCTTTATCACCATGACAACCATTATGACGTCATCACGAGTATGCCTGCGTTCCTCACCCGTAAAAAGTATTGCCATCAATGCAAAAAGGGCTACGACAAGATCACAGACCATCCGTGTGGTGACCTGTGTAAACTGTGCAACACACAAAACTGTCCAGTCGTCAAGTGGAAATTCTGTCAAGACTGCAACCGTTTCTTCAAGAGCGATGAGTGCTTCGCCCGTCACAAGGACGCCACCGGGCAGAAGAAAGCTCTTTGCACTTCCCTGACCAAGTGCCAAAAGTATCAACGTGTCGTCACGAGAGCCACCATCAACGACCATCACTGTGGCCTAGTACGATGTACCGTTTGCCAGAAATACGTCGAGCCCGACAACCATCCAGAAGAACCAACCAACTGAACAAAACACTACCAACGAATTCCTCGACGACGATGTGACTGTAGATAACGACAATGGTGGCGACGAAAGAGATCAGAATCTGATGTTCTTCGATTTCGAGTGTACACAAGACGACGGTCAGCATATCCCCAATCTCTGCGTGGTTCAGAATGAAAGTGGCGATGAGAAAGTGTTCTTGGGCCCCAACACCAAAAGACGAATTCTGCGATTGGTTGTTCCAGAAAGAAAACGCCAACAGCACCTTCATTGCTCATAATTTTCAGGCCTACGATGGGTATTTCATTCTCCAGTACCTCTACAAAAATGGTATCGTTCCTGAAGTTATTACGCATGGCGCTAAAATCCTCTCCCTTACCATTCCACAGTTGAACATTAAATTCATTGATTCTTTATGTTTTATACCCATGCGTCTGGCTGACTTTCCTAAAACTTTTGGCCTCATTTTTAACCGCGCCAAGAACCAAGACTACGTTGGATCACTTCCAGACGCCAAGTTTTACGACCCTGAAGGCATGAGTCCTGGCGATCGCGAGAAGTTCTACGCATGGTACCACAACCTTCAGAGTCAAGACTACGTCTTCGACTTCCAAGAAGAAATAGATAGATAGATAGATAGAATAACTTTATTTAACCACGCTGACCCCGTCAACCGAAGCTGATTTCCACAGGGGGCGTGTAAAAAAATAGGAATACAATAGTTAATGTTATTTACAAAATATGAGGCACAGTTATGGTGTCCAACAAGCAACATAGCAATATTCAAAATATTTACAAAATATGAGATATAGAAAAAGTAATAAAATTTATGAATAAGTAACTATTTACAGTAATACAATGTTTGTTTTTGTCACGATTGAAAAATGTGAGTAGCAATTTGCTTTTTAAAACAAGAAAGGGATTTACTCTCCCTGATTTCGTTTGGAATAGAGTTCCATAGGTGAGCACCGTCATACATGAAACTGTTTTTCATATTGTTGGTGCGTGGTTGTGGTAAACAAAGACTACTTGAAATGTCCCGAAGTTGATAGTTTGTCACCTCACTTTTATAAGTAAAAAGGTCAGTGAGTGACTCGGGACCCATTTTGTTTAAAATTTTATACATCATTTTTGCTTTTACCCTTTTTCTCATCATTTTAAGTGGCTCCCAGCCCAGGGCATGTAAAGCAATAGAATGATCTATATCATTGCTCATGTTTGTGATAATTCGAGCAGCTCTATTTTGTAGTTTTTGAAGTCTTTTTGATTGTGTTTCGCCAAACACATCCCACACTTCACAACAATAATCGAAGTATGGGCGAACGATAGCATTATATATGGAGATAAATGTATCTTCATCAACAAAAGGTTTGACACGACGGAGGGCAGAGATTCCTGCTGTTATTTTTTTGCAAATATTTTCAGTATTACTCTTCCAAGATAAATGCTGGTCAATTGTTATTCCAAGCGTTTTGCATTCATAAACTTGTTTAATTGGTTTATTTTCAATGACAATATTTGGGGGAGCATTTAAAGTACTTTTTATCTTTGGTTTTGAGCCAATCAACATAAATTCAGTTTTAGCTACATTTAAGCTGAGTTTATTGGCCATCAACCATTTTTTAAGGTTTTCTAAATCAGAATTTACTGCAATTTCAATATCAGTAATCGAGTCACCAGAAGCTGTGAGATTTGTATCATCAGCAAAAAGCCGAGGTTTTGTATTATTAAGACAATGAGGTAGGTCATTAATATACAATAAAAATAATAGTGGTCCTAAGATAGAACCTTGAGGTACACCACATCTGATCGAACGTTCTGATGAGACAAATCCATTAATTTGACACTTCTGGCTTCGATTTGTTAGATATGATTTTAGCAAGCAAAGAGCCTGTCCTTTTATTCCATAGAACTCCAATTTTTTTAATAGAATTTGATGATCAACTGTATCAAATGCTTTTTTCAAGTCAATGAAAACTACTAGGTTAAACATTTTTCTGTCTAAATTCACATACCAGTCATTTGTACAGTCCAGTAATGCTGTAGCTGTAGAGTGAGATTTCCGAAAACAAAATTGGGAATTACTTAGCAGTCCAAATTCAGTTAAATAATTGTACAGTAACTGAGTTACTGTCAGTCACATGTCGATATTCTTCGCCGTTGCTGCCTCGAGTTCCGCGAAATCTTCAAGAACGTGACCGATATAGACCCCTTCGCCCAATGCTTGCGCATGCCTCAGCATGCAATTTGGTTTTCCCCAAGACATTCCTCAAAGAGAACACTATTGCCGTCATCCCTCCCTGTGGTTACAAACCCGAAAACAAACAGTCGGTCATTACGTTCAAGATGCTTACCTACATCGCGCACCGAGACAATATCGCCATCCGCCATGCTCGCAATCATGGAGAGCAGCGTATTGGGAAGTACCTCATCGATGGTTTCAACGCCAAGACGAACACAGTGTAGGAAGTGCAGGCTGTTTGTGGCACGGATGTCCTCGGTGCTATGCCAGAGACACGGTGAATCTGGTCAGCGGTATGACTGCATGATCTCCACCAACGAACCCTGGAAAAAATCAAGTTCCTAAAAGACAACGGCTACAATATCGCTGAGATTTGGACCTGCAACATCGACCGACAGCTTGCTACAGATCCTGATATGATGAGATTCTTCGAGAACTTCGAGATCTCCGAGCCCTTGGAACCTCGCCACGGGTTCTTTGGTGGAAGGACAAACGCCACACGACTATTCTACGAGGTACAACCCGACGAGAAAGTCCGATACGTCGACTTCTGTAGTTCGTACCCATGGTGCAATAAGTATGGCGAATATCCGCTTGGCCATCCTGAGATCATCACCGAGAACTTTGGGCCGATCGATCAATACTTTGGCTTGGTAAAGTGCAGCGTCCTTCCTCCACGTCAGCTCTACCATCCTGTTCTTCCCTACAGAACTCAAGGAAAGCTCATGATGCCTTTATGCCATACTTGCACCGACAATCTCCAGCAAGAACAATGCTGCCATTCCGATGCTGACCGAACTGTCCATGGTACGTGGGTCACCCTCGAGCTCCAAAAAGCGTTGGAAAAGGGATATCGTTTGGTGAAGGTCGACAAAGTCTGGCACTTCCTTGAACACAACACCGATGGGCTCTTCAAAGACTACCTGGACACGTTCTTGAAAATCAAGCAGGAATCGAGTGGATTTCCCAAAGGCTGCGACACCGACGAGAAGAAAGCCCAGTACATCGCAGAGTACGCTGTCAAAGAAGGTATTCGGTTGGATCCGAATCATATCGTGAAGAATCCTGGTCTGAGGGCGCTGTCTAAACTGATGCTGAATTCCTTTTGGGGTAAGTTTCATCATGTTATATTCTTAAGGTTAGAGAAATAATTATTCCGTTTTAGGGTTAGTATATCACACATAAATGTACATTAAGTATTTTTCTGTGTTCTAGGTAAATTCGCACAGCGTCCCAATATGACCCAGGTGAAGATGATATCGGATCCTGCCGAATACTTTGACTTGCTGTGCAGCGACAAAGTGACCGTGACCGCTGCCAACTTCATTAACGACGAGATCATGGAAGTCCACTACGAGAATGTCGACGTATTCATCGAGGCCAACGGCAAGACGAATGTGGTCATTGCTGCCTTCACCACTGCCCATGCTCGCCTGAAGCTCTATGGTGTCCTGGAGCAACTTAACCATCGCGTCCTATATTTTGATACCGATTCCATAATCTATGTGTCGAAAGAAGCAGATTGGGAACCACCCACCGGTTCTTACTTGGGTGAACTCACAGACGAGCTAGACGGGAACCATATTACAACCTTTGTTTCAGGAGGGCCTAAGAACTATAGCTATAAACTGAACAATGGCAAAACCGTATGTAAAGTTCGAGGCATAACTTTAAATTATAGAACTCAGCAAGACGTCAATTTTAATGTCATGCAGAATATGGTCAGAGGTGTAGGTCCAGAACTGTAAGTAAGTAACTGTAGATATACCCTTTAAAATTGTACGGGATAGAAATAATAAGAGTGTGTTGACAAGGAGCGAGAGTAAGGATTATCGTGTAGTGTATAATAAGCGTGTGATTATAAATAATTATGATACTTTACCTTATGGATTTTAACTTTGTGTGTTTGTAAATATTAGTGGTTCTTAGGGCATGTGATTTTTAACTTTGTGTGTAAATAGGAAATTGAAAAATATATTTTTATGAAATTCACTTTTGTCTTGTGGTAAAATATAATGCAGGGTGTGGGATTCGAACCCACCTACACTAGGACTTTAAGCTAGCGCCTTAATCCACTCAGCCACCCCTGCACTTATACTCATGGGTTTTTATTTTCAGTTTATAAATGAAATGAATCATAAAATGAGGGGTCAGGTGGGGGTATGGAGTGATTTATGGATAAGCGGGAGACCGAGCACATCAAGATGTATTTGTCAAACGGGCCCTCAAAAAAGGCCCCCGGGGCCAATTTTGAAGGGCGTATCCCCAGAGAAAGGGCCAAAGGGCCACGAAATAGGCCCTCAGGGCCATTTTGTAAACTTATCGATATAAATGTTATATGTAGTGAACTAAACTATTCAGTTGACATCATGCCTCGGATACGTTAAGATTATCCGATCTGTGGAAAGAAAAGTTTATTGAGATTAGCAAACCATTTGGCGAACTTTCACCAACTACCCTCGGAAGAAAGGCAATCTCACTTGATCCGTGCCAGAGCTTGTCCTTTAGACAACGAAGCTCTATTAAAAGAATTACATAGACTGATCCGAAACACTAAAGTTTCGAAACTTCTTAAATGGTATAAATGAAAGTTCGTATTGCTAAACCTATTCAGTTTCATCATGTACTCGATACAGTTAACACATCCCTTTGGGCTCTTAATTTCTGGTGGAACCAAGACTGGAAAGACAACTTTTGTCAAACAGTTGCTAACCAACGCAAATGTCATGATCGATCCTCCGGAAAATATTGTTTATTTTTATTCCGAGTATCAGGACACGTTTACTGAAATAGAGACCCTAGTTTCCGGTATTCAATTTGTCCAAGGTTTACCTGATTCCATGTTGGATAGTATCAATCCAGAGACGCGGAATTTATTTATCATTGACGATATGATAGGAGAAAAAGATGCCGTGATTGCTAAATTATTCACGAAAAAGTCGCACCATGGAAACCTCAGTGTAATTTACATCGTACAAAATATGTTTCATCAAAGCAAAGATCACCGAACTATATCACTTAACGCCAGTTATCTCGTTTTAACCAAAAATGTCCGCGATGCTAGTCAGGTGGTCCACCTTGCCAAACAGCTGTACCCGAGCAATACCAAATTTTTCCAGCAGGCTTACCAGATGGCCACAAAAGAACCGTATTCTTATATATTTGTTGACCTAACACCAACATGTCCCGATGAAATACGACTTCGATCCGGAATCTTCCCGACAGATACTCATTATGTCTACGAACCTCGCGTATAAAAATACAGTGCTGTCAAATGCGTATTCATTTGAGGATGTCCTGCCGTGTGAAGAGGAACCACGATGTTTTAAAAGTATTGGCAAAGTGTAAACCTTCTATGCGAAAAGCGATCATAAAAGCTGCAGATACAGATTTATTGGAAGCTATAACCGAGTGCCTATTGAACATTTGCCGTGAAACGATTAAAATTAGTCCAAAAACGTATAAAAAGCTTGTACCATACTCAGATCATATTGAGGCTGTCACTGATAAGAGAAACCCGATCACGAAAAGGAGAGTTATTTTACAAAAAGGAGACGGATTCTTACCTTTTCTACTCACTCCTGTCTTAGAACAATTGGCGAGCTTTCTAACCAAATAATGGAGCATGTCAAAAGACTGATTCTGGTCCCTGAACACATGGCTACAAAGAAACCCTTGATTCTTCCACTGACTGCTCAAGTGAACCAACTGGATTCAGAAATGGACAGTTTGATGCAACGTCAAGATATAACACAAGACGATAAAGTGAAGTTGTATAATCAGACCTTTCAACGCTATCTCAATTACTATGACAAACGAATGCATCGACCTGTTCCTGTAAGTATTGCCCATACCCAACCTATCGCAGCAGAAACAGAATCCGAACCTTCAACAGAGACAACGCCTGAACCACATGGAGAAATCGAGAGTGATATAATAGAAAGTGTACCTTCCACAATGAAATCAACAGCTGTACAATTGATCAGGAAGATAAAAGCAAATAAAGATGTGGTTGGATGGAACGATCAAGGGCAAATGGTTTTTGAAGGAAGAACTATTTCGGGTACTAACGTCATTGATTTAGTGAACGATACTCTGCGCCAAAGAAAGAATTTCAACCCTGCAGGATGGCTGGCAACTGTTCGCAAAAGCTTTAGGACGTTTCAATGTACCCGAAGGAATCGTCAGAAACGAAGAGCGTCTACATTTGGTGAAGGAATATAGGAACAAGCCTTCATCTGCTTCTAGCGACCCCCCTCTGACGCCCTCACTACAGTCTCCAGGAACACCAGCGAAACCAAGAAAGAAACGTAGAAACAAAAATCCATATAAATGGCATTCATAATATTTTTTGTAAACATTTTATTGAATAAATATTTTTTTACAATTATAACGTGTCTTTTTATTCTTACACAAAATACCATTTACGTATAAAATTACGAACTAATGTACCGTTCCACTCCTTTTGATCAGTAAATATACTAACAATAGTTGACATGGGAATATTTCTACTACGATGTAAAGCATAAAATAAACAGTATTGTCCACACACACGAGAAATTACGAACTAATGTATCGTTCCACTCCTTTTGATCAGTAAACATACTAACAATAGTTGACATGGGAATATTTCTACTACGATGTAAAGCATAAAATAAACAGTATTGTCCACACACACGAGACCACAGTGACTGTAAAGTCTTTTCATTCCAAGTAAATGTACTGCTATGATCTTGTAGAAAGGTTTGAAAGTTTCTGCTGTAAAATTCTGGGCTTTGTCCATAAGAGTCGAAGAATTCTCCTTTTCCATCCAATGTGACGTAAACAGCTACCCAGTGTGTACCTGGTCCATCGCTGGGATCCACGTTTATAATAAAACCTCTAGGTCTTTTCTGTATCTGACTTGGTAAACGATCCGAGGGTAAAACATCGGTAAACACTGATTTGGCATATGGGTCATTTTGTAAGACACAAATCAGTTGATGTGTGTTCATTTTAGCTTCTGAAATCACTTAGCACGTTACGGCTGGCATCAATCTCGATAAGATTTTGAAATTCTCCAAGCACCACGATATTTATAGCCCCAGTTAGAGCCGTACCGAACTTGCATTCTAGGGAGGACGTTCCCATCCTTGATAGGTTGAAAATGATCTCCAACACATAGATCAGCTGTTAAATCAAACACATACAGGGTATATGCATTTGCATACTCGTCTCGAGTAATACCGTTGCCTTGATTCTGAAACATCTTCTTGGTACCAGCATACAGCGTTTGGAATGCTGAAACATAGTTGGTCCCTGCTGCTCCGGCAAACTTTAGGTGAAGTGGTTTGCCAGGCCGGTGTTCTCCATTCACAGATAATGCAAGAAATGTTGTGTCGTAGTTCTTAAAATTGAAAGGATTCTTGTTATAAACTCCGTTGTAAGCATCTGCATCCACCATCCCAATCACAACTCTATCAGGAAGCAGTCCTTGGAATATATTCTGTTGATCTCCAGACATGTTTCCCGTTGGTACGGAGAACACTTTGCAGTTTACACGATTGATAGGGTACTTGGCTGTGATATGTTGAAGGGCCTGGGTATGACCTAGCATTGTAGTGGACGAAACGTTAACACGGCGAGCGCGAAACACGCATTATTCCAGAACCACTTAAACCCAGGAGCTTCTGCGGATGAAACCAGGCAAAAGGGAGCTCTTGATCTCACTAGCTTGAGCTTGATCGGAACAGCGCCAAGGATATAGCGTTCTTGCGCGAACAGATCCGAATGAATTCTTCCTTCCATCGCCACAGACTTGCTTAGGCTTGTATGCGCGTGATGTTCCTTTAATCCTTTGTTCGCATCGGCAACTTCTGCTAGTGGATTGACGGCATCCATCCATCCAGCCTGGTCTTTGTAGAACAACGCTGAAGTTAAGTGAGACGATTTAGCGTCTTTGCTAAAGTTCAATACAGTTTCTATATATGCTCGGTAAGGATACGAAGTGCTTGATGGTGTGACCAGTTTGTTGTTCAGATAAATTTCCACTTGAGAAAATAAGGCATGCATCCATAAATTAACAGGACCCACTTGGGCGGTGTCAGGTAAGTTAGTTCCATCTCCATTCGTTATCTTTGCTTTTACGTGAAGGTAACTGTTTGCCAGATCGGTGTAGACATCAGAATTTGCGGCACACAGAAACTCGATAGTGTCCGAAGTTCCAATGCTTGAAAAGAGGATCGATGTCTTCCCAAAATCCTTTATTCATTTCAACTTGAGTGTCAGGAACAGAAAATAAGTCCAGTTCAGATTTTCCACAGGAACAGGAATCTTTATGTAAAGTCTCGTAGCCTTGTGCCATTATTTAAGAAAAGTAGGTTTTTCTTGAGATGTTTTCCGCCTCTTGGTCTGTGAGCGATTGGTAGATTTCGATGATGCATTGGTTTTTATAGATGTTTTACGTTTGCGACCGCCTCCTGATTGGTTATCCATGAGTTGTTTAGCACCCTGTCGAGCTATATCTTTGACGGCTGCGACACCACGACCTTTGACAGCTTGCTTCACACTTTTCCCGGCCAGAACATCCTGACTGACATCTGTCGCTGCTTGCAGAGCTCTCCGTCCAATTGCTTGTGCTCCTCGTTTCACCAGAGGTATTGCATATCGGGCAATACTTTTAAAGAAACTTCCAATACCATAGCCTCTTTGAATCCGTGCACCTCTAAAACCAGATAGACTTCCACCTCGCTGTCCTCGTAAATAATATTGTTGAAACTGCTTTGCATCTGGAACGATTGTAGTTCTCATCTTTAAATAAAATACTGTGATCTGAAGTGTAGTGTCACTGTCACGATCGACTTTCCAAATTCAAATGAGACGTTTTCGTTTTTGTCGTGCTTTATATCTATTTCACTTTTACGGGTACGTATTGAAGGTTGCGGAAAGTAACGTTAACATTTTCCCCGTATTTTCCTTTCGTATTCACAATTCGTAGAAGAGGCACTTTGACGTCGCCAACAAACTGTACATCCACCACATTTGTGTAGAGGTATATGGATGAAAAGCCCGCGTTTATATCTGCTACGTAAGGACTCGTTGTTTTCTTCATAATCACTGCATCCTGCTCGAATCCTAAAGTCGTTGCGATATCACCCGAAAACCATACAATTGCGCCTTTTTTCACATCGACTATCACTTTGAGCGTATTTTTATTATATGTAAACTTGATCTTAGCTTGTCCTTTTTTCGTCATACAATGGTTTAAATCTTTAACCAGGTTTGTAACACTGTTGTATTGTGTGCCTTGAATGATGCCCACTTCATCTGGACCTGTGCCATTAATGTTGTAGAGAAAGGTTTGCTGATTGCCTTCGCGTATCGTGCTCCATGTATGAGGATAATTAAACTCGGAAAGGGCTACTTCCCAGTCCCCTGTCAGCTCTAACGTTTCAGCGAGCTTCACTTTAAAATTCGCAACAGAATTGTCCGGGAAATATTTTATAGAACTATTACTTGGGAGCGTCAAGTAAAACTGTGTTAGTCCAGTTGCCATATGGCGGTTTTTGGCTCAACCTTGCTGTGAAGGCCCCCAAACAGGTTTTTGCAGTTTTTGTATCTTTGAAACATGGAGATTCATAATCTGGATAGTGCCACCTTGGCACCCGTGGGGAAAAAGAATTATTGAAGGTTTTATATAGACAAGTTCTATTATGGCCACCATATTGAAATTCAAGGTGGCTGCATAACAAAATTCACTGCCTTGCCCTTCGCTATACTGTTTAAGTGTGTTACACGGACAATAACGGTAATAAATAGTGAAAATTTTAATCTAAAAAATAAACTTATTGTAATGTTAAGTATATCGGATTGGATTACGGTTGTTGTTATAATAAAGCTTACATAAAGTAGTGCGCTATCGACCGAGCAATTTGCAAGCTCAGTTGAAAGCAGGAATCAGCCATTTTTCTTATAAGTAGCTTTTTGTTCGTGTTGAACTCTGATGAATTAGACTTTAGTGAAAACATTTATATGGTGCAATCAAGAATGCTAATAAAGTTAAAGCAAGATATGACTGCATGAAGTTTCAAATGTGGGATTACAAACAAACTATTGATCAATGCACGGCAACGAAGAGTCAAAAAAATTATTGAAACGAGTAAGATAGGAAATTGAAATGAATCCAAATGTTATAATCCAATGCCACCTATCATGTGTTGCTTCATATACTTCTTCGTCTCATATTCCAATGAATTAAAACGTCAAGGTCATCAAGATACAGTAGAAACTTTAAGTCAGACCTTGGCTACAGAACGAATACGACGACATGAAGAAAAATTTTAGAAGCATGCGAACTACGCCAAGATATTTGGGGAAATCAAGTACGCACCAGGTTACTTGGTGCAGTCAGCGACAACCTTACTCCTCAACAGGTGAATCTACAATCAATTTCAAAAGTCGTTGGGACACCTGAGATTTTCTATCATATACTTGATCTACATCATCTATTTGACAATGGGGCTACTTTCCCTCCACAATGAAACGTTAAAACTAGGCAGAGGAAAATACCGAAACATTTATATATATGTTCCCGCTAATTGTGGCAAAACCTTCCTTTCTTTCTTAAAAACGATCTTCGATTGTTTTCTTAACCCTGCTTCGGGTGCCGTGTGGCTTGGCGTAGAGACGGCAGAAGTAGTGTCATTAAATTATTTCCGCTGGAAACCGTCACTGATACCGTGGTGTGAGCTCTTACAAGTTCTTCAAGGAGATGTCGTTCATTTTCCTGTTGCTAAAAATGTAATGAATAGAGACATATTGTTCTGGAGAAAGATACCCCTTTCTTTGCAACAAGTGATCGCGCTCCTCTTGTCCTTATAAATGGTGGGTCTATTGACAGAGTTAACACGGAAATGATACAAGTGAGATGGCACGTATTCAAGTTACACCGACAGATACCACAAGACGAACAAAAAGAGTTAAAACCATGTAATTCTTGTTTTTCAAAGCTTATTTTAACTAACAGTCAGCAGTAATCAACATTACACGCAGTGTCTTTTCCGGGTATGACGTAATCTCTCAAGTGTCTCTCGATACTCGCACGATACTCACCACGGTACTCACGTCCCAAAATCAAAATATACCACAAGAGAGTAGTTGTTTTCCCGTTTTCTCATATTTGATAACTTACTTAATACGTTTGTAAAATGTAACTAATATGATTAAACGACTTATGCGCTTGGAAAATAAGTTTGTCCACGATACTCGCTTATGTGCTAAAGAAACCTGATCTATTCTGTTTATATTTATAGTTTGAGTGAGTACCGTGAGTCAATTATGTGTTGTTTAAGTTCATTTAAAATAAAACTCACATAAAAAATAGCAAAGTTGCTTCCCTTTAATAGAATTAATAATACTGTTAACTTTTAATGACCATTTTCTTGCTATTATCACTGTAATGAGGGCTTATTGCCATAAACATGAGGGTGAGTATCGTGGTGAGTATCGTTATATGAAGTGCGCGGAATGTTGTTAAAATTAATATTTCGTTCTAAATCCTTTCCATTGTATGACGGCGTCAACGCGTTTTGGCATACTTAATAAGAGATTGTGAATAAAAGTTACTGAGGTTTGCATTACAGTTTTGCGTACTCTTGTCTTGAATTGACACCAAGTTTCGTTTATTATTCGTTCGGCGATAACCTAATTCTTTCTTAACTATGTGAAACAGGTTTTCGATTGGATTTAGATCTGGAGAACGTGCAGGAATAGTAAATAGTTTAGCTGCTACATCATCAATCGCTCTCATCGCAGCCTTACTGGTTTACGATGGATCGTTGTCCATGGTAAACAACTTTTCTTTACTTCGATGAGAAAAGAGAATTGGGAAGTTTCTTTGCACAAAATCACTGAAATATTTCCCATCCATATGCTCATATTCTTCCAAGATAACTCCTTTCCCGAATGCAATAGCAACAACGAGGTATAACCACTTTCCACCAGGCAATTCTTTTGATCCCTTACTTGTTATCGGGAGCCCTTCCACACTTTTTCTCCATATTTTCCCTTTCGGAGCAACAGCATCCGGCATCGGCTTGCTCTTGTATTCAAACGACACTCCATCCAAATACAACGCGATAATTGTATGAAAAAAATTTGGCTTGCTCTTCAATATTTCTCTACATGTACGCGCAAATTAATTGTTGCCTCTTAGTGCAATTACGGGAGGTGAGTACCCCCTTTTTTGTGCTTGCAAAAAATGGAATCCCAGACACTTAATTTCCCTGTAGAATGTTCCATAGGACAAATCAGACGCATGCGATGTTTACAATTACGTTCAAAATGCACACCCTTTACGTCATCATGACTCTAATATTATTGCACACGCTTGAAAGAGAATGTATATCTTGATTTAATCAGATGTTCCGTCATGATTTTCAATATTCCGGATTTTTAAGAATTTAGACTTCTATGTATCTGCTTGAAACGCCTATATTCCTCATGAAATTATTGCGAGATATTATTACACAACCCCTCGTTTTACGTACTATTGAATTTGTGAAATGATAGTACCTTGAAGCTGATAATTCTTCTCCTCTATAAACCTATTAACTTTCCACAACCATCGTGAATGTGAAGTCTTATATATTTTTTTATGTTAGGGCCTGGAAATTTGGAATTCGGACAATCAATTTCAAAAGTCGTTGTGACACCTGAGATTTTCTATCATATACTTGATCTACATCATCTATTTGACAATGGGGCTACTTTCCCTCCCTCCCGTCCCGCTCCCTTTACAATGTTGTCTAGCGAAACATGTTATCATTTCGACGAAATTCGCAGTAGATATGGCGTACAACATTGATCAGGGGCCCAGGGGGAGCACAAAAAAGAGGAAATGAGTCAAAAAAACTTGTGAGTGTCCCAACGCTTTTGAAAATGATTGTAGTCGTGTAAGGACTGACAAGGGAGGTGAAAATCGTGGAATTGCATGGTTTATGCTCAATCACCCAGAGCGAGGCCCAGGGAGAGGCAGCATTATTGCTGGTCGTAGTGCACATAATCAAAGGCAAGAAAGGCTCTGGCGTGATGTCAACTATGGTTGTACACATGTTTTCTATTCACTCTTTTATTACATGGAAGAACAAGGTATTCTTGATCCAACAAATGAAGTACACATGTTCTGCCTTCATTATGTTTTTATTCCAAGATTAAATCAGAATCTTCTAATGTTTAAAAATGGTTGGAATCTTCATGGTCTAACAACAGAAGAAAATAAGACCCCAACACAGTTGTGGGTTCGAGGGATGTTACAGGCAACATCCAACAGGGTTTCATCAGAACTCTGGGAGCCATCCACACAAGTATGTTTGTACATTCAAAAAATGGTTTTATTAGGAAAAATTAAGAAATTAACATTTGTCATGTTTTGGATTTAGGAAGAGCTAGATTTTTATGGAATCGACTGGGATGGACCTGTGCCTTCTGCATCTTGGGGAAGTTTAACCAGTGATGATGTTATTGTTGTTCCAGAAATAAACAACTATTTCAGGTGACCGACTTGTTTCATTGCAGCACAACATTAACCCTTTGGGACAATCAGAAAATTATGGTATTGACATTTATGAAAATACTTTAGCATTTATACTGAATGTCTTGGCATTTACCTCTTCTACACAGTAATTGTAATAGCAAATTTACATAAGAGGGTAACTTTAATTTCAACAATACTATAACTTTTATATTATAAAATGCATTGCTGTAAAGGAATATGAACACAGAGCATTCTGAGTTTTTTACAAAACAAACTAAAATAAAGCAGAGCATATCACATATCTGGTTTGTTTATTAAACAGAATTAAAAGCTTTTCCATCACTGGAAAATGCTACTTCCAGACTTGCTTTGAAAGTTTCAAAGTTCATATTTGCCATAACCTAAGGTATAGCTTCAATAAGCATGTTGAGGCAAATATACCAGTGGTTTCATCATCATTCACATCCACTTGAATTTTATGGATGGGTGGTTGTGGCACAGTTGTTGACCCTGTGCAGAACTTGATGTATTTCTTCAACCCTGGAAACACCAATTTGTACAAAAGTCAGAAATGGATCTTCAACAATAAATGTTAAAGGTGATATAATGCAATGTAAACAAACGATGTAAACAGAAATGGGGACATGCGCAGAACGGACTTGACTGCACCTGTAAAGGACCATTTGTTTCTCCGCGATGCGACTCTTGCATTCAAATGTGCGACGGGCTGTGCCCCAGAATACCTAACAAGACAGTTGGTCACAAGAGGTCAGATCTCTGGTCGTGTTACACGTAATAATCAACAATTAAATATTCCGTTATGCAGAACTGCCACTGGTCAACGGTCGCTTAATTTCAGAATTGTAAAAATATGGAATTCTCTTGATGACAATCTGAAATCATGTAAAAACGTTGCTATTTTTAAGAGAACACTTAAGAGTCAACTACTAAATGAATTTTTAAATAAGGAACAATAGACTACTTATATCTTATCTTATTTTATTAGTAGTATTTATTATAATTGTTGTGCATGGAAGATTTAGTTATTACTATTTTAGTAGTAGTAATAGTATTTATATCTTTGTATGTTATATTATAAAGATCTTGTTTTCTATACTTGTAAATTGCTCACCGAAAAACCCCAAAGGGGAGTGTTCAATAAAAATTTCATTCATTCATTCACTGCAATCAGCTTCATTCTCTTTCTTTATATATATATATAAAATGCATGGAAGAGATGTAAATTATAAAAAAAGAAACAAAGTGAATAACACCTTTTTCTCACCTGTATCTCTTCACCCACAGTACTAGTACTATTGCACATTTCTTTATGTCTGTGCCAGAGAGGAAGTGGCACACTCATGTTGCAACTGATGCATTCTACAGATGGTGATTTGGATGTATCTATCTGCTCTTCACATCCTGATGTCTTAAAAGGAGGGAGAAATGTTAAAAATCTAAAACTGACTGCAAACATGCATGGCCACATAGGTAGACTAGATAGGGTCATGACCTTTCTTACTAGGGGACATAATTGAAGCACTGATTTAATGCATAAACCAAAATTAACCAATTTTACCTTAAAGGGAAATGGCAATAAAAATTAATGTTAATCTTATTTGAAAGAACTTTTAAAATTATATATGAAGACCTTTTACAGATTTTCCATATCGTTCTTGGTTCTGTAAATATTTCACTTCTTTTTAACAAAGAACATTGAACATTCCGCCATCTTGGATATGCATAACCATCCTTGGATATGCGTGACGTCACAACCAGGGTAGAAATGTTTTTTATATCGGCAATTATCGAGTCATTATAGATGCTAAATCGCAGTTGTTTTGGGTGTTGTATACTTTTAAGTGAACTAGCAATCTATTTGAACGCATTCCACTGATATTTGGGCAATTATTTACAACTTTTAGAATGTTTACCCTGGTTTTGACGTCACTTAATTAGATCTAATTATAAAACAAGATGGCGGATTGCAGATATTTTTGTTCACAGATATTTCAAAAATTAAGTAAGTTACGCGGAAATTTTAAAAGGTCTTCATATATTATTTTAAATGTTCTTTCAAATGAGACAAAGAACATTTTTATTGCCATTTCCCTTTAACTACAGGATCTCTAGTTAGATCCTTCTGCAAGGGTCTGATGTACCCTATGGCTTGCCCCAGTTGATGGGATTTCAACTATTTCTAAATTTCGACATCCACCTGTTTCTTTGATTTTTGGATATGCGGACTCGAAGGTTTCTTTGACATGTCCATATCCACCCCGTTTATTGCTGAACACGATTCTTTGATCACCAAGGCATGCATCTTTTCGGCACGGTTAGGAACGCTGTCACATCCGACATTTGAAAGACAGACAAACTGATGTGTCCACGTATCTTTTGGCTTCCATTTCTTTGGATACGGGCCCGGCCACGAAAATTTATTCCTGCTACCACGATCAACCTTTCCAGTTGTATTTGTACAGCTGTAAGGGGCAAACAGTCGAACCATTTCATTTCGTGGACTCTTGTTGACTGTGGTGGATCCAGTTGGTACAGGGTTTTGGAGAATACTAACGGCTTGTGTTAACAGTGTAACTGCACGTTGCTGTTCAGACGCCATTTTTCACTTTCAGGCTGGTGAGGCCACGCTGTTTCATATTCCCTCCACTTTAAATTACTCAGTAAATTATTTCGATAAATTATAATAATTTACCGAAATTATTTTACTGTATTGCGTTACACACAATGTCGTTACACATAATGTCCTCGATCTACACATAATGTCGTCTTTACACAAAATGTCGTATTTACACAATGTCCTCGACGGTCACACATTGGTGTTTGTGTACCTAATGTCCCTCTGCACACATAATGTCCTCTGTGCACACATGTCGTATTTTTACCACATAATGTTTACTGCAAAACGAATGACCTTTTTGACCGCAAAACCGCTTCATATAAATGATGCTGCAAGTTTAAATGTTCAATGTTTTCTGGTGAAAATAAAATAAAGTACATGTAGTCTTTATTTTTTAGAATTGATTTCCTATATTTGTAACCTGCCAATTACAAAAATGGAAATAGATACAAATAAAGGAATGTATAAAACTATATAAACTATGAACTAAATCAGCCTATAATTATTTGATGATTCTCAAGTTAATTTTCTCTACTACAGGGAATAAAAACAAGGAGAACACAAAGAAAACCATCTGAAAAGGTGGAAGAGAGGAAGAAAAACCATGGTGCGTATTTTAGTTTTAAGACACTATTACATGGTGCAACGACTTGTGAAACCTGTGTGGCAACGCTATTGCAAAACAGGTTTCAAGACAGATTGCAATGTGTACCACCAGACTTCTCAATATGGAAATTGGTATGCGTGTGGTCAAACACACGCACAAATTGACCGATGTGTGCGATGCAGATTATAAATATATTTATATATACTTATAATTTATAGACTAAAGACAAGGTGGTACTATGATAGTGATCATTATTTCAATATGATAGACTTGGTCAATGAAAAATCATTATTGTTGGTCCTTTTTACAGATGTGTTAATATGAAAAATATAACCGATCTGAATACAAGTTTGTGCGTGTTCACGAGGCCCGCGCACACGGCGGCAACGCAACGCAACGCAACGCAACGCAACGCAATATATATATATATATATATATATATATATATATATATATATATATATATATATATATATATATATATATATATATATATATATATATATATATATATATATATATATAGAGATACATATACATATACATATACATATACATATACATATACATATACATATACATATACATATACATATACATATACATATACATATACATATACATATACATATACATATACATATACATATACATATACATATACATATATATATATATATATATATATATATATATATATATAATGACAGAAAATTGTGACTCACTGCATCCTATATATGTAATTACTCTATGCTTTTTCTGCTTGGTATGATTATTTCTCTAATTTTCCAAAGTTACGATGCAAGTGCAGAACCAGAAGATGGCGATACAAAAATATTGGGAAGACTGGTAAACCATGGTCATCGGAGAAATCAAATTAACGCAAAAATGAAGTTGGTCGTTGTTGAAAACGTACCAACGCTATGTTTGTTTGCAACAACGGATATACCATCAGGGCAGGAAGTCATATAATTATGGGCAAAAACATTATCCATGGATTGATAAGGTATTGTTTTTTAAATTTTGCTCACTATAATAGTAGTAATGATCCACACTTCAGCTCAATCTCATAAACTCTCAGAAAATATGTTTCCAAAAATATGTTTTTGAAAATCTCATAAACTCTCAGAAAATATGTTTCCAAAAATATGTTTTTGAAAATCTCATAAACTCTCAGAAAATATGTTTCCAAAAATATGTTTTTGAAAATCTCATAAACTCTCAGAAAATATGTTTCCAAAAATATGTTTTTGAAAATCTCATAAACTCTCAAAAAATATGTTCCAAAAATCTTCCAGAACAATTTCTCGATTCACTTTTAGAACACAACCACTTTAAACTATACATCCTCTCTCCCTCCGGGAGGAACAAACGACTTTTTAGATCGTCTTCGGAAAATCACCAGATTTCAAAAATCCTTAGGGAGGGTCCATTTTCCCAACTTTTCCTCCTATTAAACACTGTTAAATTTTTGAGCTATAGTGACCCACCCCTCCACTTTTTCATATCACTACCGTTTTTAAGTCAAAAAACACCTCAAAAACAACCAAAAGCAATGGACCAATGTATGCAAAACTTCCATATTTTAAGCCATATTTTACTTACTATCTACTGTTTTGAGACCCACTTTCATAGGTAGTACTATAGCTCACTTTTCTGAGATGGATACCAAGGGGGGACCAAAACAGTTACCCCTTATCGTACATATATACCAAGGGGGCTCCAAAACAGAGCCCCCTTAGTGTGCAGTGGGAAAAGGTTTGAGATAGAATCGAGATGAACTGACTCTCTATAACAAGAGATAGATGTGTAGAAATGCCAAGACGAAAGCAAAAAGTTGTAGCCGTGATTTCAAAAGGTCTCAAATGTGATTGTGGTTTTGAAGGGTGCGAATTAGCTGTGAAACTTCACTGGAGGATGAAACACTCGAACCCTGGTGAGACCCTTAAAAGTGTCGGAGACTTCAGATGTGGAGTTTGCGGAACCCTCATTGAAGGAGACGCTCGAGATATGGCCAAACACGAAACCAAGTACCATAAGAAAAACCACGGTGTCGCATGCGGTGGTTTTGACAGTGGTCCAAACGCTCGATCCTTGAAAGCTTAGACGTAAGTATAGACTTAGAAATCGTAACTACTTTGAGTTACGATATCTTTTTTAGGTTCTCATGTTCGTAGGTTAGGATAGATGAAGGGAGGAGCCGAGGCCTGTTGCTCAGTTGGTTCGATGACCGACGCTTTCACTTTCGAAACGAAAATCTGCTCGTCAGTCTCTTTGTCAGCCTTTTTTGCCTCTTTCTTGTGGTTTTTCACAGACACAAACCTTTTGAGAGTGTGTTTGATGCCTTCAGATCCAGATAACATAGCTGCGGCTCCAAAGGTAACTACTCCGGTGATAGGGTTTGGAATTAGAATAGTCGTTGCTACTCCAGCTATTATGACTACTGATAACACAAAGGCCTTTCCAATAGCTTTAAACTTCAATCGCCGGAGTTTCTTTCCAGTCTGTTTCAAATCCTTTTTGATGTTAAAACTTATCTCTTCGAGTGGAAACATGTCTCTCTTTATATTATAGGGTCATTCGTGAGTACATATAAATGAATGGTAACACAAAACAACTGGTGGCAGAAGTGAAGTTACTTGTATCGATGAGTGTAACTCAGTGAAATTCAAGTCTGTTAACGAGACGATCTGCGTAACCCTTCTGAATGGTGTTGCCTCTGTATGTAAAAAACTCGAACTTACTAACAGATGATGCGATCGACACCATGCGAGATGAAATTCTTGGTGATGAAGGGTTAATGTCTATAGCTACGAATATAGTTGGTAAGGTGACTCCATGCATTCCGTACGTTGGTGTGTTGATAGGTTTGACTATTTTTGGAAAGTACGTCTATGATGGTGTCTCAGCTGCGAAAGACGCCACGACTAATCCAGAGTAACGAGTGAGACTTTTTTTTCATAACAAACTCTGTTATGAAAACTGTTTACTCGACTAACTTGTAGCTATGTGGGAAACCGAGTCCTATGATGACGTAGCTGTACTGAGTCGTTTTGAGTGTGTGCTTAACGTTTTTTTGATCTTCATCAGTGATAGACCCAAGGAACTCGTCGAATAGTAGAGTAGTCCCCTGTTTCGACTGTGTGTGGAAGGCTACGACACGTGAGAGGTTATCACGATATGGCTTTGAGATGCTAGTTAACTGTTGGGTTACCACTATGATTCCAATACCTATATGACGAGCGTTAAATGCTAGACTGACTAACGGGGTCGTCCTCCCTTTGACGTTGTTACCGTGAGCACAGTCGTCCAAGACTATCAAGTTTCTAGGATTGTCTTCACTACCTATGAAAGCTGGTGTTTTACACTTCCCTACGATCTCGCGAATCTCATCGCTAACGGCATCTTGATGACAACCTATATAGTGAATTTTCTTAGTGAGACTATCTGGTAGTTTCCAAGTCTTAAAAGCTTTGTTGTTATCTATCGTAGGACATATGATATAGACTTTGAGTAATCCTGGGTTATGTCTCAAGATAGACTCTAGTTGTCTCAATAGATAGTGTGTTTTTCCACTACCACTACGACCGATGATAAGCTCTGTGTGAGGCAGTTTGAGTTTCTCTGTATAATTAACGACGCTTGTCATTTTTTATTAACAACCCGAGACCTATCCCTCCAAAAGCAAGTGTCGCTATGATAGGTAGTGTGTATCGCTCGACGAACTCAACGAGCTCTCCATCGTCATCACTTTCGTATCTCTCGTCTTCAGAGTCGCTACTCTCTTCTTCAGAGCTACTATCAGGGGAGTCCCTCATCTCTTTTTTTATTTTGTCAACACGTCTACGTTCGTTCTCTGTAGAGGCCTCACGGTCTCTCACTTTTTTCTCACGCTCGTGTTCTTTCTCTTCAATGATGAGTTCCTCTTTGGCTTTCTTCAAGTCTTTGACTTTTTGGATCTCGAGTGTCTTCTCTTTTTCCAGAACACTAGCCTCCACCTCGGCATCTACACGGAACTCCATTTTCTTATCACCTATCTCTTTCATTACAGTGTCTGCAAGTAGTACAGAGAGGATAAGATCTCCTCCCTTGACTTTTTTGAGGCTACTCATCTCAGATATCCTATAGGTTTTTGGATCGTCAATATCAAAGAGTAGGTTGTCCACGTTTAAGTTATCAACGGTCAACATTTTTTTGTAGAACTTATTCTGACGTACTACACTCCACTTGTCTGTGTCTTGACTAGAGAGAATGCTTGTGAACGTGTTCAGAAATAGATCACCATCAAGGTCTGCTATTTTTTTAGTGACGTCTTTTTGATACTGACGCATCTTTTGAAGAAAAAGCATGTTCTTCACATTGTAAATTTTCACTCTGTCAGACTTGTTAATTCTCTGTTCGTGTTTCTTGTCAACGACGCCACTCACATCTACGTAGAAACCGAGTCTGTTAGCTTCGTAGAAGTCTTTTTGCTTTTTTAGACTGAACAGCAACAGAGTGGTTGGTAATCTGATCACTCCAGGGCACAGGTCAAACCACTCAATGGTTTCTTCACAGATGAGTTTGAATGAGTCACGAGTGTCTTTAATACTTTGAGATTCTCCGCCAACGTTAATTCTCAGTGTGTGTAGTCTCTTGAATTCAATAACTGTTAGGCCTACTATACCGACATTCAGCGTTGAGATGATCGGATATTGTGTTATGCCTTGAGAGAGTAGTGTGTTAAAAATTAGAGTCAGGACAGTATCTGTAATTCTAACCTGACCAAACGGTGTGATACCTGTTGATCTCCGTTGAATAATGTTCAAGTAGTTCAAACCGTCTGTTTGATACACGTCATGACTGTATTTTGGTGCCTTCTTTTTAATATTTTTCTCTAGATATTTCTTGTCGACGTCTGTTAAAATACTCTTTAAGAGCTGTATGTTGTTGTTCATGAGTGAGAAAGTCAAAGAGATATGGTACTCCAACACACCCCCTGTTACTGTACCTTTAAATCTCTCAATCATAGCGAGATCAACGCCACACTTGACAGTAGCTATGTACATGGAAGCAACTGATATCCAGAATGGTTCGTCCCAGTCGAAGTGACACCCTTCACGTACACGAACACTACCGTACATAGTCTCCCTAGCACTATCACCGAAGGCATATAGTGGGATGTCATCTACCTTACTGAACCATAGTTTCAAGGGAACTGTCTGTCTTCCATACGTTAGTGGAAAAATAATGGAGGGTTGATGAATCTTGAATGGTAGGACACCTCCTATCTCTTCTTGATGAAGGTCATCTTTTCCTGAGAGTTGGAGTTCACCTGTTGAGCTTGTGAGTATCATTTATTTAATAAATGATAAGACGGGTCAAACAGAGGTTCAAAGGAAGACCTAGGTCACGTAACATCCGAAGACGTGTCTCGAAATATCCGCTCTCACAGCGAAAAACTATTCGAAGACAACTCAAAAACCCAAAAGCCTACATCACAGGTAAGTACAAGAACTTAATGAAATTCGCTAGTAGAAAACCCGTAGTGGATGGGAAAAAGAAGCCATTCTTCAAAAGAGCGACACCTGGTCCACGAGCTGTCAAATTCGCGAAAAAAGTCACGACTAATAAGACATTTCAAAAAGTCATTCTCATTGGAGCGGTGGTAGGAGGCATCGCTCTCGCTCTTCCGAAAGACACTCTCGAAGACATCGCCGGCGGTTTCCAAACGTTCGCTGAGAAGCTAGCGAGTATCGCTGAGAAACTACTCGACACTACAGGAGCAGTTGTTGAAGGCGTTGGTTCCGTCATTAACTTAATGGCAAAGGGTGCTGATGGAATATCGAGAGGATTAGATCTCGCCTCCGACAACCTAGGAACTATTGTTCTGGTCGGTGGTGGTCTATATGTTGCTAACAGAGTGGTAAATCACTACGAAAGTGAGAGTAAGTAGTTTTTCGAGATTTTTGTACTTTTTTTTTTTCTCACTAAGGACACTCTCATATGTTCATAGACACTTGCATCCATCCCTTAATAAAGAGAATGAAAACTTCAAATGTCCAAAGAACCCTCCAATCTACGTCCGATCTAAACCCTTCTCACTCGTGGTTACAACGATCAGACACAAATCTTCGTGGTGTAAGAACCAAACACGTTATCACTCATAATCCAAGTTCTCACCAACCAGGTGAAGATGTCGTTGTCAACCTGAAAGACCTCGGAGCCTCTCACCCTATTGATCCGTCTAGCGTCAACTTGAGGTTTGCTTTCACAAAGTCTGACTCTACTGCTAAAATATTTAACAATCTGTCTGCTAATCTCGTCAGTCGTCTTGTAGTCACTCTAGGTGGTGAAACACTCTATGACAACTCACATGAAAACCTACTGCGAAACTACTCTGACTTATGGCTGTCACAACGTGCTCGTGAGGAAATGACCGAGTATGGTCTCTGCGACGAACTACTTCGAAATGGTTGTTCAGAAACTGACAGTAGTGAAGTGGCTATTGTTACCAAAAAGCTATCTCATGTATTCTCCCGTCGAAAAATTCCAATAGGTAAAATTATCACAGACCAAGGTCTCATGGTACCCAGTGAAAATATGGAAAACTTGAGTTTCACTCTAGTACTATCCGATCCATGTGAAGTGGTTTCGAAAGGTTCATACATACTTAGCTCTGTGGAAATAGAGTATGACTCACTCATATCACCGCCAGCTCGTGACCTCATCGTTAGTCAATACAACGAAGGTAAAACACTCCCGTTCAAAGGACTATCGTGGCTACGTCAGTCTGTGTGGAAAAAGAGTGATCTCATCATGAATGAAAACATCAACGTCAACCGAAAGAGTCTCAATCAGGTCATCATGCTGTTCACCAAACTCAAGCGTAATGGTAGTGAAGAGTTCGTGTTTCCAGGTGTTAGTCGTGTTAACGTAACTATCAAAGGAGTACCAGGCGCAGTCTACAGTGCTGGTCTCAAAACAGTGGACTTACTCACTGAGGCTCGCAAGACTTTCGAAGGTCATATGAAACCACACAACTTCTACTGTCATAACATGTTCGCTCTGTGTGTTGATCTCAGATCATCGTTCGCTCCCGACGAGTATGGAAATGGCCGTGACTCTCAAGGTGATAGTGACATCGTTCTTGAAATCCAACGAGATCCTGAGTTAATCCCAGACGAGAACTTACGATGTCATGTCTATGTGGCATACGATGCGATATTGACCATGTCAACAAGCGGAATGACCAGTCTGATAACGTAGAATCACAACAAGTGTAGTCTCATATTTGACCCTGTAATAAAATATGAGACCTTTTGAAAGTATGAATTTGTCTGAGTTGAAATACTATGGTCGAAAGCTAGGCATTCGTGGTGTCTGCAACTACAAGAGATTCACTAGAGAGAACCGAAGAGATCTGGAAGAGCTTCTATACGAGCGAATTGAACAACCTGTCGAATTCATAGTCCTTGCTAACAAGTCTCTACGCTATCTTCGAGACAGCATTAGAAAATACAACGTGAAGTTGACGTCAGACGTCTTTGAGAAACTTAGAGGTGAGTTAATCGCTATTCTTATCGAGAAAGATTTTGTTGCAACTCACCTACCAGATGAGTTGGAATCTGTTAAGAAAGTGTTAGAGTAGAGTGTCTTTTCCAAACTTTTTTAGTTTGGAAACTCACAGTAGACTCACAGATAACTCACAGTTAACTCACAGTAGACTCACAGATAACTCACAGTAGACTCAAGTCTACTCAAATTCTACTCAAATTCTACTCACAGTAGACTCACAGTTAACTCACAGTAGACTCAAGTCTACTCAAATTCTACTCAAATTCTACTCACAGTAGACTCACAGTTAACTCACAGTAGACTCAAGTCTACTCAAATTCTACTCACAGTAGACTCACAGTTAACTCACAGTAGACTCAAGTCTACTCAAATTCTACTCAAATTCTACTCACAGTAGACTCACAGTTAACTCACAGTAGACTCACAGATAACTCACAGTAGACTCACAGTTAACTCACAGTAGACTCAAGTCTACTCAAATTCTACTCACAGTAGACTCACAGTTAACTCACAGTAGACTCAAGTCTACTCAAATTCTACTCACAGTAGACTCACAGTTAGCGAGTCACTTTCCTATAGAGCTTGTAGCCTATGAAGAGACCAACTCCACCAACTATCACGTACATAGTTCCCACGTATGGGTTTTTCTCTCGATGTTTTTTGAGTTCACGCGCTACTTTCTCGTTGTACTCGCTTTTCGATTCGTTCACTTCGCTAATCATCTCCTGTAGTAACGCACGATCGTCGTTCTGTTCGCTCTTTGCCACACGTCTTTTCTCAAGAAGCAATGACCTCTTTTGTTCAGTCTCTGCCATTCGATGGTTAAAATCTTGGTCTGCTTTTTGGAGCTCCTCAAGTCTTGCATTATGCCGTTGAGATTCCTTAAGAAATTTGTCCTCTTTAAAAGTTTCGAAGAGTAGGTCAGCTCCTGAAAAAATCAAGGGAGTCAAAATGATCTGCGCAGCTGCTTGCATGTTTATTTACACTCTCATATGCACTTTCGTATGCACTTTCGTATGCACTTTCGTATGCACTTTCGTACGCACTTTCTGATACATTTCTAATAAATGTATTCACACGATCAACTATCAAAGATGAACCTCATGACTCTAAAGGCTTACGCTATGAAAATAGGTATTGTCGGAACAACTTCGAGAACCAAATATACAAAAAGTAACAGAAAAGTGCTTATCACTGACATTTTAAACCTTCAAGGTGTTAGTAGTGATAGCGACGAGTTAGAAATGACCATCCCTGTGATCACTAGATCAGTGAACGAAGTAACTGGTCGTGTCAAAACCACCCCAGAAGAGAAATCCGAAGGCGCTAGCTACTCACTACTAGGAGTTGGTCTAATTATCACAGTGCTAACCATAGGAGCACTTGTCATCGGGAGAGAGGTCGTCACCACCACCAACGATCCTAAACCTAAACTTCAGACGAAAAACCCTGTGCCCACTTATAAGTCCACAGGTGTTAGTGATATGTGAGTCTAAAAAACGGTCTAATAAAGAAATGGACGTTGTTAACAAGTTTTTGTCGAATTGCACTCTCGTGAAATACTCAACTATCCCAGCCGTTATTCTAGTTGGACAGACCGCATCTCAGAATCTAAACTTTTTCAAGACAGGATGGAAAAAACAAATACGAAATGGTGTAGTGACAGCTGCTAGTCTATACGCTGGTGTTTTGGTTGCTGACGTTATTTGCGAACAGCTCAAATGTAAACCTACTAAATCTAGTTCTAAGAAATCCGCAGCAGTTGTTGCGAGTGACTTGTAGACAAGACTAGATCATGATACTCATTCTAGACTAGAATGAAAATCTGTTACTTACTAGTAGTTGTCGTCGAGATCCACTCATCAAAGTGCTCATAAGCCCACATCTACTCGTCGAAAGTCAAGACTCGTGCTTCGATCTGTTTGATCTTGTTTCTCAAACGTTCGACACGTTCAGTGTCTCTACACGTCTTCAGATCTCTCTTGTGTTTTTTAAGGAAGTACTTATATTCTGAGAATCTGAAGATGAAATTAGTGAATGACGTCCCACCGTTAGTGAACTCGTAGCCATGACCTACTTCAACAACGCTGTCAAAGAGCTCAGAGTACTCGTCGTCGGACATCTCCTCTGATGGAAATAACTCGTAGTCTCTACTACGTATCTCAGGGTCCACAGCACCCTCGTCCTCTCCAAATAGATCCACGTCCCTCTGATAGTACGTGTACTCTCGATCTGTCACAAAGTCTCCGTTGTGTTTGAATACATGATCTTCGTCTCTGTCCTGATAGAAACAGTGATATAGATACGAGTAATACACTCCATTCTGGTCACTTCCACCACGAAACACACACTTAATAGCGTCTCTCATAGTAGGGAAAAAAACTCCTCGACAAACAAGTCCATTCATGTCTGCTCTCACGTTGACGTCTGTTTCCATTAACATAGGAAACAAGTTTTTCAGAGCGTTCGCCATCACGACAGTTCTATATTTTTTAGGTATGGACTCAAAAAACGTCAAGACCTCTTTGACTCTCTTAGACACGTACTTGAACCTCAGACCCTTGTTGACATGATAAATCTCTCTGAACTCTTGTGAGAGACCCTCGTTGAGCTTCTTCACCACAGTGGAGGTCTTGTTAATTTTAATTTTTAACATCTCATCCTGCAGTGTGTACGTCCACACACTCTCGAAAGATTTTTCTAAACTGTTCATCATTCTTTATTATAGGGTATCTGAGAACCACTCTCTCTATAAGTTCGATTCCTCTGTAACTATTTGAGTTACAGAAGAGACCTATCTCTCAGTTCTTTCAGTACCCATATGGTATAGTGTCGTTGTCATTCAGTAGCACTCTCTTGTTATAACTCATTTTGAAATCTTTGGTTTGGTACTTATTCACCAGTTCACGTGTCTTAGGATTACGAGTGATCGCTGACTCATTCACTGTAGTCACTTTTTTGACTGATCCCTCGACTATTTTCTCCATCACCTCTAGATTAATAATTTTACTATTCCTAGCGTTCAGAGTGAATCCTTTCACTTTGCAGACGTCTTCACCCTTGTTAGTTCTGTACGAATAGCTTTTTGGTCCTGTAGCACCCCACTTCGTGATGTACCCTCCTTTCAACTCGTCGGTAAGGTCTCCGAGGCTATCACCTGTCTCTATAGGAGTGTCCCCTGTCTTCTCAACATACCAACAACTGTCTGTGTCATAACCTAGGACTCGATCACCAAGCTTGTCGAGAACATCATATAGCATCACTCTTGCATGAGCTGTTGTGAACGCTGCTACAAACACATTAGTGTCATTAGAGCTTTCCGTGAAGTCCTCATGAGTTGTGTAACTCATTTGGACTATATCGTCTGTTATGAAGTCGTAGTCCTTTCCCTGTAGAGTCTCGTCTAGTAATATCTCGTGGAAATCCTTCCTCGTGTTAATGAACCGGGTTTGTTTCAAGTTATTTCGTTGACCGAACTTACCCCAGAGACTGTTCAGACACATCTTTGCGATGGCTCTCATTCCTGGATTATGCGAGATGTCTCCAATCTCTATTCCTAGTCTATCCTTGTTGAACTGTTTGAAAGCGTCTAGACTCTCGTATTTCTTACCTGGACCTATTGAAGTGGGAATCTCTGAAGACTCGAGTTTTAATTTCATGAACTTCCTCACGTAGCTTTTGAAGAGATTAGATGACCTTTCTTTGAAATGAAGAACCTCATATATCGACCCTATTTTGTAGCCTTTCTCGATAGCTCTCTCTAACTCCACTGAACACCATGACCCAACAAATGATCTTTCTTCCTCAGTGTGACAACATTTGGTTTGTGACATTGTCTTAGCACATTTTCCACAGAGAGAGAACACAAGTTTTGGAGCTCCGTCACATATCATTTTGACAGGTAACACTGGATGATATAGTCCACGAGGAGGTGTGACTCGGCACTTAATGACACCGAACCAGTTCTTGTCATAGACTTTAGGATTGTTGATCTTTGTGGGATGACCAACAGGGTACTCCTTGTAGTATTGGACAGTCGGGTACAAACTCACATAGTCCACATAGCGACCTTTCTCATTAGTCCAGAACTTGTATTTTGTCTTGGTGATATTAGTTCGACCACCGAAGAAGGCTTCTCGTGGGTTGAGAGATGTCACGACTTCAGTGTCGTTGTCATGACAGTAGAGTTTGAAAGACTTGTCTCTTTTCAGATCACACTCATATACCTCGACTAGATTATAGCCTAGTTTCTCGAGTCTATCATTCTTAGACACAGTTCGAGTTTGGAGCTCACCCATGCTCACTTGGCACTTGTTGTTGATAGTCTCAGGTGTAAAACACTTAGGACATCCATGCCAAAAGCAACCTTGGAACTCATAGACTGTATTAGTTTCCACACAGAAACCATCCACTTTTCCCACATCCTTGATAGTGTGTTCACCACCGTTCACGGCATGTTTAATGTGTTGGTTACCACTCACATAACGTAGCCATTTAACACTTATCTCACTGAAGTTCTCAGTAGTCGCTGTGTCTTTCAAAACAGCTATAGAGTCCTCAGGCATATGGTTAGTTCGATAGATAGCCATACATACAGACGCTATGGTGATGTATTGGAGAGGGTCGATATTTTCGGTCTCTAAGAAACCAGCTCGGAGCTTCATCATGGAGCGTCTCAATATGTCCACATCAGAGTCACAGTAGTCGTGTAACTCCTTTTTGAAGTCAAAGACGTAGTTCTCACTGACACGTTCACCATGCCATTTGAGGAACTCTTTTCGTGTCTTGCTACACATTTGATCAGGGTTGTAGTGTGACTTATCAGGGATAGGACCTACGTAGTCTTGGTTACTTGGAACGTTAAAGTAATGTGGAAAGAAACCCTTTTTGAGCTCTTTAAGACCAAACGTCTTAGGGAAGTCCGATAGCTTTGAACTCACGAAATTCACGCTGTCAATGAACCTCACCTCAGAACCTCGTCCACCTACAGACATATACATGATCTTCGTTCCGTTGAGGATGCAATGAGGAGTCACCGCATTTCTGATACAGTAAGCTAACACAAACTGAGCATCAAAAGCTTTTGAGTTGTGTGCTACGAACGTATAGTTCTTCTGAGACAGGGCGAACTCGCAGAAGTCATCTATGTTCTTGAACGTGTGTTTGCTACCTTCGAAGTCTTGGACACATACATGGTTAACTATATGAACACCCGTGTCTTGTGTAGTTTCAAAGTCATAGAACATATACTTCTCAGTCCTAGTCTTACAACACAAGCATCTATCACCGATCTTAACACCATTCTCGACACAGTTTGTTTCCTTAGTGCATGATCCACCCTTACACTCCTTTTTTGTCATGAAACACTTATGTGTCGACCTATCGCAATAGACCTTACAGTTTCCACACTCTGAGAACCCACACTTATGTGTCTTGAGACCTGTCGTTACCACTTTACAACACTCTAAACACTTCTGGACTGTTCGACAGACCACGTCAGAGACACCTTCCTTCTTTGCTCTGTTTCTGAGATGCTCGTCGAAACACTTCTTACTAAAAAACACTCTGTTACACTTATCACATCCTATAGTAGGTTCACCTGACTCGCGACACCCTGCCTTAGACTTGTAACAACACGGACACTTGCTCTTACACTTATGACGATCTCTTTTCGAGTAGGCTTTCTTACACTCGTAGCAGTAGTAGTTTCTAGCTAAGAAGCCTGGCATCGTCTTGATGACGTCAAAATGGTCATCTCTCTTATAGAGGTAGATCACATCAGAGGCGTTCTTAGGACCTACTGTACATGTTAATCCATTGAGACAGTCACCGTCAACTACGTTAATCTCTATCCCTAGATGGTTAGCAAAAACTTTCAAGTCATCCAAGTTGTTACCGTTCTCACTGATCTCAACACCACTGTCTTCATGCAACTTTAAAGCCTCAGTTGTTTGAAGCTTTCTAGAGGCGTTGAAACCATTCTTGATCTCTGAGGCAGTCCACTTTGTGTTAGATGGTAAGTTAGCTAATGCTGTTACTACAGCTCTCGCTTGACACATAGTGTCTACGTTATTGACTGTCACTACACTTGTCTTCTTTGAGATGTTATCGTGAGTAGCTGCTAGTCGACCCTTTCCACTCGGCATTAACGTACTGATAACGACTATCTCAAGCTCACTGATGTCGACGTTTTTGTATTCGACTATATCTAACATACGGAAGACCATCTCTTGAAAGAACTGGTCGAGACCATCCATAGGTATCACTCCTAGCTTAGTGCTCATGTAGTTTTTCCATGTAGGGTGGTTAATTTTCATCATCATCCTGTAACCTGGACGTAGTTTGTGGCTCTCGTAGGATCGTCTCAAAATATCTGTGAACACGTCCACGACGTTCGTCTTCTTCGGTCTGTTGACTTTGACATCATAAGTGTCAGTGTATGAGTCGTACTTGACCGTATGGTGTGTCTTGACAAGTTTGATCACATAAGGATGTCGACGTTCCTCAGTCTCTCTCTGACGTTGAGCTTGTCTCTCGAGTAGTTTCACTCTACCCACTTCCTTTTTCTTCAGGAACTTGTCTCTCTGCGACGCATCAAGAGCATCTCTCTTCGCGACGTTCTCCACATGTTTTGCTGTCAAATTCACGAGTCTTTTTCCAGTGGCTTGGCTTTGACGCTCCCTGAACTTTCTCTCAATAGTCTCACGCGCACTCCGTTGTCTCTCAACGAGTTTGTCCATGAGACTTTGGTTTTTGGTTACTTGTTTGGTCCTGACGTTCTCACGTCTTTGATCTGTGGTAGTTCTGACGACTCCAGTCTTGTCTCGAGTTCTCTGGTTCACCTTTCTCTGACGAGCTTTTTCTCTTTTGACCTCAGTAGGGTTTCTGGATAAAAGTCGTTCCGAAAGTTTTTGTTCGCTTAGTTGACGTTTTGAGTTCATGTCTCTTTATTATAGTGGTTTTGGAATCGGCCTCTCCATAAACTTGATTCTAACGCAAAAAACTTTCGTAACCTAAAAGGTTACAAAAGAAGCGGTGTGTGTGCACCCATCAGGCAACCACTATACTATACTTAGTACCGTTCATCGTCAGGTCTCTCTTCTTATTCAATGCATAGAAAATGTTACCCGAGTTGACTTTGAAACTCAACGACATAGCATAGACACTTGACCACAACACTTTCTCACCACTATCTAAGCTAGTCAGATAGTAGTGTGTGGGTTTGTCGACTCTCATGATACCAAGTACCTCACATAACCTAGTCTTGTCCATGTTGTAGTAACCTTTGATACGCCTTTTGGAAGCCAACTTTTTTAACTCTTTCACTTTGTAATTCTTTGGTGTGTTCATTTATTATAGGGTGTTTGGTAACTCATCCCTCTATAAAGTCGTTCTGAAAACTCATCTTGATTCTATCTCAAACCTTTTCCCACTGCACACTAAGGGGGCTCTGTTTTGGAGCCCCCTTGGTATATATGTACGATAAGGGGTAACTGTTTTGGTCCCCCCTTGGTATCCATCTCAGAAAAGTGAGCTATAGTACTACCTATGAAAGTGGGTCTCAAAACAGTAGATAGTAAGTAAAATATGGCTTAAAATATGGAAGTTTTGCATACATTGGTCCATTGCTTTTGGTTGTTTTTGAGGTGTTTTTTGACTTAAAAACGGTAGTGATATGAAAAAGTGGAGGGGTGGGTCACTATAGCTCAAAAATTTAACAGTGTTTAATAGGAGGAAAAGTTGGGAAAATGGACCCTCCCTAAGGATTTTTGAAATCTGGTGATTTTCCGAAGACGATCTAAAAAGTCGTTTGTTCCTCCCGGAGGGAGAGAGGATGTATAGTTTAAAGTGGTTGTGTTCTAAAAGTGAATCGAGAAATTGTTCTGGAAGATTTTTGGAACATATTTTTTGAGAGTTTATGAGATTTTCAAAAACATATTTTTGGAAACATATTTTCTGAGAGTTTATGAGATTTTCAAAAACATATTTTTGGAAACATATTTTCTGAGAGTTTATGAGATTTTCAAAAACATATTTTTGGAAACATATTTTCTGAGAGTTTATGAGATTTTCAAAAACATATTTTTGGAAACATATTTTCTGAGAGTTTATGAGATTGAGCTGAAGTGTGGATCATTACTACTTATAATTAGTGCAATTTTCTACATGACAAAAAACTTAAAGATTAAGAAATAAAAAATTTTAAGATTAAAATCATGTTTTAACTCGATCAGTGTCAACTTTGTATATATATATATATATATATATATATATATATATATATATATATATATATATGTAATCAGGAGTTTCACACTTTACACAATCAAAGCAACTGAGAATAAAGTTTTTAAATTTATTATATATATATATACGGCAATACAAGCAAGAATTTGTGGTAACACCACCTTTATTATTTATTGCTATAATCACAAATTATTGCTTGTAATTACTGTGTCATCATGCAAACTTTCAAATAATTTATCAAATATATATATACTGTATATTCAGACTGAATTGCAGGCATATACATCAATGCTCATGTGCACAGGCTATAATTAATTTGCATTTAATTTAGGTATATAATATATTCATCTGTCAGTGGTTATTTGTGTGGATCAATATATATTGTAGACCTTAATCATCAAACCTTGAAATTGTGCACATATTTAATAATCAGTGTTGACTGTAAAAAAATAATGGGAAAGAACATATAGCCATAGATCAGTGTGTTAATTTTATAAATACCTGAGGCAATACTGCCATTTGCAAGCCACTGTTAGGCTTGCAATTATTTTCATGTTTGTAAGTGGCATTTAAATTGAACATTTAAAAACAAACCAATCAACTCATGGCATGATTTCAAAGAAACCGTCCCTTAAATGATGCTGCAAGTTTAAATGTTCAATGTTTTCTGGTGAAAATAAAATAAAGTACATGTAGTCTTTATTTTTTTAGAATTGATTTCCTATATTTGTAACCTGCCAATTACAAAAATTGAAATAGATACAAATAAAGGAATGTATAAAACTATATAAACTATGAACTAAATCAGCCTATAATTATTTGATGATTCTCAAGTTCATTTTCTCTACTACAGGGAATAAAAACAAGGAGAACACAAAGAAAACCATCTGAAAAGGTGGAAGAGAGGAAGAAAAACCATGGTGCGTATTTTAGTTAAGCCACTATTACATGATGCAACGACTTGTGAAACCTGTGTGGCAACGCTATTGCAAAACAGGTTTCAGGACAGAAAACAAAACAGGTTTCAATAAAAAAATATAACCGATCTGAATACAAGTTTGTGCGTGTGATCATAGTCAATCGAGATATGGTCTGGAAACTCAGCTATCTTTTTGTTCGTCTTTATGCAATTTTGTGCACGGTCACTGAACCTAGCATTGTATTTTGGTATAATGAAGCAATCATCCAATAGAATCGTTTGGGTTTAATCGCTCAACCGTGTTGTTTAAATATTAATAAACCTAAAACAAAGGATGTGCAACATCAAAACGTAGCTCATTATAGTTGCTTTGAAGTTTGCCGAGTTTCCAGACCATATCTCGATTGACTATGGTGTGATCGTGCGTGGATGCGTGCGCGTGCGATCGCACACACTATATTGAGAAGTCTGTAACACCCCCACTTGTTTTATGAATTTGTGTCACTTTCCATTGTGAGATACTTCACACTAACCATAGGACCTTAAAGTGAAGTCGTCATTTTTTTGGGTCAAATAAAATGCCTCGCAAGGAATGGCGCCAGGAATGTCGTGATTGGTGTCACATTCCAGCTGTTCATCATCGATGTCTGTGGCAGCCCCTTCTATATTTGCGTCTCGGTTTATATTGGTGCATTATTTATCCAAAAGATCCGCGTGCTTTTGAACTACGTGATTTCTAAATGAATAATACCTTGTGTATGTCCTTGCACAACCATTCACTCCACAAAGAAGATGAAAGTTGGGGTCGTTCTTATGATTTCGACCAAGGTGGTTCAATAATAAACGAAAAGCCAAAAAGCCAACGCATAAGTTACACCGGTATACATGCGCCATGTTCTTGGAACTGAATTTTGGCCTGGGTCAAAAAAAGCCAAACTCAAAGTAGTTAAGTTAAGGTGGGGGACTGGGGCGGAGTAGTAACTGCAGTAATAATTAATTATACAAGGACCATAAATAATCGTGGGGTAATATTTGTTCGGCATAGCGAGCAGTAGGCATCTTCCGAACTATATTTTGCCTTTTGGACCCAATGAAATTTGTTTTGCCACTCCGACTTAAATTTTCGTGACGAGTCATGACTTTTCGATTTGTTTCCTCGGTTACTAGTGGACGGTTTGCTTAAGGTTATGGGGCGAATTGCACCGCGGTCAGCGGTACCCATATAGTCACGGCCTTGAGGTAGGTAGGGGTTCAACATCGAAATTACAACTGTGCAACTCAGATGCTAATTCGGAATTCGTTGGAAGATGTCGTCTCCCTGTCATCTCCATCGTTAGGGCATAAATATCGATCATTGAAGAATTCTTGCATGTACAAACTACGGTAGCAAATCTCGAAAAACCTTAACTTGTCGACAAGTACAACGTACAAAGGTCGGGTGGTGTAGGTCGGGAATGCTCATGATCTTCGTGGTGTCGTCTGATCGAGTGCGTTATGGTTTTTGGCTTAATAGCCTGATCGAGACTGTGCGTTTTTGGCTTTTCGGAGAAGTTTTCGACAATCCTCAAAACGTCTTGTCTTTCTTGAACTTGTGTAGTTTACATTAAAGGTAAGTTGTATCTTTCTCGTTTTCAGGTATTTCTGTAGGTATTTATTTGATCATAAATTGATGTGCTTAGCTTCGCTCCTCTGAGTAGCTGTGTTTATACTGTCTGTGGCTGTTTTTGTTTTATATTTATTCCTCAAATTCAAATGTACATTGTACAGTACAGTATATCCATCTGTTTCAGGTGAGGAAGTCAGTCTAAGTTAGGCGACAATGCTGGTAAACAGTGTATAGCAAAGTCATTGATCGTTAAATACATTACCGGTAAACATATTTATATTTGGAATTCGTCTGGCTTGAACAATATTTTGTTTTATGTGAATTGTTTGTATGGTTGCAATTAAAGGTTCAGTAAATAAAGATTTTTTGTTGTTAACTATGCTGCTGGCCCTTATATGTTTGTCTAAAAATGCATTTACAAACTTATTTTTTGGTTTAGAAACCAACTATGAATGTTGCTTGTTAACAATTGATTGTTTCAGTGTTCACAATGTCAGACAATTATTTCAAGATGGTCAAAGCTCTCAAGTAATAATTTGTGCCAAGATTATGAACATCATTAAGATAATATCATATGCTTCTTCTCTGCAGTAATTGTATTCAAGTTTTTGTGAAAATGTTTTGTTGTTGACAGATGTTCCTAACATTGTATTATAAATGAGAAAACTTGTGTCTTAACCTACAGTGAATCATTAACCGATGAATTATCCATGACATGTAATAATGGAACCTATGTTTGTATTAAAAATTTATTTTACAAATGTATTAATTCTCTGCTGATTTAGTTAAATCTGCTGTTAGCTTACCAACAATAATAATGAAAAATAGCTTTTACACAACTATCCTATCTTATGCCATTTTCAAGTTATTACATAGATTTCATGTAACTTGAGCTGTGACGTCACAGCATTACATCAAAACTCAAAATCAGGCATATCTTCGGATTGGTTTGACTAAACCGGCTCAAACCAAATAAAATAAAAATAATACGAAACCAAAATAAACCAAACCATACAGACTTACTGAGTCAACAAGACTCTGCATTGAGATTGTTGTTATTAGGTTCCCATGGTAACAGATTTTGTTCCCAGGCCACTACTTTGTATAGAAACAAAGTTTTCTACTTTTTGTCGTTGCAGTTACTGTTTTATTGTTTTAAACGGTATTGTTACATTGGAAATCATGAGAAAAGGATATCAACTTCCTAAAACTAAATAAGTTGCTGCAAATGTGGTTGAAAACAAACAATTGTTATAAAGGAAGAGAGTAATCTGGAAACTAATCCGTTACCATAACAACCACATTAGAACCATGACAATGTTTAGTTTTCTTGACTGAGCAAGTCAGCAAGGTTTAAATGTATTTAGTTGAACCAGTCTGAAGATATGCCTGATTTTCAGTTTTGTTTTTATAATGCTGTGTGTTTTGTTTTTATAAAGTGTTCTTTCAAATACAGTAAAAAAAAACTGAAGCAAATTTTCATTTCATAGAGACTTTAAAGGCACCACATCAATATAATACGGTGGCCCAGAAGTGTCACAACACAATTCAAAATTCGCAACACATTTCAATGTCAACAACGCATTTCAAAATTAACAACACTTTTGCAAGTCAAATCTCACAACAAAATTAATTAAGCACAACACAAACCAAAATTGGCAACACAAATCAAGAAGCGGTTAATGAAGATAGTTGAGGCTTCTTGGTGTTACAATACAAGTATCCACCATTGTCCTATGTTGTCCTAATTGCACGTGGCAATATGAGAAAGATGGCCTAATGAACATGTTTTGCACATTGTGTGGAAATAAGCTTAGCGAAAACCATAAATTTTGCTGTAAGTGTGGAACCGCTTCGCCTGTTGCTGCTAATGGTTCATTGGATTTACCAGGTGTGTCGACGGAACAGTCTGACACTGGTGCCTCGACCTCGACATGCAACCGCACTAAAAGTACGGCAACTTCGTCTACGACTACGGCTACGTTTGAAAATTTTCAACTGAAGAAAAGTAAAGAACGAGCGTCCAATTTCAGACCGACAGGAAATGCAGCTAAACGGAAAAAGGATGCTGCTAACGTGGACAAAACAGGCGATGTCAAGGTAAACATAGGCATCATGTTTTTTGATGGAAGTGAACTAAAACCACAGCGAGGTAAAAATTTACCCATAAAAGTTCCAAAGGCTTCCTTAAAGAATGAAATTCTGAATGCTGGTTTGGCGAAACATAAAGCACATTTTCAGAACATAATTAAAGATAGCACTGAATATGTTTTACTCTATCCTGATGGTACTGAGGTCGATAAATTAAAAGAAAGCGATGATGACTTCGTTCTGTATAAATACCAAGCAGAATATGGAAAGTCATATCACCGTATAAGCTTTTTTATTTGCTCATCACGTGATCATATCGATTACACAATTGCCTCATTAGCACAGTGTTTGGTCAAATCATCAAGTGAGAGTCATGTGGAATCTGAGAATGAAGATAGCCTTGAAAACAAAACTTCTACACTAGCATCAATGGGAACACCAACAGTTACTATGTCCAGTGCAACAACAACAGGATCATCATGTAGCCCAACATTGGCATCCTCCAGTCTAACAGCAACAGTGGCATGTAGCGTGGCAACAACAGTTGCACCCAGTTCTCCAACAATGGAATCACCTTGTAATAGAAGCATCACTGCAACTTCCAGTAATGCATCTGTGGCACCTAGTGTTGACGCACCAATGATTCCTATTACATCACCTGAAAATAGAGATTGTACTCATGAACTTCTATTGATAGAGATGTTCCCTCATTAAGTTCATCAGATGTCAGGGAAGCCCTATTGCAAACGAACAACAATCTTGAGGCTACTGTGAATTCCATTGTTTCAAGCCTACCACAGTCCACAACACACGAATAAGTCTATGCTGCATTTGATTTTTGCAATAATATTGATAATGACCCAGAGTTTATGGACAATGACAACTCAGTAAGTGATATTAACATTCCTACTGATGGTGAACAAACAATCAAAGAAAATGAAAATGACATGCTTCATGAAATCATTGCTGATTTGGCCAATAAAAATTTCAAGAAAGATTTTTCGCTAAGAATTAAAGTCAGAAGGAGCCATGTCTGGGAAGATGCCAAAGTGAAAATGAATGGATGCTCTGACGAAGATCTTGTGAATGTTTTACGTGTCCAATTTGTTGGAGAGCCTGCAGTTGACCAAGGTGGCCCCAAACGCGAGTTATTTTCCTTGCTTCATAAGAGTATGAATGATTCCAACTCCATGTTTGTTGGAGAGAGTAACAATAAATGCTTTTCAAATAACGTTGTTGCTCTGGAACAACAAGATTATATCAAGTATGGTAAGCTTTGTGCAATGGCCATTATCCAAGGTGCACCAAACCCAAGTTTCTTTGCACCATCTGTTGTGGATTACCTCCTATATGGCAATGTTGGAAAGGTCTGCACATCAATTGCTGATGTACCCAATGTGAAGGTGAGAAGTAAATTGGAGGAGCTAGATAGGACAACTGACTCTGAAGATTTTAAGCAGTTGGCTTCCTTCGACTGCACCCTGCGTTTCAAAGCTGGTTACACCAAACCAATTATTACCATGGAGGACAAGGCTTCACTGATGCGTTACATCTCTCTTCACTACACAGTGTTGCATTCTCTGCCACATATGGAACAATTCATTAAAGGTTTGGAGCTGTTCGGTCTTTTGGATATGATTCGACAAAACCCTGAAAAAGCTCGTGCACTATTCCAGAACTGTTCCCAGAATCGGTTAAGTGCTGAAAGTGTTGATGACATGTTCCACATTGAATTTTCCCCAGAAGGAGGAAACAAGCGGTCTCAAGAAGAAGCAATCGCCTTTAATTTCACCCGTTATTTGGAAGACATTGAAACAAGTCAAGTGAAAGGTTCTCTTTATGATTCTACGACAGAAAGTGTAAATGAAGTGATTTTCTCTCTTGGAGATGTGTTACAATTTGTCATTGGGAGTGCATCAGTTCCTGCAGTAGGATTTGACCCACAACCTTCAATTGCTTTCAATCATTTTGATACAAAGCGTAAATTGGAAGCAAACACTTGTTCAAACAAACTCTTATTACCAGTAAATGATTCTTTTTTAAACTACGAATCATTTATGAATGAAGTCACATCTTGTATTTTGATGTCCCCTGGCTTTGGTACTTTGTAAATAATTTCTCTTTACTTGTTGAATTTATTGGTGTTTATTTAAGTTAAGTTGTTGAACAACATTTAAACTAGTCTTTTTGAACTCATTTACTAAATATTCATGTTTGATATCATTTATGAATTTGACAATTTTAGATTTTATTTCTGTAATTGACTTGCATTTTTGCATTGATTTTCATATTACACAATAAATGTACGTCAGGTGAAAAGTGTCCCCCTTTGCACTTTTGGTGAATGGGAAAGGGGGTGGAGTGGTGGTGGGATGGGGTGGTGGTGTTTATAACAAGCATTTACTCCTTAAAAGGGTTCATTTTGCATTTCTGACACTATGTTGTTGCTAAATGACTATTGATTTTTTAACATAATACTGTTAGTTATAGATGTTAGCACAGTTCAAATTAACATTTTCATTCACCTTAGGTGTAAGCTGTTAGCCGAGGGGGCCTTGGACTGGAGCGAGTAGTGGTACTTGGAGCATTTTTTTCTTTTACTAACGAGAAATGTAATGCACCATATTTCCCTGGGGTAAGAAGTTTCCAGTGACAAGTGCGTTACTTAACCCATTAAGTTGCAAGACTCTCCCCTTGATGAGTAAAATCGTCTGGCATTAACCATTTCACTCCCAGGGACTTCCTTTTGACGAGAAAAATCGTCTGGCGGTAGAAGAAAGAGTAAAGTCGTCTGGCGTTAGACAAGAGTAAAATACTAAAGGCCACTGCTGGGAGTGAAACGGTTAAACAGAGTGTGTCTAACAGCTCAACAACTTCATCTGCAATTAATGAGCATAGACGGCTTTTTAATTTTGGTAAAAGTCGTCTATGCTCAACCAAAGCAACATAAAAAAAGAGGGCAAAGCAACGCACATGCAAAATAAAGTTTGCTTGCCTTGCTGCTGCAACAGCCACTGGTCCACCTTCAAGTGTGAAGGACAAGACAGATCTTTGTAATGCAGGCTTGTGGGACTGCACATTAGAACTAGACCTGAATGAGAGCAGTATATATATACATATATTATACACGAGGAGATTGTGAAGAGATATTCCCCAGCTTACTGGTACAGGGGCGTATGAACTCTTGATGCATCAAAGAGGTGGTGGAGACAATGGGGGCTTTCACGAGATTAAGCCTCCTCTGACAACTGTACGTTTAAGGGATGTTTGTGGCCAAGCTGAAGTTTATGTAAGACCATTACAGAGTGATATTCCACTGAACACTTCTGGAGTAGAAACTGAAGAGGAGAGCAATGAGGTGGGGTATATATTTTCATTTAAACATCCCTATGTCTGGACTACGGTCCCCTAAAACTGAGTGTGAAGTGTTGTTTATTTTATTTTATACATAGTTTTATAATTTGAACAGGCTGATGTTGATGAACCAATGGTAACCTGTTTCAATTGTGGTGAATCAATTTCCATGTTTAAATTAAAAGACCCCCAAAAGAGCCTTCATAGTGAGCCAGAGGCACCTCCAAGAGAAAAGGTACATACAGTATAGACCAGTATAGACATGTGTTGTATACCAAATACGATATTTTATCAATTTTCACAGAACCTTACTTTTTGCCTTTTTAGAGAAAGAGACGTGAACTTGAAAATCCCTTTGCCATGTACAGGTACTGTTTGTGTTTAAGCCATTACAATACATGTGATGGGTAGTGTGCAATTTCACTGTATCAATCCCAAATTTCCCAATCACCCTGCAATACAGATATTCCCCCATTGGAACATTAACCCCAGATCGAGGTTTCGGTGCTAAGTTAATATAAAACCATCACAGTTTTGCACAAAATCTTGATCAACTGAGGGTCGACCAGATCATAATTTGAAAATGGCATATTGGCCTAAATATATAACCATCAATATTTGCTACCATTATCACCATTGTATGGGTGATAGGGATACATACTTCATAGTTTTTTGCAAATGATTAACATGCACATGAGATATCCCAAATATATTTATAAGTTGCTTAATTATTGGAACATGTGACCATGATATACATGTAAATGTCACAAACCCAACTCTCTAAGCATACAATTAGACATTTTCCAGTTGGCCATAAATTTCAAAATATGGTACATGTATGTATTTTTAGCATACATAATTGTTCTTTCACACGCTGTGATTGTGTATTTTTTTTTATACAATGTGTGTCAGTAATAGTACCTTACTATCAACACCTTAATTGCCTACTAAGTGTTATCAATTTCCTTATCTATTTACCCTACCGGTAATCCACCCTATCACAAGGGTGCCCGGGAAAAACCCGCAACTTTCAGCACAGTGCTGACTTACCCTCTTCCTATGAGTATAGTCCACGGCAACAATTGAATCTGTTATCTCAGAGGTGAATTACGTGCTTGCTTTGATCACTGTGCCTGGTATTGCTGCATTTTGTAAATATGTTTACCATACTGTATGTCTAACCAGATTACCTTTTACCAACTTTATACAATAGTGATTCTGAGACTGAATATGATGGAGAACGAGATGAGATTCCTATGGTATACAATAGTGATACAGACCATGATACAGAAAAACTTCTAAATGATATTTGTCCTGGTGCAAGTACATCATCCATTAAAAATCAATTACAAGAATGCAATGAGGATGTAAATGCAGCTGCTCAACAACTATTAGGTATGACAGTTCAGAATAATACACACAGGGGCGTAATTTTTTGAGCATGTTTTTATTCGGCCGGAAATGATAATCTCTAGCTCCAGGGGGAGGCACTTTTTTGTCAAATATTTGTGTGAAGTAAGAACTTTACACATTTGACATTACTCTTCTTCTAAATTTCTTACTCCTTTAGAGGGCCAAATTTAAGGACTATTTGTCATATTGGGGGCGTAAAGGATGTTGTATTTTTATCGCCAAACGGCTGGAAATTGCCATCTAGAGATTTTGAATTTTCAAAATTTCGCATGGGGAGCATGCCCCCAACCCCGTAAAAGACTATTTTCTAAACAAAATTCTCCAATTCTCATTTGCCACGCCCCTAAATACACATAATGATATGTTTCATAAATTGTCCAAAAGGATAGTATTGATGTTTTTGGAGTCAGCGGTACAGTTATGTATATATAATGGTAACATCACATAATATCCCTACATCATGACATGAAGGATGCAGTCATGATAATAATTTTCAGGTATTTTGTATACAACATTCTAGGAATTCCCGTGATTGTTATTGGTGATGAAACTTCAGCAGATAAAGATCCATGTAATGCATACTCCTTGGTAGATTTAACCCCAGAAGCTGCTATAATGAAATTTCAGAAACAACAAATTGATGAAAATCTTCCTAAACAGCGATTCAGTGTATGCCGGGTGGATGGTAAAAGCGAATTAAGAAGAGATATAATTGGTGTTTACAAGAAACCGTATTTGAACTTACGGGCAGTTACAAAAGTCAGGTTTGAGAAAGAGCATGGAGTCGGCAGCGGGCCTGTAAGAGAATTCTTAGTTCTTGCTATGGAGGTTGTGGATGAAGGAATTCCATCCAGTTCAGGACAATCGAAACCTTTGATGTTCTTTGAGGGAGAGCCTGATCACCGTTTGCCAGTTCACAATCAGTCACTTCGACTGACAGGAACATTCAAAGCTTTGGGTCGTATTATTGGTCACAGTATTCTGCACGGTGGTCCAGGAATATATGGTTTATCACCAGCTGTAAAACACGTTTTGACATCTGACAGTGAGTCCTGCCATCCTCCACCAATTGTCCCTGAAGACATTGCAGATATTGACTTAAGGAATATGATAATATATATACGTAGGTGAAATGGGGTGCTTTATACTGTATGGTATAAGGTAAGGGACACCCTCCCCTCCCCGCTCAGAGGGGTTAACATGATAAAACACAGGTTTAATAACATGATAAAATTTTACCATTTACTGTACGTACATGTGGGGAAAATTGTGTCACCCTCTAGAATTTAGCATCTTTCCAAAACAGAGTTACCTACCTCCAGGGTGGGGTGACCATACAAGGCGATTGAGGCAAGTTTAAAACTTTCCATATTAACACATGCGTTGCAGCTGCTGCAATATCATAATTTGCCTTTCCCAGGGTAGATCGGCAGGAGAGAATAGATGTCAATATTCTCTATAATTTTTAACCTTTTTTCTCCCTCTTGTTATTGCAGTTGAATATATTGTCAACCGAAGCATCCCATACCCCTGTCACACCTGCAGAAAAAGAGGAACTAACACAATATCTTTTGGAAGCTGGTATTGATCCAGATACGTTCCCGACAAATCGTGAGCGGGTGATCCAAGAATTACTAATGCTGTTTCATGTTATTGACAAGAGAAGACTTCAATTAAATGACATTGCAAAAGGTATAGGAATCATTTTGTTATCAATTTTGTAACATGAATGACATTATACGTCATGTTAACAGCAGTCCCCCAGGTTCCAACTTGGTAGTGCACATACAATGAAGACAATGACTCAAACAAAAATATGCAGTTCGAATCCCCACTAAACTGTCAAATCTAATATCGAAATCTAGAGCTCTGCTTGAGATCTTAATATTATATCCTTGTGTACGTACCACACCATTTCACCAGTCAAGAGAAGACCCTTGCGTCTTAATGGGTTAACAAGTCAAAACTATCTGCCAATGTCTCTTGTTAAGGTGCAATGGGCCCTGGTGAAAACTCCAGACAATTTTCCTCAAGGGAAGAACCTTGCATCTTAATGAGTTGATGGAGAATTTTGTTTTTAATATTGTTCTTGTCAGCTAAAACATTGTTTTTTCTACTGGGGAAAATTTAAAAATTAACCACTAGTTAATGAAAGAAATAAGAAATTTTTTCTAATGAAGAAATTGATTTTGACCAAAACAGCATAATTCACTGTGCATATTTTCATATGCAATTCTGCAGCTTACTGTGGTATTATTCTATTTACCACAGGGATGGATGAAGTTTTCCTGGCAACATTTCTTATAAAATGCTCTTTATTATCGAAGTTGGTTTTCCCACAAGAAAGTGAAAGGGTCATAGAAGCAAAACAAGTGCAAGACAGTCTGTATTTTGAAGAAAGAGAAGAAAGTGAGGCCACTAAAATGACAGCAGATTTCTTTCTTCGATATATAGAGGAAATTGAGAAAAGGCAAAAAGGTACTGTACCAAAAGTTTATTTCACAAAGTCAATTTCTATTGTATACCTGTTGATAATGTGTTTGAGGCATGTTTAACAATTTGATGTACTAATGCTTTTGATCATACAGTATTTTATAAGTGTTTCCATAATCTCATACTATGCTACAATTTAAATTTTAGATGGGGCTGGTATGGTTGATCTCATCCACTTCTGGACTTTGAGCAACACCCTTAAGCACAAGGCTGGATCTCTTTTGGTAAAGTTCGGTAACACAAATGTCTTACCTTTATCCGAAACCTGCTTTAAGGCTATTATACTTCCAACCATGCATTCATCATTTGAATCTTTCATGAAGAACATGGACATTGCCGTGACGTTTGGGGCACATGGATTTGACCTCAACTGACTCTCACATTGTTGCTGTTTTTTTCATCATTTGAATCTTTCATGAAGAGCATGGACATAAAACTGGCTCACACATTGTTGTTTTTGGTAATTTTCTTTAACTGTTGTGTTTGTTATTTACTCACTTAGGTAATAATATTATGTACCTATCAATCAATGTAAATCATGGTGAAAGGGGGTGCAAGCAACTGGTGGGTATTTACCTTGGACACCCACCCTGGCCATAAAATTGGCCATCCTGACCAAAGTTCAAAGTCATTCGCAGCGGTAGTCATTGGGATACATATACAGTTAATTTTGAATGCTGGTAATATTAATTACAGCATTATCGTTCATGTTTTCAATGGTATTAAATGTTAATTTTCTCAATTAAAGGCATTAATTAACAGCTGTTTTAGTATACTATGTGGATTAAGATGTAATTTGTTCCCATCTGGTCCCCAGTGGATTGTTTTTTATACATTTGATTAATGTTTGTGTTCCACAGGAATTTTACCCAACATTTTCATTTTTGGTGAAATCCCCATCCCTTGCCCGCAGCCACTTGACTTCTCCCATGATTTACATTGATAGGAGCATCATACTACATTGTTGCATGTGCCAATGAAGCAAAAATTGTTGGAAAACTATGTCCAATCAAATTTCATTTTGACTAACATTTTGTTCCTATATTTTTTACTGTTATTTTAGACTAATTAGAGGTAACTAAATATATGTTATTTACCGGCTGGGAGGTCCGTACTGGAAAAATATTTTCCCGAGGTCTCAGAAACGTTTTTGAGACCGAGGGAAAATATATTTCCAGTACGGACCGACCAAAGACGGTAAATAACATATTAATTTTTTTATTAATTACCCAGCCACCACGCCGTGCGGCCTTCGAGAAATGTGTTGCATGTTACGCTTGTATTTCAGATGAACCAACTAGTTTTTTCACGGAAAAAAACAACTAAAGTTTTCCGAACATGGCCAGAAATTTCGGACATTGCCAATTACAGTGCTCATATTTCTTTCAAACAAAATGGCGTCTAGGCTTATAGGAAAACGTATAGAACAGAACACACATTTTGAAATAGAAGCGCTTGAGCTATTGTTGAACTATTTGCCATGTTAATTTCTTCTTCTAGGACGTAATTAAAATCTCATAAACAGTATTTTGTCTCAAAACATAATAAAATTAACCGTACAATTTTACCTTCAAAGTTGCACTCTTTATCGTTTTGAATCACCTATACGGGGTTTGCTATAACCCGGGCGATGATCGAGGATGAGCATGAAAGCTTCTTGGTCAGCAGTCACATTAACTGGATAGCATCAAGGGAATCCAGGTATATAATCGTCAGAATTTTGTCACTTTACCATAAAATAACCGCTAACCCCAAAACAACTTAGATCCTAACCCTAACCCGCCACCTAATGAGTTTTCTAACCCTAACCCCCCGCCTTAAGTGTCTTCCTAACCCTCCCACCTCGATTCCCTTGATGTTATCCAGTTAATGTGACTGCTGACCAACAAGATTTCATGCTCATCCTCGATCATCGCCCGGGTTATAGCAAATCCCCACCTATACAGACAGCAAAAATCTTACAATTCACCAGCTTCGCCATTCGCTAGCCGAACATCCTTAAACTGGAGTAAGTTTGCCATGATCGTTCCAGGCAGAGAAGATTCACTTTAGTACACGTTGGGATTTTAAGGCAGATTGACGATGATTAACACCGTACATTTTGCAGATGTAAATGGCATAGTTGAAGGCAAACAAATGAATCCTACTGCTCGCCATAGACCAAAAATTTTCCGAGCGAAACTTAACCTTTTGCTAGAAAAACGGTGATGTTGTACGAAGTTTGGCTGCATGTACCGCCATGTTTGGTACCAAAATATAGCTTAGAAACCAGGCTTTCCAATGCCGTGGTGAACTGGGGCAGAGGGGTAAACGTATCACTCTGGTCAGCGCTTAAACCCGGGATGCTTTTACTTCCGGTTGCAAAAATTCGCGGGAATTCTAACTTTTTGAAATGTCTATTTCACGCTTGACTTGCCATAGTAATATATTAAAAGCGTTCAATATATCAAAATTCAAGCAGAAAGTTGTATTGTCTACAAATCATTGTTCAAAACACGTCAAAAGGAAAAGTGTATCAGAAGATAACATAGCGTTTACAATAAATATTCCGCTGCAGTATCTTAGAAGTTGGTGTGAGCTAAAAGATGGAGAAGTGTTGCAGCCTTACTCGTATGTCCAAATTCTGAACGCTTTCATCAGGCATTACCGAATCCAAATAAAGGAAGACTCCAAAAGGATCAATGGCTTGCTGAGAAGAGCTTGTAGTGAAGCAAAGTGCAAATCCCGCAAGAGTACTGGTAGGTTGAGAAATGTGGCAATGGAGGGTGTAAAGGAAATTGCTGTTTATTTTGATGAGTTGACTGATTTAGAAGAAGAACTAGATTCTGCAAAAGAAAATGCACAGGTTCTTTCAATGGAAAATGAAACACTCCAATATCGCTGTGAAAAACTGTACCACGACTTACAGGATGCCTTAGAGACTCGGCAAGAGAATGAGAGAAAAATAGAAAATGTGCAACAAGAATATGAGCAGCTTTTGAGTGAAAATAATGAACTGAAGGAATATATAGAGAAGGCGGAGTTAGACATGGATTTATGTAACACTGGTAAGAATGTTTCTGATGTTCAAGAAAGGCAGAAACGGCGTAAATTAAAAGAGCTGAAAACTGGTGTCGAAAGAGCTCTTTGGTTCGCAGAGACCTATGGACTGAAAGTAAACCTCGTCAGTTTTTTAGAAGAAAATGGGAATTCTCATAATTTGAGCTTTGGCGAGGCTACAAAAAAGAAAGCCTACAAAGATCTTCCTGAAGAGGAAAAATTAAAAATAAAACAAATACTCTTTATACAGGATAAGTTTTGTGTTGGTGAGGCGGCTTACCATGAGCTTACAATGGCTCCGGCTGGAGAGGGGTTACCTAGATCATACCTTATCCGCCAGTGCAAAGATACACTGGATGACTTATGCCACATTGAGAGGACACCAGGAAAATCAGAAGGGGCCCAGGTTAACTTCAAGAATGAGCTCTCCAAAGTTTTAAAGAAACATGTAAGTTTATATCTAATAATAATTATTAGGAATATTGTAGGATAACCAATTATAGGTACTGCAATTTTTCTATTAAGCCCCAGCCCCCATTAGCTAAAATTGTAATAATCAATATTTATTATTATTGGAACAGATTAGAAACAAGGGAGAAACTGATATTACCAAACTAGGAAAAATCAAAGTGAAACTTAGCGGAGATGGAGCAAAAATGACACGGGTGACAGGATTTGTGATTTTGTCATTCTCGATCTTGGATGGCAAAGAATCTGTAATGTCTTATAAAGGTGACTGATTCAGAAAACTTAATTTTCCTCCCATTTTTGACGATATTATCAGTTCATCAACTTGATTAGGTATACATAATATTTGTATGTGGCTTATAATTTATATAATTCACAATTGTTTGTTTTAGCTAACCACACAATTGCCGTCATCAAGGGTGGTGAATCCTATGAACTTCTTTACACTTCATGCTCTATAATCTTCAATGATGTAAACAAGATTATAAAAGATGGTTTCATTAACATTGATGGCGTTAACATTGAAATAGATATGTGTATGGGGGGAGACTACAAGGTAAACAATAATAATTTGACAACTGTTTTTAATATTAATTATTATAATCAGTAAAACATGATTACAGTACTGACATTGGTTTTCTTTGTTTTTATAAATATGTAATATGATGAATAAATTGATCTCAGTATATCCGCGGCCCTTAGGATTTATCCTGTGTAAAACTTCCATTCTCGGTATTAGTATATCCTTCTTTTGCAGTATCTGTTACTAATCATGGGCATGAAAGGTGCAACATCAGATTATTCTTGTATCTGGTGCAAAATTCACAAACCACTGAGGTACAGTATAGGTATAACTTAAATCTAATTGAATTTAGACCATTAAATTGGCACTGAAATCACAACCCTCTCTAAGTTTCATTTACTATGGTTTAATTTTCATAATTTATACGCATTCAAGGCATGATATGAACAAGCCCATGGATTTTTACTATGGGGAGTCATCAAAAAGAACATTGCAGGATATCACAGACTATGCCCTCAAGAAAGTTTTTTTCCTGTGAGTTTGTTCCGCTCCTAAATATTCGACTGGATAATATTGTACTTGACGAGCTCCATCTAATGCTCCGAGTGACAGGTACCATAAGCTATAAAAATAATTAATAATTTCTGTTGAGAGTACACATATATGTAGACGGCCATGCAAGTAATAGCTGTACCATGCATTATATACTGAAATACATACAATGAAATGCTTTTGTAGATAAGTTAACAAAGAATCTTATTGGAGAGGCTATCAATAGGGATTTCAAAGAAAATTTAAATAAGCCTACAAGCGAGAAATCAAGTGCTCATCTAGATAATTTAATAAGCGCAATCTGTAGCTGTGGAGTATCCTTTTCAGTATGGCAAAAGCCAAATGCTGATGGGTCAGCCAGTGGCTTGCACGATTTCACAAGCCTAATGGGGTCGGACAAGAAACTTCTTCTAAAAAAACTGTCATCTAAATTAGATGGTGTCATTACTCCAGAAACAAGCAACACAGTTATCGAACTTTGGAAGGTAATACTGTTCAATGTAGATACAAGCAGTTGCCACTATAGTGAGGGGTAGAAGCAAATACAAGACATCTATTCTAATATAATTTTACTCTAGGATTTCAACGACATTTACACCAATCTACTTCAGAAAGAGGATCCAACTGATGAGGATATCAAAAACTATTTTACCAAGGTGCACATCATTTCCTGTCATTTTAGGTTAAATTGGAACATACAGTTTATCTATATCATACATACATGGTTTGTAGTTTTGTTGAATGATCCTACTTCTATTTTCAAGGTTACAGCTTGGATTGATTTATTTACCTCACTCGGTGGCCAACTCGAGGGTTATTGTAAGAAAGACGTAACACCATATATGCATGCGATGGTATATCACGTTCCCCATTTTATGAAAATCCATAGAGGGGTAAAGAAGTTCACTAGACAAGGTAAAAAAATCAAATCATTTTGAAAATATATTTACCCGGTACAATTACACTTAATAAATAACTGATTTGATTCAATATCATTATGTACACAGGAGTTGAAAAGCTAAATGATGTCTGTAGAAAAATCCATTTAGTGAAGTCTAATAAGTGGGATGCAACAAAAGATGTGCTACTAGTGGGAAAAAGGCTTGAAAATCTTGGCAACCTAGAACGGACGCCAAGAGCATACAGCAAAAATGATAACGACTACTGGTCAAGTGGTATTTCAGAAAGTCGAGCAAAGCGCCAAAGACTTTGCGATCAAGAAGTAACTCCTCCAAATGCTATTCCTGATCTTTCCCCAGAAATTATCAAGTCTAGGTTAAAGGATATGGGAATAAAGACAAGAATTAGGAATCCTAAAAAACTGCAAGAATTGTACAGAAATTCTATCATGGCTGCCAACAATAAAAGGCATTCTGTCAAATAGAAATTTAAACTTTTTAATGGTAACTGTTATATATTAGAAAAAACAATATAGTGTATATATTATGTATCAGTCAAATCCAAGCGTGCCCATCCCCCCCCCCCCGGGCTTGACATTTTTTCCCAAAATGATGCTAATTCCCCACAGTGGGGACGAAATACAGGTGCAAATGCCCCGCTGTGGGGCAAAAAATCTGGGGCAAATCCCCGGCCCCGGCGAAACATGAAAGCAATTTTCAGTGTTTTCAAATATCAAATCATTATGTAAATACTATTTACAAGGCACTGGTGTTCACCCTTTACCTCCTAGGTTTGTCATTCTGCTAAATTTGTTTACTGTAGGTTGTAGACTTAAGACTGAAACTCCTTCATGATCGAATCACACTCGAACAACATACAATGCTATGGGGGAGTGTCAAATCAATTGCACCTACCCCCCACTGCCTTTTGGTGCTGCCCAAAGGGAACGAGGCTCAGATTACTATATTATCTAATGCCCGACCCCCGAGCAAAGGTTTGTGTTCAAATTCCCCACCCCCGGGATTGGTCAACGTATCAAATGCCCGGGGGTGGGGGGGGATGGGCATGGTTGGATTTGACTGATACATTATAACTATAGTGTCATTATTAATCTATGTTATTTAAATTACATGCTTTCTTAGCAATTGTGAAACTAATTTTTTCCACTGGGATCTTTGGAGCCCTTTCCAATTTCCCCTCGTTCACAATATAATGTGAAGGAGTCCAAGACAAAACTGTCTTTGCTTTAATTGGAAAATCAACAGCAATTCCTTCTCCATGTTGATTAAGAACATAAAACCAATGAGAAGGCAGAGTCTCAAATTTTTCGAAGTCCATTCTTTCATACAACATATACCCTTTATGCTGTGAAGGAATGCCTTTATTCTCTATTATGAATCGCCAGACTTCTAACTCCATGTTGATGTAAATTGGAGCTACGGTCTTGCCCTTGAGATATGACACAACTCCACCGAATAGATTCCTGCATGCATTATCTATCCTCTCTTCAACAGGCTTTGTTGGATGCTTATACGACCTATAAAAATCCCCAAATGAAGATTACAGTGATGTATAGAGTATATTATAGTAAAGAATCACTTTGAGCTATACTTTCGACAAAATAGAAGTAATAATAAGTCTGTAATACTTATTACCTTAACAGGTCTGGAGTCATATTTTTAGATGGTTCCCAGTTACAAAATGCCATTGACCATCCTTTCCATTTTAGAAGGTACTCATAGTCATAGTCCTAAGAAGTTGATTTCGTTCGTATAAATTTACACTCAATAGTGAAATTGCGAAAAGTGACAAACAAAAACCAAATTGGCTCTCACATAAGTAGTCTTCCTCTTGGTCTTTCTCCTCTCCACAATTCTTTCCACCTCGTAAAATTCGCCTGCTTTCGAGCTACGTGCGGCTAAATCGAGAGTTGGCACCCTGGCCGCCATATTGAAATCTTACCGTATATAAAGATAGAAAATCGTACAGGGTTATCCCGCATGTTATGCTATGCACTATACAATCATACGCATCTTTACTAGCTCTGTTTCTGTGTTTTATTCATACTTTTAATGAGTTTTACACTGCATGTCCAGCGCGTGTTGCAATATGATACGCATTATAGCCCGTCCTCACAGTTTTCTACATTTACATATCATCCTACTCCAAAACCAAAAACCAACAGATAATTAATATCAGAAATAACCGTGACAATTAAATATTTATTAACTTGTAAATAATAATAGATTTAGTAAACTATTTTGTCAATATTCGCCTGAAAATGAGTTATTTAAGTTGCATTCGTCAAAGAACAAAATTCTTTTCGAGTCTTTCCACGATTTTTAAGGTATAAATACAATAAAAATTATTAAAGACGGACAAAATTCGTATATTTCAAACAATCATTCTCGTCCCCAGACTCTCCAGGGCATTAATAACTAATAAGTCCATAAGTCCAGCATTAATTCAATATGGCGGCCAGGGTGCCAACTCTCCATTTAGCCGCACGTTTCGAGCTGGAAGCCGCCATGTTTTATATTTCATAACCAAAGACAGGGGATCATAGGGGTTACTGAGGAATTTAGAGGAATTATGTGAATGGATGCTGGACAGCCAGCGCAGGCTCAAATGTCCGGAATTTCTGGCCATGACTTCGTCGGTGATTATTTTAATTAAAGAATTAAAGAATTAAATGATTACGAACAGGAAGTTATGTAATCGCCATAGTGATAAGTTCACGTGATTTCAAGAGAAAATCAAAGTTCAAATGTAAAACGTTTACCGGTGAGACAAGCAACTGTTTATTTTTACTAAAGAAAAAGTTTAAGATCAAGTTAGAAGAAGATCAAATGAAGTTAATCTGAATCCGAATCATCGCTTATGAAAAATCTTCGTTTCTTGCTTGTTTTTGGTTGGTCGTTACGAACATCATGTTCATTCTGCAAGTACTGGATATTGAAAGTATATCGAATTTACCGATTGAAGCGCCAGAAAACAACTCTGAATCTTGTGGTGGGACATCTGTATGTGCTTCCAAAGACATAACACGATGGTTGAAGAAGATTTTCTTTGTGAATCACGAAGACTTGTGGCGAAGGTTTCGTTGTTTTGCTGGTGTGAAGACTGCGATGACCGGCTCAAAATTTTAGACATTTTTTGTTGATGGACAACAGATGCCGCCGTTTTGTAGGAATCGAGGCTCTTGAGATTCTTATGACCGCTCAACTGGGCTACGTAGTTGGAAGGGACATTAGCATCCATCAACCGAGAAATGCAGGTTTTTCGGACACTATGGTTGGTGATATTTCCTTGGATGTCTGCATTTTTTGCTGCCTTCGAGAGAAATTTTCCGATCTCGTTTTTTCCCAGTGGAGATCTTTTATACCATATCTGACTGCCTGGTTTTCGTTTGTGGTTAATGGCTAGGAAGAAAGTAGATTCAGGAGTTTTCATTTCATCGGGACGACGTTTAATGAACTCTTTGTAGAATTTAACTGGGCAACGTTCACCCTGTGTTGCTTGTGCAACTGGTTTAAATGCTCGTTGGTGGCCATTTCCATTGCGTGTTTTTGACCCTCTTTCAGATTGCCAAACCAGAAACTCGCTGCCACTTGCTTGGTCAACACACAGCTTAACATCTCCCTACTTTAACCGCCGACGCTCTGGCCCGAAAACCGAAATGAAGTGAGAGAAGCCACCATACGGTTCGTTGAAGCGCTTCAGGATTGCCATCACCAAATTCACCTAAACGTAAAAGTTCATCTTCTTCGTCGTCGGTAAGTTCACGAGCCGCTTGAGGACGATTTCGCCTGGCGTTTTGCACGACCACTTCTTTTTTCTTAGCGGACAAGACCTCTCTGGATTTTGTGAACTCTTGGTCTTTAAAGACATTCATTGGCGAACTTTGGTTGTTAAGGAAACGTTGAAGACTCCTCAAGAAACTTGTCAAGGATCCTGGTTCATATGCACTGCCATTTTGCTTCTTTGTTTGCATAAAAAACCGGCAAATGAATACGTTCAGCTCGTCAGGAGGTATGTCTTGTGTTTCTCGTTTCATTGTATCTTCTCCAGATGTTCATATCATATTTTGTTTTTTAAGTGTATTTTCGGGTCGTTGAGCCATAATGAAATGTTTCACATAATGAAATTAAATTGCATAAGCTAACCATGTTGTGTGGAGTATGTTACAGACCACCAAATAATTCTCTATATGATACTACAGTTTTTCTGGATTCATTTCAAAACATTTTAGATATAATTCGACTAAATTCTGACACACCCATAGTAATAGTGGGTGATCTGAATGCTCATTATGACCATAATAATTTACTAAGCACTAATTTTGGTAATACTTTTCATCAATGGCTTGGTTGCAATGCTCTGTCTCAGATAATCAGCGAACCAACTCGTGTTACGAACTACTCAGCCACAATATTAGACCTTATTATAACAAATTGTCCTAATTATTTTGTTGAATCAGGTACCTATAGTCCACCAATGAATTGTGATCATTCATACATTTACGGTAAAATGAGAATTTCACATTATAAGCAAAAAGCTTTTCAAAGACATGTTTGGGATTTTTCGAATGTTAATACAACATTATTGAATGAAGAGCTTTTCAACATTAGATGGGAAGAGGTTGCTAATGAAACATTGCATATTGATGATGTTTATGCTAATTGGTTTAACCGCTTTCGTTCTATAGTTGATAAATATATTCCAAATAAAATAGTTACAATACGTCCGCAGGATAAACCATGGATGACATCTGTGGTAAGGAAAGCCATTCGGAAAAAGGAATAGATTATTAAAAATGTACTGTATTAAAAAAATTAATTCGCTTTGGCAGAGGTGTAAAGATCAACGAAATCATACAACCACTTTGATTCGAGACGCTAAAAATTTATACTACCACAAATTAAATATCCAATTATCAGATCCCTGTCTTGGCCCAAAAAAATGGTGGACTTATGTTAAATCTATTCTTTGTCCACATAATCGTCTGACTATTCCTGGAATTTTAGATAACGCTGTAATTGTAAATGATCCTAAAGAAAAAGCGGAACTATTTAATGAATATTTTACGAGCCAGGCCAAAGTGTCTGAATCGAACCATCAACTTCCTTCACTAGTATATTCTCACAATTCAAATGATAAAACATTGTCATTAATAGAGGTAACTGAACAAGAAGTATTAAATATTTTGAACAAGGTTGACATCTCTAAAGCTTGTGGCCATGATGGCATTGGTAATAAAATTATTAAATTATGTAGTTATGGTATTGCTAAATCTTTTACTCGATTAATCAATTTAAGTTTACAAGATGGAAAATATCCTCTTGAATGGAAAAAGGCAAATGTATCACCCATATATAAAAAAGATAATCGTCAATCCAAAAAGAATTATCGACCTATATCACTTCTTCCTTCCATTTCTAAAATACCCGAAAAATTGGTATTTAAAAGACTGTATGAATTTCTTTTGGATATTAATTATCTTAGCCATTTTCAGTCTGGTTTTAGGCCAGGAGACAGTATTGTTAATCAGTTAATTTATATTGTCCATATGATATATCAAGCTCTAGAAAAGGGGCAAGAAGTACGAATGGTTTTCCTTGATTTAAGTAAAGCGTTTGATAAGGTATGGCATAAGGGCTTACTGCATAAATTGAGGAATTTAGGAGTAAAAGATCCTTTGCTTAGTTGGTTTCATCATTACTTAACTGATAGAAAACAAAGAGTAGTAATAGAAGGGCAGAGTTCGAGTTGGTTAAACGTTGAAGCTGGTGTCCCACAGGGCTCTGTACTCGGGCCATTGCTCTTTCTTGTATATATTAATGACATTAATGTTAATGTGTCGTCTGCATGTTTTCTATATGCTGATGACACTTCATTAATTGACATTGTTGATAACCAGTTCAGTTCTGCTGTAAGATTAAACAATGATTTAGACAACATCAACCGTTGGTGTAAACAATGGCTGATGGATATGAATCCTGCTAAATGTGAAAGTATTACATTTTCAAAAAAACGATTTCAATATCCTCATCTCACTTTGTATTTGGATGGTACTGCTTTAAATGAAGTCACTACTCATAAACACTTAGGTTTGACCTTTGTGTCGAATTTTTCTTGGTCTGAACACATACTCAACATACATGAGAAAGCCAGTAAAAAAATGAATATTTTAAAGAGGGTTAAATATAAACTTAATAGAGCTACTCTTATCTCCTTATACAAACATTTGATCAGACCCTCTTTAGAATATGCAGACGTCATATGCGATGGATGTAGTGTGGGAGATATTAATCTTTTGGAGAGTCTTCAGAATGAGTCAGCTCGTTTAGTTACTGGTGCTATGAAAGGTACAAATCGAAAATGTTTATTGAAATAATTATGTTGGGAAGAATTGAAATCTAGAAGATATGTGCATAAACTAACTTTATTATATAAAATAATTAACTCCCTCACTCCATCCTACCTACGTGATTTTCTGCCTTTAAAAATTAACCAAAGATCAAGATACTTGCTGAGATCCGGAGAAAATCTCAAATATTCCAACTAATATGCAACGTTATGAAAAATCTTTTTTTCCATCTGTAATAACAGCTTGGAATTTACTTGATAAAGATGTACGAGATTCTGAAACCTTATCTATATTTAAAAAAAAACTCCATCATATTTTTTATGAACCGAAATATAACAAACTTTATAATACCTCAATAAGTAGGTATGGTTCTTCTCTACATACTAGACTTAGATTAGGTTATTGTGCACTTAATTTCTATCTTTATAAAATTAACTGTAAACCTACTCCTTTTTGTGAATGTAGAGGGCGATTAATTGAATCAATTAAGCATTTCTTCTTACATTGTCCTCGATATACTGCTCAACGACAACAATTGTTTTCCCGGTCTGCGCTTTTGCTCCACTCATTCTGGTTGAGCTTGACGGAATATCAATTGCTTCAAATTTTTTTACATGGCTCTGAACAACTCGGATTTAATGATAATCAAATAATGATGCGTAACGTTCAATCATTTATTTTGGACTCAAAACGATTTAGTAATATGTAAGCTTAATGGAAAAATTATAATATAATATCTAAAATAAATAATATAATCCTACTATTCACAATGTTTCCGTTTTAATTGAAATTTTTGCTGTATATGACTCTGTCAAGCTCTCCCATGTTTGTATCTAATTTCTTTATTTGTTTTTGCTCTTTAAAATACATTGTCTTTATTTGCTCATTTTATACTTATTGTAATAATAGTTTACATAATCTCCCTCGATGAGCTTTGCTCTTGGAGAAAATGTATGTTTTAAATGTTTAAATAAAATTTAAAAAAATTTAAAAAAATTGGCTATAGATGTGAATGATACAATGGAGCATCTCAACACATTTACCAGTGCTAGCATAACACCATTACCAAGCTCACAATAAAAAAAAACCTTGATCAAGAAATTGGTTAGCCATTTCTTCATAACTATCTTGGTCAGATTTTACAAGAAACATTAAATATTCATCGCTGTTCTCGCCTAAAAATTATTTAACGACGAGAGACCGAAGAACAGTTACTCTTTCAGAAATGTTTTGCCCCTTATACAAACCAAGTGAATTCAAGTATGTGCAAAGATCATGCTGACTTCCTTCTTCAAGAAAAGTTTCTATCCCATCACCAACTGCTAAAAAACAACAATCACTATTCCCTGCTGCTTTCTTGTAAATCCATAACATTTAAGAATGCCATCAACACACTCCCCACTCGTTTCTTTGCATTTGCCATCGAAATCAGGATTCGAAACAAGCAGCAAGACAGACGGTGAAAAGATCCACAAGTTTTTGTCTGCAGTAATAGGTGCTTTAGATTTATGGAAATTTTCAGCTGCTACACTGGCCATTACTCTAGCTTTATTTGTTAGATATGCAAATTTCTCGGAGTAGTAATCTTTGACGATCTTCCTTTAATATTTTTATTGTTTTGCTCCATGTGATTATAGAATATGGTCGTGAGCAGCACAACAGCAAAAGAAACACCAATACGTCCTTGTTTTAACCACTTTCGCATTTTACGGTGAAGACGCTCATTCCTGTTCGTTCCAATACCAGGTGTGATATCAGATAAATAATAATAATAATAACTTTATTTATATAGCGCAATTTCTATGAATATCCAACAGCTCTTTACAATATATAATATAAACATAATATATAATATAAACACCCCTCGCCCGGTGCGAAGCGCCGGCCGAAGGCCTGAGGGCGAGGGTGCTAATATCGACCGGCGTTTAGTCCCTTATCACGGGGATTGGTTGGGTCTGTGTGGGCGAAGTAGAATCGAGTTTATAGGTATATTTATATGCATCAACGGCCGTCGATTGCGCGACATCGGAAAACTTGGGCCTGGTAAATAGTGCAAATCAAAGGTGTTTTTTTCCAAAAGGTATAGTTTTTTGAAAAAAGTGAGTTTGAAAACAATTTATTGCTAAGAGGAGCGGAAGAGGAAGGCGTTCAAGGCCGAATTTGAAACCGAGGAGCAAAAGGTCGAAAGACTACTTATTTTATTTATTTTATTTACAAAATGTTTATCCAGGATAGTCATTTCAGTGTGTACACTGTTTTCCAAATGAGACCTGTTAAATAACATGTAAATAAGTAAAATTTAGATGACAATAAGAATATATATATAAAAGTTCAGTTGTAAATAAAAGTATAACTATAAAAATTTAAAATAACTAAAAGTTAAAGTTAAAATCATTCAATTGTTCATAAAATAAGGATTCTACTTGTAAACTTCGGATTGATAACGGTAGTAGGTTGTACAGGTGAGCAGCTTGATAGTAAAATCCGTTCCGTGCACATTCTGTTTTTACTTTAGGTAACCTAATGGATAGGTTATTGTTCCTTGTGCATCGTTCATGTGACATTATTTCAAAATATGTATTCATCGGAGGTGGTAATTCTTTATTGATGCACTTTCGTACAATACTACAAGCTCTTCTTTTCAGTGCTATAGTAATTGGTGTAATTTGTACTGTTGTTCTTTCGTTCCAGTTTTTAATAATGTTTTCTGCCCTTTCGTGGAGTCGGTTCAGTTTGTCCGTTTGACTTCGGTTTAAGTTAATATCCACAATACCACAATATGTAAGTGCCGGTATAACCACTGAGGTGTAGATGGTTTGAGTAGCAGATGTTGTAAGGTTTGGTCGTTAGCTTCGCAAGTAGACCCAATCGACTACTAACTTTGCGATATTTCTTCAAAAAGTTTGCATTCAGATTTAATGACGTGTCTAGCAGTACTCCTAGATATGTGTAAGATTTAGTAAAGTTTATTTCAACGTTATTAACGTAGATTGACAAGGTGGTTGTTTTCTTTAGACGTACTGAGGAACCAAAAAGCATTGACTCTGTTTTCCCTTTCTTGAGGTTTAGTGATAGGTCGTTTTCGGTTAGCCAGGTAGATATATTAACAATATCCGTAGTCAGTTTCTTTTCGATGGTAAGTGGATATTGATCTGAAACGTATAGTACTGTGTCATCTGCATAGTTAATTATACGAGAGTGTTGTAAACTGCAATGTAGACCATTTATGTGAAGAAGAAATAAAACAGGGCCTAGTATCGATCCTTGAGGTACTCCACGGTATATAGGATATTCATTAGAAGTGATGTTATTGTAGGTTATAAGTTGCCGTCTATTAAATAGGTAGTTCTCAAACCAATCTAATTCAGAACCGGAGATGCCATATGACTTTAATTTTGATAATAATGCCCCATGACTTATGGTGTCAAAAGCCTTGCTCAAGTCTAGAAAAATCGCACCAGTATAATTTCCACGGTCGATTTCTTTTCTGATGTTATCTATGAGGAGAGTTACCGCAAGTTCAGTTGAACGTTTACGACGAAATCCAAATTGATAGATACTTAATAGATTGTTATTTTCAAGATAAGACATTAATTGACGATGCACTGTTCTTTCAAGGATTTTCGATAAACAGGGCAACACTGAAATTGGGCGATAGTTGCTGAAGTCGCAGGAGTTTCCTGATTTGAAGATTGGGATTACCTTAGATATTTTCCATAGTGATGGTATTTCACTCGAGGTGAGAGATAGGTTAATAATAAATGCTAGGTGTTTAGCAATTGATGGCGCAACATCCTTCAGAATATTTGGTGGCAAATTATCAGTGCCGCTTGATTTGTTTCTCTTAAGCTTACGCAAATCATTTTCAACTTCATTTGTTGTCACTGAACGGAAGAAGATTCGTTGTGTTGTTTGTAGTTGGATTTTACTTGGTACCTTCCAGGCAAAATATCCTAAAGGATTGACCCGTTTAAGCAAATTGTGAGCCACTGTAGAAAAATATTTTCCAAACTCGTTAGATATAACATTCGGGTCCTTCACAGAAACATATAATTACAAGATATAATTATAAGATATAAACATATAATTACAAGATATAATTACATCAAAACAAGCCATGTTTGTTTTGAACAAACACTGATGTCATGCCGAAACTGTAGAATGTAGTGTTGACGGACAAGCAAGTTTTATTTTGAAACTGACTCATCTATTCCTATGGATACTTTGCTCGGACACGAATACAGGTAAACAAATTACTGTGAGTGTGTGTTAAGCATTTTATTTGAACTTTTAAGTGTCTATATATTTGTAATACAAGGATATAAACAAGGTGTTCATTTCTGGTCGAGTTCGATAAACATTAATATGCCTTTTCAAATAGTTTTTTTGTTAGAGTTAGTAATTTGGTTAGGTTTAGTATTTTGGTGATATTAGGATTAGCATTTCGTTGAATTCTAAAAGACTACCGCCTTACTGCTACCGTACGAATAGCCACAGCCTTCACTACTTTATCGTTTATCACAGTAACTTTTTGATTGTGTTGAGACTTCAGTGACGAAGGGCTTTCGCTCGAAACGTTGAATGTCTGTTGAATGTCCATATGCAGGCCTAGTGGGCCACAAGTTTAATATTGTGTCTGTGGATAGGCTTGGACAATGCTGGTCCTAGGCTTGCAATGTAAAATACAGCTTATATTGGATTATATTGATATTGGGTATATGGTGACACTGAGTACTATGTCAGCTAGATCATTCACACTTGAATTAGATATTTTTACCACTTTAGCAAGAAAAATCCCCTGCCCCGCTGTGCAATGTTGTTCCTAATTGCAAGAAACCACTTCTGGTTCAATTTTCTGTGTAGAAATCAACATTGAAATGGACCAGGGGGTAAACAAAAAAACACTATGAGACATATGTCATCTTGAATATAGGTTATATCTGTGCATTTAATATCATGAAAGCAATAGAGGTTTTCCATCAGAATAATAGCTCGTCAATTTTTTTGGGACCCAGTATACACAAGTCTGACAACACTCTGGGATTGGGAAAAGTTTAGGCATTATTAATAATAATAATAAAAATAACAAGAATAATACAATAACATTAATACAGGATAGCCTGTTCAATGCTAATTATTAATTAATGTAAATTTATTACACATATTCATATATATTATATACCGTATGTACATTATATGTTACAAAAACTAATTATAACTTATAGATAATGCTCCTACATGTATGCCCTGAACAGATTCATTGAGATTAAAATTGTTCTTTAGAAATGGTGGTAAAATGCCTTCAAGACATTTCTTAACTAGCATACTACCAATCCGAGGGTTTCTATTCACCGATTAGTTTCATGTCCAGAATTAGGAAGATTAGAATCCCTATTTATGTCTTATTAAAACCAAATTGACGCCAATATACATTTGCACTATATGCACCCCTAGACATTTGAATAATAAAGAGGATGCACGTTCTTCCTTCATTCTTATTATTTCATGAATCACAAGGTCGGTGAGAGGGGGGCAAAATGCCAGGGTCTTGCAAGAAGCCCGGCCACATCGCCACGTCATTCACTTGTGACTGGTGTATTCTGCAGACCAATGAAATGTTGCAACCATTATGCATACCTACCAGTAACAAATGGCTAAAAGCATTTATTATACATTCAAAATTCATTCTCGTTTCTTATTGGTCAATTCCAGTGAATTCTCAATCTCTGGCAGGTGCAACCTCATTTCTGTTGAATACTGTGAATTATTGCAGGGACATGTCAAAAACAAAAATTATTTTATGGTGATGACGTCACTAGGACCAAGCGTGCAAAAATTACAAAATGAAAAATGCCTGTAGTAGATTTGTTTGTACTTGCAATTAAGGGATCATTCATACATCTCATGGAAATTTAGGGAGGGGTGGTTGAACGTGGTTCACATGTCAGTCCTGGTGCCCCGGATTTGCTCTCGCTGGCCTTGATGAATCATCAATAGTGTGAGACAAGTACTGTAATTTCTTTCATGTGATTTATGGTAGAAAACAACAGTATTAACTTCCCCACTATTCTGTTCATAGCAGGTGCCAGGTACTGCAACCAAGAATTTAAAACAATTAAATTCAAACAACACAAAGCTCTCAGCTATTGTCCACTGCAAATTTATTCAGTTTTGCAAATAAATGGGCTAATACCTAATTCAAGTAAAAGAGCTACAGTACTGTATTACGTAAAATTAGTAACTACGCTATAAAAAGTTTCAAACAGTATAAGCGGGTGTAACGTATAAACGTATTTCTAGTATATAATATAAACATTCTAACTTGACATGAACCAATAGTTTCCTCAGTTCACCATGTGCTTGATCAGGAAATATCTTTGTGCTTTCAACAACTTCATCTTTCCACTTAGATATGAATTGCTGAATATTATCCTCAATGATCTTGGCAGATGGTGTAGCTTCTTTCCTGTTGGCCCCGACATCAGTAGGATTTCGAAAACAGAGTCACAGGTCCATTAATAGTTGTTTTCGAAGTCTTTTAATCATTGCATTACCACCCTGCTTTGGAATTTTTTACAATCCTCTGTATTCCATGAAATAGATCCAACTTTATCACTATCTCAGGGCCGAATAATTCTTTCAGTTTGTTTTTCAACGTGCAACAGTTATCAACTATTAGAGCGTGTCATCATGGCGGTCGGTCATGTTTTTACGAGTAGCAGCTCAATCAACTTACTTCTGGCGTTTATTGTCGTTTTATTAAGCCAATATGGATGGAATATTACAAATGTTGTCGCTACTGATGATAACCGACTCTCTGGTTGTTCGTTACCTAGTACAGTGCCCAAATGGAATAAAATAATCCAAGAAACTCGTGTTGGCCATGTTATTATCATTCATCATAACAAAGAAACCCACAACAAGAAGAGGAGATTTGCTCATAGTCGAGTGTCTTACTACCACAATCACTCTGCTACGTTTAATATTGAGTTCCTGAGTACCCACGGAGACATCCATCCTCACCCTGGTCCTCAAATTCAAAACCTTAGCGAGTCAAATGGAGCCACTTCGAATGGTTGTGAGTATACACAACGACACAATAATGCAGATTTATCAATTTTCTATGCAAATGCTAGAAGCATAGTTAACAAAATAAACTTGCTTGAGTTAGAAATAGCATCAAATTCTTATGACATTTTTGTCTTTACCAAAACACATCTGGATAACTCAATCGCTGACAGCGAATTATTCCCTGAAAACTATACAGTGTTCAGACGGGATCGTGTTAACAACGGACGCCAAGGTGGAGGAGTTTTGATTGCAACACGTGATACGATCAAAGTTTCCCAGCGAGATGACCTATTGTGTGGTTCCGAAATACTATTTGTAGATATCCTACTCTCAAAAATCTGTAAATGAACTATTGGAGTCTTCTATATGCCACCTAATAACAATACCAATCCATTGGTTGACTTGCAATCGACCCTTGATAATCTCCAGAATACTAATCCTCCTGAACTGCTCATACTTGGCGATTTCAAATTTGCCCGAATTTGACTGGTCGTGTTCTAAAGCCCTGAAAAATTCCGAGCCTTACATGCTTTTAACGGATATAGTCCAAGATAATTTCTTAACCCAGTTAGTGAAAAATCCAACAAGAGAACGAAATATTCTGGACCTCATACTTACTACGGCACCTGACTCTGTATATGATTTTGGTAGTTGGGGAACCCTTTTCAGATCATAATTCAATTACTTTATTTTTGTCAGAATCGCCTTATGAGAAACGTAAATCAAATAAACTGGTTTATTCGTTCAGGAAGGCAAATTGGAGTCATTTGAGAAATCTGTTACATCATACGCCGTGGCAGAGCGCTTTTCTGGATGATAATATAGATAAAATCTGGACAGCGTGGTCTTATTTGTTGTTGACCGCAGTTGATGAGTGCATTCCTAAACGCCAGGCTATAAAGAAGTTAAATGCTCCTTGGATTACTAAAGAACTAATAAAGTCATGTAGGAAGAAAAAATTCCTTTACAAAAAGGCCAAAAGATCTACAAAAGATACGGACTGGGAAAATTACCGAAAGTTTAATAACTCCTGAAAAAAGCGTGTAATACGGCTCGATGGCATTTTATCAATGATCTAGCGGATGAATTAAAAGTATGTAATAACCCAAAGCCATTTTGTCAAATCGAAAAGGTACAAATGATTTGATATCTCTAAAAGTTGATGATGCATGTCTCATTGATGATTTGAGCATAGCCGAAAGCATGAACTCTTATTTTTCTTCAGTGTTTACAACAGAGGATTTTACTAATTTTCCTGACTATGATTATGTTATTGAATCCAAGCTGTCAAATATCGATTGTTCCCCTGATGAGATAGAAAAACTCCTAAAGATTTTGGATGTACATAAATCCCCAGGGCCGGATCAAATCTCTGCACGGATTTTGAAAGAATGCGCACAAGTACTCTCAACGCCATTAAGTACACTATTAAATTTATCCTTTTCAATGGGTCAACTACCTTCGAGCTGGAAATCCGCTAACATCACTCCCGTCTACAAGAAGGGAAGCAACCATTGTAGAGAAAACTACCGTCAAATTTCACTTACATCTATTATTTGCAAAATTGGTGAAAATATAGTGAAATCTAGAGTAATTAACTTTTGGTCAGATTTAAACGTTTTCAGCCCAGACCAATTTGCATATCTAAAAGGAAGATCTACTCTTGCACAGTTACTTTCCTGTTATAATGATTGGGCTAAGACAAGAAACAGCTAAAAGCAAACTGATGTTATTATGCTGGATTTTTCCAAAGCTTTCGACAGCGTACCGCATGAACGTTTACTTTTAAAGCTTGAACGTCATGGTATTAGCGGCCCTTTGTTGCTTTGGTTCAGGAATTTTTTGACCTATCGTAAACAGCGAGTTGTAATACGCGGTACTAGTTCAAAATGGTCTCCTGTGACGTCTGGCGTACCCCAAGGAACGATTCTTGGACCCATAATGTTTCTAATATACGTCAATGACATAACAAAAGATATAACATCTACAGTAAAGCTATATGCTGATGACACCAAAATATATAGAAAAAATTCAAGTACCTGATGTTGATGTACCGGCGCTACAATCGGACCTTAACCGTCTTGGCGAATGGACAGAGAAATGGCAACTTCGATTCAACCCAGATAAATGTGAATCTATGCGTATAACACACAGGAGAGACACAAGTAAACCTAATTATATTTTAGGAAAACTTCTCAATTCGGTTGATAGTATCAAGGACTTGGGAGTTATAATTAGACGGGATTTGTCTTGGGGAGACCAAGTGAATTCGACTGTAAATAAAGCAAACAAAGTCTTGGGAATTATCAGGCGTACTATTGGTACCAAAAACCAGGAAGTTTTTTTCAACTCTATACAAAACTCTTGTACGACCCATTATCGAATATGCTGCTCCTGTTTGGTGCCCATATTTGGTTAAGGATATTGTCGCTCTAGAAAAGGTTCAATGAAGAGCTTCCCGTCTTGCTTTAAATCAAAAACGCATGGAGATGTCGTACGAAGATCGTTGTAGATTATTAAAATGGCCAACGCTTGAAAAACGTAGAGAGTACCTATCCCTTGTGGAGTGTGACAATATTTTTGAATATACTAAGTACAATCGCACAAGAGCTAATCTCAAATATAAACTATACATCAAAGCTGCGACATGTAATTGCTATAAATATTCATTCTTTGTTAGAATAATTAGTAAATGGAACTGTCTTCCCCAAACAATTGCCGAAGCTGATAACCTTCAACAGTTTAAGAGTAGACTCAAAAGTTTCATGGACATTTAAATCTTTTAGATTTTAATTTTTATAATCATTTACTTTGTAATATATAAATATTTGTTAATGTTAGGGAATTGTTAAAAATAGGGTTAACCTCTCAATTTCCTTTCAAGATGTGTATTTTATTTAATAGATTTCATTTCTTGATTAAATTATTATTATAATCTCCTTAAATATTCCTCCTTTTTCTTTGTACTTCAATAGTCGTAGATTTCAGCCCTTTAGCAACTGATAAACATTTGCTGTTCCTTTGGTAAGTTGCCATCCAAGAATATCACTGTTTCATTTGTGACAATTAAAAGACAATCGTACAGTTTTCTCCATATTCCATGTTCGCCGTAACCAATGTTAGCTGCTACCTTGAAGGTATGGTCAAAGGATATCCAAGTACCATGCTTTTGCACCATATATTGTGTAAACATATGTTCTTTTTCAAAAATGCACGAATAAACACTTGATATGAGATTTCGTCCAATGAAATCTTTCCCAATTGTAAACAATGGCAGAGCAGAAATATCATAGTTCGAAGTAGCCTGCAGCTTATTGAAGTTCCTTGACGAATTAAGTTTATTAGCATTCGTTCAACATCTTCTATATTTATCCCAGTCTGTATCGTTATGGATATATAATCGAACAGGTCTCTTGTCACGCCCGATCTATGAAACAAAAGGAATTTGACGATGGTTCCTTACCTCGTTAAGGATTGTTGGGTCATGAGAAACAACTTGGTGATTTCTTTCACATAGGTAAATAGATGAGACCAGAAGAACACGTTCTTGAATAATAATAATAATAATAATCTCTATTCAGGTAAGCCAATTTCACCATAAGGTGATTTACAATTGGTCCTGTAAATACCTAATTAAAAACAAAGAGGATATTAATAAAAATTATTGGTATAATATGCAAATATAAAATTATTTCCATAGTCTTCTCTTAAAAATAGTAAGATTTGGTGCTTCACGAATTGTCACATCGAGATTGTTCCAGTCTGATTTATTTATTATTGTCCATAGTCCCCAATTTGTTTTGGATTTACGTGTGTTCTTCTTATGCGGAGGGTTTAAACTGCAGGTTGCAGGTGTACGGTGGCCGATAAGGTTCAATCACGCCAACAAAATTCCAATTCACGCCAACAAAAACTCAATTCACGCCACAATGGAACCGCTGACTGATCGCGGTCTCTTTCCCGCCATTTTCCGTTCTTCATGAGTTCTGTGCTCGAGTGATTCACAAGGCAGAAATCTTCACAGATTGAACATTTGCAAACGACGCTTCAGAGTGGAAAGTGACATATTGACATTGTGAAACTTTGACATAAATTGCAAATGAAAAATACATGAATAAGTATATCAAAAGTAAAAACACATTTCAATAATTTCTTTCTTAGTCAGTAATTTCTTAGTATTTTCTTTCTTATTTATTTCTTTCTTAGTCATTTCTTTCTTAGTCATTTCTTTCTTTCTTTCTTTCTTACACAGCCACACCTCGTCCACATTCTGGACAAAAGATAAAAAATACTTCCAAAGCTTTTCCACACTGACGGCATTGGCAATTGTCTGACATTTTGTAATTTCATACCCCGAAGAGCCCGCGATCACTCAGCGGTTTCATCGTGCCGTGAATTGAGTATTTTTGTTGGCGTGAATTGAGATTGTGTGTGTGAATATATGGGGGCGCCGATGATGACAAAACTGCTCTGTTGCAAATATTCGTTCTAAGTTCATATATGCGTTCTAAATAAATATTAAACAGTGCCATATTCGAAAAAATGCATTTCGACTCATAAATACGTTCTAGGTAATTTTAAAATCATTCGAATGGGTTTCAAAAAAAGTATTCCCATTGCCCAAAAATACGTTCTAATTATGATCCTTTGCGGGCTGACGGATTACGTGTTTCCTGCGGGAAATGTGTTGAAAGTCCCTCGCAGCGTAAATTATGCTAAATAATCTTTAAACATGGCGGTCGGCGATCTCGCCAAGAAATGATTCAAGAAGCCTTAGAACGCATCTCAGAATTAAGTGGTGTCAGCCTAAACGAAGGTAATAGGACAAGACCAGAAGAGAATTGCACAACCTCTGAGTGATGAGTTGGCAAGACGATTCCCTACGTTATGGCCAAATGATCCAAGACCAAGTTCAACCACTTCAACTACGCGTGGTTCTAGTTGTAATTCTTCCGCAAGACAGTTATGCCTGAGTAGTTCGACTACTGCAAGATCAGCTTCGACGCTTGGTGGAAGGAAGAGAAAACGCAAAGCAGAAAAAGCAGGAAAACTATTTACAAAGACCTAATATTAGTTTCCTGATCCAAACGAGGAACAAGTGCCGACGCATGCTGCTCGTGTAGTGCTTTTTTGCGGAAAGCAATTTTTGCAAAATGCCAAAACAGTGCGACAGAAAATCGTTGACCATTTCCCAAGGTTAATAGCCTGCTCATTTGAATACGCAAAAGTAAGCGTTTTCGCTTTCCTATACAATATATATATTTTATGTTGTTATCAATGTGGTATGTTTGTTTCGATCATCCAATGCTATTATATTGTATTCAACTAGGCATGTTATGGAAGATTGGTTCCACTAAAATTAGCCACAGGTGTTGAGCCTAATGCTGAGATTGTGGTGAAAGTGGCTGGCCAGGGTGCTATTTATGTAAGATGTTTTCGAGGCAATGAAGACGCCTCCAGTGAGGATTATTCTCTGTTACAGTCTGTGTTTGAGTATGAAGAAAGATATGTTTATTTGAAAATATTAGGCAATCCTGGTTTAGATAAAGTTAATAATTAATATATAACCATAAATAAATAGTTAACCAGTTCAGTTTGGTACAGTTCAGATCAACTTGTATAATTATACCAATGAACCATAAACAGCTGGCAGTTTGGAGAAATAGAAAATCAACATGAACCGAAGAAAACATGTTGAGAATCAAAATAGGGTTCAAAAACAAGACAATTGTAAATGGTGATACTTTGACTTTATTTCAGATTCATCATCTGACCAAGTGACAAGACTCAAAATATAAACAATCTTAAATATAAGTGGAAAATGACATGCAAATGTACAGTATATGGCATGTCATCTCTCTAACTTTATTATGTAAATAGGTCTATTTCTCTTTGATGATGTCGTTTTCCACTTTTTATTTAAGATCGTTTATATTTTGAGTCTTGTCACTGGTCTGACGATGACTTTGAAATATAGTCGAAATATTCAGCATATCCTCACTCTTATAATGACTATAATGATCAATCAACCATTCCTGTTAAAATGATGATAATGATCAAATTAAGAGCGACTTGTTAATTTAATGCTAGAACCCAACCCCAACACAACAAAGATCCTAACCCTAACCCCCCGCCTAATGGGTTTTCTAACCCTAACCCCCCGCCTAGTGAGTTTTGTAACCATAACCCCCCGCCATGTTGACAATAGCTCTAATATTGAAGGTATAATTATTGTTGATTCACGGTTTCCTGTGGACGAGGTTGACCATCATATCTTGTGTTATCAACGCCGAGGTTTATGTTATGTGCCAACAAACCAAAGCTTCATGCTGGCCTGACCATCACCCTGATCGGTTTACAGAGAATTAAGAATGTATACCAGGCTTGGACCCTGGAACAGTGATTAAGTGTGATTGCAGAGACCTACAGACAATTCTCGATCTCTTGCAGCCTACAAAAGTGTCTGTAGGTGACGTGATTGTAATTATTCGCTATGTTATCTTGTGTTACCTAACAAAATACCTACCTACGTAAAATGAACAGGTTTTGTGATTGGTTACTTGAGACAAAGTGATCAGTGTTTGTGACTCATTCTTTAAAAATTGATTCTATTGTTTTATTGTTATAACCAATCATAAAACTTGTTCATAATATATAGGTATGTGATGACCCTCCTGGTGGCGTCGCCAGGGAGGGGACTGGGGCTAGTCCCCCCTCCCCACTAGCCCCCAGTTGTTTTTAAAAACCAATTTTCAGATTTTCCCAAATCTAATGATAAATGTTTGGGGGGGGGGCAGGGGTAAAATGCTGATTGTATGATTAATTTGAGAAACAAACTTTCGAATTGACATTGTTTTTGGGACTTAACAATAACATTATAACATGAAGTACCTACACTTCATCTGCTTAAAATCGCTGATTGTCTGATTGCTACGCGGGCTCGTATGTTCATGCTGGAAGTCGAACCTCTTTAAGCCCAGTTTGCATATATTATGTCAGTACATTGTGTAAATAGTGATGACGTCATTGTGGTGATGACGTCATGGCGATGCGTCATTGTAATGACGTCACTGTAGTGATTACGTCATTGTTTTGTCGCCCCCACTTCCCAAGGTCTGGCGACATCATGTGAACGGTGTTTTAAACTGCAATGGGTCAATATGTACATATTTTTTACCATGCAGTTTTGCTATTGTAAAAATAATATTGTTATAATTTCATGATACTGGTATTACTTAATTAGAACAAAACAGAGATTTATATTATCTTATTTTATTATAGTTATCCAACTTGACATGGGCTGACCCAAACAGAAGCCAGTGAAGGACATTGTTGTCCACAGATCAACCATATTAAGAGACATCAGAGAGTTTGATGAACAAGATGCTCTTAAATTTAATTATATCAGGGTTATTGGTAATAATGGGGAATTAGAGAAAGGGGGAGGCAATGGTGTTTTGAGGGAGGTACTGTCAATTTTTTGTCAAAATTTTTTCACTTCCTTGGCACTTGGTGCTAGCGAGAAAGTACCGTGTATAAGGCATGACTTCCAGAAGAAGGGTTGGGAGGTAGTAGCTAGAATTTTAGTATATGGTTACACAAGCACAACATATTTACCTCCTTCCCTTTCAGTGGCATTTATTGCATCATGTATTTTGGGGAAGAACAAGTGAGCAATGATTTTTTGGTGGTCTTTTAAGTTATTTGTCTCCGAAGATGAAAACTAGCCCTAGATATTTGTTTAAATGGGGGACCAGAATTTGATAATAGTAATGAAGATATCCTTGAATTCCTAAGCTCCCACAAATGTTTCAGAACCCAACCCCAGAGAACATCATGCAATTATTTTCGAGCTTGCACACCAAGAAATAATCCAAAAACCAAGGTACATTGCAAATTGTTGGGTGCCAATTGTTAAGCAGTTAAGTATTTGAGCCATTCCAATCCATCGACAATTTAGAAAATCTTTTTAATGAAAAGAAGGTCACTAATAATAAGTTAGTAAAACTGTTGTCTGCCAGTCCTGTCACCGACGCAGAAAGAGAAAGTTTGGAACATTTGAAAAGATTCATAAATTTAAAAGAAGATGCCTTTCAGCATTTCTGCAATTTACAACTGGGAGCAATTGTATAACATGTGAACATATAGAAGTAACATTTACAAATTTAGATGGTTTGCTCGTAGGCCTATAGCACATACATGCGCACCTATGCTTGAATTGCCAACTACATACAAATCTTTTAATGATTGTTAGAAGAATTTACAAGTATTCTTAGGGAAATTATTCATGGGAATTTAACATTGTATAAGTATTTACAGTAAATTTGTTTAAAAAATTGTTAATTTTTCTAGTTTTGTTGAATCAATCAGTCATTTGAGTTGCAAAGACCCCTTGCTAGATACTGTATATATTTAGAAAGACCCTCAGCTAAATCCACTATTTACTTAGGTAACCAAATGCTGTAACAGCGTTTGTGTAGTTGCAGCCATGTGTCTCATACCTGATACCACTAAGGTTTTGTAACTGTAAATTGACTGAATTGCATGTACTGTATGGTGTCATCTTTAATATTATCATGTCACAATGTATGTCTATTGAGGTTATTATTTTTTCCAATCAATATTGAAACAGTTTATCAGTGTGGCATGGGATAATGATATAAATAAAGAGGATTAAAACAAACCTTTTACCTAGAGCTAGTTCATACAGTATGACTACAATTATAATTAATAAAAAAATTTAAAATGTTTAACTGTCTTGTTAGTCAGGCAGTTGAATATTTTGGGGTGAATTGTGGGTTTTTGGCCACAAGCATGAAATTTTCACCAACTATAGAGTTTGACTTAGTGAAAAAAATTAGCTATGGGGCCACTTGAAAAAATCCAATATGGCGATTCAATTGACACTTACAAAATCCAATATGGCCGCCATTTCCAAGATGGCCGCCATTCGTTACACACCCAACAACATGAGCTAAGATGGCCGCCACTACATAAGAATTTGCTTATGAATTACTGTACAACTTGTGTGTTTCGTCTTACAGTCATGAGCTGTGATGTATTTTATGTGGGAAGAGGAACTCTACCATGGAGAATCGATTGACTCTTTAAAATCCAAGATGGCCGCCATTTTCAAGATGGCCGCCACTCCAACAATTTTCGTCATGTAATGCTGTATTATTTCTGTTTTCTTCTCACAGCATTGAGTTGTGAGTTATGTAGATTCAATTGACACATACCAAATCCAATCTGGCCGCCATTCTAGGCCTAATCACGTTCACAGTCGCCACTGCAACCGCACAGGCTGGTACATTTAAGTTCTGCTTTTGCACATTTGCAGCGTCCGCTGCATCCATTCTCCAGTTTACAGCCACATTTGATCAACTCCTGAATTGCCTTCGATGCTTCTGGGAGCATTGTCCAATACGGTTGCCATTGTCCATTAGCTGATCTGGTCCATCCCCATTCCATGGAGGAAAGAGCTGGGACCAACAAGGCCAGGGTCTCTAATAGCGTTCCATGCCTTTACAGGGTGTGATCAGACCTCTTCGTTCGCTGGCAGAGGTAAAAACACAGCGTGGGCAACATGGAAGGTGTTTGAAGAAATCACACCAGCATTTGTTGCACTGAGTTCAATGCCTACAGAAGACAGATTGAAGGACATGATGCCGGAGATTGAGCGTTTCGTTACAGTCATGTACGATAGGATGAGTACCTGCACAAACTGTCAATGAAGCATGCAAAGATCTGTTCACCAGGAAAGGACGAAGTATTGAGAATATACCACCAACGTATGGAACCCTGCTAGAACACACAAAACGGGTAGCATACCAGGCCGGTTATTGTTGGGGGACAGACGCTAACACCAAATCCTACATTGCCATCTCCTGCTGAATGGGGATGGACCAGATCAGCTAATGGACAATGGCAACCGTATTGGACAATGCTCCCAGAAGCATCGAAGGCAATTCAGGAGTTGATCAAATGTGGCTGTAAAACTGGGAGAATGGATGCCGCGGACGCTGCAAATGTGCAAAAGCAGAACTTAAATGTACCAGCCCTGTGCGATTGCAGTGGCGACTGTGAACGTGATTAGGCCTTAGAATGGCGGCCAGATTGGATTTGGTATGTGTCAATTGAATCTACATAACTCACAACTCAATGGCTGTGAGACGAAAAATTGTTGGAGTGGCGGCCATCTTGAAAAATGGCGGCCATCTTGGATTTTACAGAGTCAATCGATTCTCCATGGTAGAGTTCCTCTTCCCACATAAAATACATCACCAGCTCATGGCTGTAAGACAAAACACACAAGTTGCTACAGTAATTCATAAGCAAATTATGATGTAGTGGCGGCCATCTTAGCCTCATGTTGTTGGGTGTGTAACGAATGGCGGCCATATTGGATTTTGTGAGTGTCAATTGGAATCGCCATATTGGATTTTTTTCAAGTGGCCCCATAGCTAATTTTTTTCACTAAGTCAAACTCTATCATTGGTGAAAATTTCATGCTTGTGGCCAAAAACCCACAATAATTTCACCAAACTGCCTGACTATGTGTTTGCAAAAATGTCTAAAAAAGAAAGGAAATGGTTTATTCCATGATTTCCATCCATCATCTAAAAACTGATCATTTGGGATACTGTTGTCAGGAATGTCACAACTTTCAATTTGTGGAACAAACACACCATAATCTTCATCGTGGATTGATGTTTTCAGACTCTGGAAATTCTTCATCATCATCAAAACCTGTTCCTGTGATTTCAGAGTTTTTCTACAAACTGGACAATATACACCTTTTGATTGACCATTTGCAGAACCAAGTGCTCCAGAAATGAACATTTTGCTCGGGGCTTTGATTCTGAGCACTGCTAACAGGATTACTGTTCCACTGGTTCACAAATTCATTCAGGCTTTGATTAATACGGGGTAAAAAACCCTGATGCAGCACAAATAAATGCTCTTCACTATCAGTGTTCAGAATACCTTGATTCTCCATGTGATTGAAAAGAGATGCATAGTGGCACAGTACCCCAGAATATACATCTCTGTGCAGCCTTTCAACCTTCACATTGTGCACTGATCTACCAGTAAGAACACTACCATGATCAGTTTCCTCTGTGCTGTAGCATACCCGTGGTCTGTTCTTATTTTCATTAGCAAACCATACTTTTGCAACACCTTTTTTAAATGATGAAAAATACTGTGGAAGCAAGGTTGTTGTTTGCACATGTCAAGTAAATAATCATTCTACTAAAACCATCAATACACGCATGTACAACCAATCTCCAAATGAATCAGTTTGTGGTTTTCATCCAAGTGCCACAGATAGTTTGGGTAAGGGACACTGTATCTTCTTCGGTTATACAGCTACATGCCCTCGTAAAGCTGTTCCAATTGGGTCTAACTTTCTTAAAGTGTCCTATGACACGAAAATTAAGTTTGCCTTATTTGGAAGAACACTTAAAATGACAGAGTAAACATCTTTTGTAGTTTTTCGTTTCCTTGCTTCGTTGTGGGAGATATTTCAGTTTATATAATATGCAAATGACAATTTTGTGACGTACACGTGCATAATGACTTATTGGAGAAGGTTATGTATCTTTGCTATTATAGAACCAAATTTAATTTGAATGAAGCATGCGCTTGTGTATCTCCCACAACACGAAACCTGTAGAATTTCAAGTGATTTTGTGTGATAATAAGAAAGATGTATAAACCTTCTCTGATAAGTCATTATGCAAGTGTACGTCACAAAATTGTCATTTGCATATTATATAAACTGAAATATCTCGACAACGAAGCAAGGAAACGAAAAAACTACAAAAGATGTTACTCTGTCATTTTAAGTTTTCTTTCAAATAAGACAAACTTAATTTTCGTGTCATAGGCACTTTAAGGCACTGTCGAACCTTCCACCTCTGAATGTGGAGTACCCTGCTTCTTAGTGCTCCAAGCATACGGGACTGTCCGATATTTGGGGTTAAAATTGCGGATACTCTGAACAAACTTCACAAAGTCCCTTAGGATATGCGTGTAAAGTTTTCCTGCCTCGTGTTGAATTCGTTTTCTTCTTCTTCGCAAGGTACGGTCAGAAATTCCCAAAATCTTCGCTATTTTCGACCACGGAAAAATGCTTTGATCTTAAGAGGTCGTGTTCGGACGTTGACAGTTTCCACAACTGTTAGCTTCTCTGCTTCGATCTTTATGTCCTCTTTAATGCGAGTTAAAACTGTTAAAAGTGAGAAACCATTCTGCCACATGTGATCATACGCCAGGATCCACTCTTAAGGATTACGAGAAATGTTGCACAAACTTCGTCCAACCGGATACCCAGGTTTTCTAAGGCATCTAAAGAAGCTTCAGCGTTATCCGACAAGGACCCCTTCGTCAAAAAGATTTTGAATTTGAATAACTGTCTTCGAAATGTTCAAGAAGTTCGAAAAACGCGCTTCGTGAATTGGACAAAGGATCATAATTAGAACGTATTTTTGGGCAATGGGAATACTTTTTTTTTGAAACCGTTCGAATGATTTTAAAATTACTTGGAAACGTATTTATGAGTCGAAATGCGTTTTTCGAATATGGCACTGTTTAATATTTATTTAGAACGCGTATATTAACTTAGAACGAATATTTGCTGAGAGCAGTTTTTGTACGCATCGGCGACCATATTAGCTTTCTAAAGGCGCTGTTACACTGCAAATTTTTCATGCAACTTGCCTCGCAACACTGATCTACAGGCATGTTAAGTAAAAGGTGTAAATACAAGGATGGGGCCCACGTTTGCACTCTGCTGACCTTTTTCTTACTTAACATGCCTCTAGATCAGTGGTATCGAGACAAGTTGCATGAAAACTTGCACAGTGTAACAGCGCCTTAAATCGATCTCTTGCACGAAAACATTTGAATTGATGATGATGACGAGGTCTTCACCCTTCCCTGCAAACGGATTAATATTATCCGACACCTTTTTTTTACCACCCCCCAGAATCTCAGCGTACCTACTTCGCTCTGATTGGTTCATTCAAATGTTTTCTTGCGCGCTGATTGGTGTAGAGCTAGTGCCAGTCCCAAACACATGAAAAACATTTTTTGACTACTATTATATGTTGCAAGTTCAGTTCAAATTCATCCCACATCCCTTCTATCGTCTTGTTAAAATTATCGGTATATATATATATATATATATATATATATATCTTTCGTTTAACATTCCTTTGCTTTTGACAGCGGGTGTTTAACGTGAAGTGTATGATATCATGATCACCTTATATCATGGATTACCTTAAGATTGCTGACGATTTTGATATCATTAGATAAAACAAGATCTAAAATGTTAGAAGTATCTTTCTGTCTCCAGGTTGGTTCCTTCACAAGTTGATGTAAATCATGTTTGTCAATGATTTCGAGCAACATTTCTGAAGTAGAGACATTACCGGAGATGTGATGATTTACCCAATCAATATTTGGGGCGTTAAAATCGCCACCCACTATCACGTTGTGTCGATGTATTTTGTCTCCCAATGCAAAAAGAGATGTCGAACTCGAATAGGCTTCGCATATCAGACGTATTTGGTCGATAGTGTCGTGAACTTGTTAATTATTCAAAGTATGTGTTTGCGTAAGCGATGAGTGATGCGTGGGCGTGACGAAATTTTGATATTTAGTTAGTTATGACGAGGAGTGAGTGTGAGAACATTGCGTGGGAGTACTAGAGAATAAATACATCAAAAACCAAGAAACCGTAATTTCTGTCTAATTATTTGTGGGAATCAAGCGCTATTCACCACAATAGAATGAACCAAACATAATAAATTTAGCTTTCCTGCCAGCGATTTTACATTGGGTAAAGGTGATTTCACAGTCGGTATTGAGTTTGTGTCGATGTGTAATTACTATGTCCTTTTCTTTACCGCTTGAAATACTGTCAGGTCTATCTTTCCGAAAGACATTGTAATTTTCTGGAAAAATCTCACTGGTTTGTAATACCAGGATTAAGCCAGGATTCATTTCCCAAAACAATATCCGGTTGATATTCACTCATTACAGATCTGCTATCTTATCTTTTAAAATTTGACAATTTATCAGTAAATTTTTGTTAAAATTTTGTTCGCTTCTTACTTCCGCTTTATTTCAGGTTGATGGCTATTCGAAGTGGATGTCTGAACTTTGAGTATAAGCTATCGGTCAGTTCAGCAGAATTCAACAAACTATATTGGTTAGTAGAATATAAAGTTTCCATAGGTTTGGGTATACTCTGAGAAAAGTTAGATTGATTGATTGATTGATTGATTGCAATGAGGACAAAGCCAGATATAGGACGAATTGCCAAATATTTTCATATGCTTCGTTTAATATTTGACAACAACTTTGATGAAACGTTGCATGGTCCTCTGTCCAGATTTTACTGACTTTGAGCACACTGCACATGGGAAATCCATTATCTCCAGGATTTAATTCTACATCTTCTCCCAGTAGAAGGAGTATACGGAGAAGTAGCGAGCGACCAAGACACATTTCATTTATTTCCTCACCACGTGTCCAACTATTCAGCATTTCATATCCCAAAGGAATGCTTCCCTCTTGCAATAAGGCAGTTGAAAATTCATATTCGAGAGTTCCTTTAGTTTGTACATGACTATCTCCAGCCATGAAATTCGTGGCCGCCATCTTAAGGTTTCAGTACGCACCATCAGGTGTACGACATATGCTAGTTGTTTCTTACGTTTTCTCTCAATGTTTCGATTTTAATTTATTTAGTTAATTAAAGCATATCCTGAAAGTAGCCCAAGTATAGAGGAAATTGAAGCTTATCTTGCATCAGACCAACGTTGTACCTGCCCGCACTTCTATTACAGACACAAAATCCCGCTAGAGTGCCTACCATCGATTTTTTTTGCAACAAGTAACGAATTCTTTGAAGAGCTTGTGAATAAACTGGAAAGGAAGAACATGGAAGAGGTATTTATGCATGCAGACAAAACGTTTTTGTCGGTATAGTTTTGTTATAATAGTAAAATATTTTCCTCCCTGTAAAACTGTAGTTATTGCAATTACATCAACCCGTGTGTTTTATCAAAGAAGCATGTTGACTCCAAATTTTATGCATTGAGATGCAAAAATGGATTTTTGTATTTCAATTTAAATAATGTAAAGAAGCCAACAAAACTGGACATTGAAGGTGCCATACAAGCAGGAAATGTTGGGGAGCTCAACGTTTTGAAAAATGTTTGAGGGCCCAACGTCAACGCATCCGTTATTACTGGTGTCCAAGCGGATATCAGTAGACATTGTATCAAACTTTCTGTTCGAAAACAGTTAGACAAAAGTAAGACTTGTTATTATGTAATTATTTTATTATACATAAAAAAATTTCTCAATTCTAATTGGCTGAGAGCAGTGCAATTTCAATTTTACAGTTTAATAAAACCGAAATACAGTGCAAATTTTTGCTTAAAGTTGTATTTTGCATTAGAAAAACCGTAAAGATTGTAACGGTAACATCCGCTATAATAAATTAGTATTTTTCAGATTTGCATTGTGCGATAAATTTTCAAAATTACAAAATTTTCAATATACTAATTGTAACAGTATATTGTTCAATTTCCAGAAACACAACAAATCAATAATTAAAACCTGTTATGTAATATACCGGATTGGTGTCATGTTATTGATGAATGGATGAAGGTATTTTACATAATATATCAGATGACATCACAAGAGGTTTCAATTATTTGTAAGTCATTATGGTATATTCTTTATTATAATGCTTTTTCATATCCTGAGTTCTGATTGGTGTTCTACACGGCCTGTCGAAATGCGTATCTTGTCCGTCTTTTTCGTAATCTAACCATTGTCCCGGAAATTTCAAATTATTTTACATTAAAAAAACGCAAATATAAATGGATTTTTGTTACAAAAGAATGAAAATAACACAATTATATTTTTTGTTAATTTTTTGTCATACAGGTTTCCAATGAAAATAGACGGCTTATAAAAGATAAAGTCAATCGTCGCTCATGGACAGGTTAAAGGCCGCAAAGTTGAGGTCCCATCACGCCATGACTTGTGCCGTCATTGAGAAGAAATAGAACTATATGGCCATTCATATTCATACTGCTCTTTTCCAGCTGGTACAATTGTAAAATTTTTGGTAAGTATTATAAAAAACTATTAACCAATTAAAAATATTATTTCCAAAATATGAATAACCAGTCTAAATAAACATTCTGCATGTAAAAGATTAAGTAACTCTTGTGTGGTATTTTTAAAATACAATAAGGCAAACCAAAAAGAAGGTTGGATACCGGCTTATATGAAGAACTTAAAGATATATTACTCCTTCAGGTAGGTTAACAGTTGCTAAATCCGAATTATTTTATAGATATTACATTGTGTACCGAAGGATCTTTACAATCAGAAGAATTATCGGAGGTTGTTAAGAAAATTTCAAGAATAGTTCACTATGCTTATATCGATCGTTATATAATGATCACAGTTGTAATTTAATTGCGTTTCTTCATAATTGTCGTTGCAGATTGGATAAAGATCTGAAGGCTATCGAAACTCTTAACGAATTACCAGCGCGCTGGACACCAAACGATGATGAATATCAAAACGATGTTCAAGCAGAGCTTTTTAATAAATGCAGGAACTTCTAGGCAAAATAAAACCTGTTTGTCAAGAGCGTCAGTTTTTGTTAAAATTAAAGGAAAAATATTCAGGTAAACGTAATTTGGTAACATGACTATAAAAAAGAAAACAGATCATACAAATGAATAGGGTTTTAGGTTGTATATTTTTGAGAGATTTTAATGAGCGTCCTTTCCCTGTACATGGGTCATATGTTATTCACATTGTGAAAAAAAACATGTAGAATTTTCATTATTGTTTATTGCAGATGGTCACGTGCTGTCGAAGAAGCTTTGTAAGCAAATAAAAAATTGTGATAAGAAGCTCAGGGAAATTACTAGTGGAGTACAATTCTTCTCGCGACTTATTGAAAGCCGATACAAAACGATTCTGTTAAAGAGCTTCACATTGATGAGATTAGAAAGAATGGATTTCAAGAAACCGTTGACGATAGTGCATATGCTAACGATCCTGAGATGAATGTCCCATATTATATACAATGACAGGCAATCGTATGCTTCATCTACTTAGAAGAAGTACGAAGAGAAAATAAATGTAGAAGAGGAAATGGCAAGGGTGTTTCGTTACTACCAATGTGAAGAGAGTAACCTGTCTGAATCTACAGATCAACTATTGTTGAATGATAGAAAGGATAACTCTACGTAGTGGTTCCATCTCGCTTTTAAAATCGGAACAAAAAATTCTCCAGATTCATATTCTGTCGATACACACTTCACTCAACAAACACATCGATTTACCCATTATTAATTTTGCATTCACCAAAGACGAGATACGACAAGACAACAATGGTGACTCAAACGCTTTTGTTGACGAGGAAACGACGACAGACAGTTCAGAATGACGAAAACGACCGCTTTTAACTTTTATTGTTAACCCGATTACTTTGAACTTTTAAAAACTTTGAATTTATCTGAGAATTAATTCTATTCGGGTAAAAATGATCTGGTCATCAATCTTCAATTAAACCTATCTTCGAACAACAATGAGCCAAGGCAGGTTAAGTAGCATCAACCTTATGTCAACAAGACGCTGTGATTAATTTAGAGTTTTCTTGTTTTTAACATATTTCGATTAACAACGGCAATTCGTGTTGTTCAGGGGGGTTATGCACTAAATAGATAATCTCGCCAGATGACGTCATATTTATTAGGGATTGACGAAGGAGCGAGGTCAGTTCGAAAAGACCAGGGTAAACCTGATGAAGTAAGAGTACTTCATCAGGTTTACCCTAGGGCGTTGAAGAATGACCAAACGCTGTTAAAAATGTTTCCTCACATTTTTTAAAACTATCATTTGTTTTGTAAAGACCGCTCAGCAACCAATCAGATTGCAGAAAAGCTGAGTACCGCTCAAGACCGAGAACGAGGGATTTATGCGGCATACAACCTCGAGACGCGATGCATAAATCCCGACATTCGAGGTGTTTATCTGACTTATTACATTGAGGAGGTATTCCACAAAGTTTTGTCGATTTTGTCCACCTTGGACACAGATTTTCCTAGTTTCTTCTTCGTTTCTTATCTCAGTATGGCGCATACATCCTGCGGTACATCTTCATTTATAACCTCGTTATACATACATAATGTAATAAGTCCGGCGTTAAAGCCAGTGAACAATGCGATTTGGTATGTAAATTTAGGGATAATGGTAATCCATGAGTTCGAGTTCGAGTTAATTTCGAGTTAACCTCGAGTTGACTTAGAGGTTACTAGGTAAACCAACAAACTGTCCCCAACGGTTTCAGACAATACTAAACACCATTTTGATGATAATGGTCAAAATAGAAGCTATCCCCAACACAACACCAATCCTAACCCTAACCCCCACCCCTAGTACTTCCTAACCCTAACACCCCGTATCGGACGGTGTATTTTGCGGAACGGCGAATCGGAACGGCGGAAATGGCGGAATGATTAATACTTCTTGAATATAGATGATGTCCACCCGCGGATCTCAAGCAGGACAAATTCGGTGAGTCGCGGACGAGGTCGCGTATATACTGGGATGCCACACGGGTGACGATGTCTGGCGAGGTGGAGTCGAGGTCGGGGTCAGTGGTACTGAGGAAGCTTTCCAGCGGTCGGCTTCGTCCACAGGAAGGTTCGAAGGTGATACAGGGTGGTCGTGACGTCGGACAACTTCGGAAGTACTCGGCCCATCATACGGAAGTGGTCTGGAATGGTCGGAAGGCTCTCGGGAGTCGTATGGGGGTCGGAAGGTCTTCGTAGGCCATCAAAGCGGTCGGGATCTGCCGGAGGGTCGTCGGTATCCATCGACGAATGGTCGGAGGTGGTGTGGACTACTCCGGATCTTGCGGGTGGTACGTGTTTCGCTGCTGGGGGTGGAATATCAATGGTGGGTGGTTCGGACATTCTCAAGAAGTATTAATCATTCCGCCATTCCGCAAAATATTCCGTCCGCACCCTGTATTCATCTTCATAAACCTAACCCCCGGCCAAAAACTCAAATCGGCTCGAACTCGAACCGAACTCGAACTCAAACACATAAATTCCCTGGTCCTGTAAATTTAACACTGCTAAATAAAAAAGAAACGTATTAAAAATGGGAAAAACCAAATTTATATCTGCTTTTTAACTACTAAAACTATATACCATGCAATTGATAGAAAATTCTTGTCCAGAGGTTATTTAAAATATCAAGGTTCAAAAGTTCATTAACTTCTATCTTTCAGTAAAGCAGTAGATACAATTTATATAATATCTATCTAATATTCAGATAATATCTATCGATGTAAGGTATTGTTCATATACTACATTTTTAATGTTATAAATACTCAGAGCTGTCCCCCTCAGAAAATTTGGTCTTCATTTGGGCTGCCCCCCTCGGTTTTTCCTGGCCCCCCTTGACAGAAAATCATAGCTAAGCCTCTGTAAAATACATTTCAACCAGGCTTAGTATCAAATACATCATCTAGAATGGGAATTACCTTCCAACCCGGCTAGTAATAAACATAATATCTAGATTGGAATTACATTTCCAACCCTGCTAGTATAAATACTATCTAGATTGGAATTACATTCCCAACCCGGCTAGTATAAATAATATCTAGATTGGAAATTACATTTCCAACCCCGGCTAGTATAACATAATATCCTAGATAATTGGAATTTACATTCCAACCCGGCTAGTATAAACACTATCGAGAGGTGGAATATACATTCCAACCCGTCCATATAAATACTAATCGAGAGTGGAATTATACATTCACACCCGGCCAGTTATAAATACTATCGAGATTGGGAAATTAACATTCCAACCCCGGCTAGTAATAATATAGCTATCGAGAGGTGGAATAACATTCCCCAACCCGGACTAGTAAAAATTCTATCTAGATTGGGAATTACATTCCAACCCAGGCTAGTATAAATACTATCGAGAGTGGAATTACATTCCAACCCGGCTAGTATAAATACTAATCGACGAGAGGAATTACATTCCAACCCCGGGCTAAGTATAAATACTATCTAGCATTGGAAATTACATTCCAACCCGGCTAGTATAACTACTATCGACGAGTGGAATTACATTCCAACCCGGCTAGTAATAAATACTATCGAGAGTGGACTTACATTCCAACCCGGCTAGTATAAATACTATCGAGAGTGGAAATACATGCCCAACCCCGTCCAGTATAAATAAATATCTAGATTGGAATTTACATTCCAACCCCGGCTAGTATAAATACTATCTTAGATTGGAAATTACATTCCCTAAACACTATCGAGAGTGGAATTACATTCCAACCCGGCAAGTATAAATACTATCGAGAGTGGAATTACATTCCAACACCGGATAGTATAAATACTACCTAGATTGGAATTATATTCCAACCCTGCTATGATAAATATTATCGAGATTGGAATTCGCACCTTGGCACCGCGCAATGGGGTTCTTCCAATTGCATCATCATATGCCAATCTATTCATACGGTGCATGAACTGGAACAACGCAGGCAGGGTTCCCCCGGTGGGACTTATTCCACTTGGGATGTAATTCCAATCTAGATAGTATTTTATACTATAGCCCGGTTGGAATGTAATTCCAATCTAGATATTATTTATACTAGCCGGGTTGGAATGTAATTCCAATCTACATATTATTTATACTAGCCGGGTTGGAATGTAATTCCCATCTAGATAGTATTTATACTAGCTGGGTTGGAATGTAATTCCAATCTAGATAGTATTTATACTAGCCGGGATGGAAAGGTAATTCAAATCTAGATCTAGTATTTATACTAGCCCGGTTGGAATGTAAATTCCCAATCTAGATAGTAATTTATACTAGCCGGGTTGGAATGTAATTCCAATCTACATAGTATTTATACTAGCCCGGGTTGGAATGAAAATTCCATCCTATAGATATTATTTTATACTAGCCCGCGTGACAAACCACATGTCTCGGCAATCCTGGTTACAGTGTAACCCATGCACATATGACCGTTTGTATGTTCTCCCTGGAGATGGTGGTTTTGGGGCGACCAGCCTTTACCTGAAATCAGAAGGAAAATTCACCAAAGCGAGACATTACTAGTAAAATATTTACCAAAATATCCCTAGATACTTATATTTCAAAGAATAATTAGTTTCTAATTGTGTGGCAGCAAACTGCAAACATGAATATCAATACTAATAGCATGCTAACTTAGGGTAAAAACTAGAATATTAGTACAAATTTAGATAAACAATGAAGATATAATTAAATATACAATTAATTGTGATTTTTGCAGTGTTTTTTTACACACTCAGAAGGACATACTTATGCAGTTTCATCAGCAGAAACATGCAAATAAAATATATTTATGGAAGAGTAATCTACAACAATTAGAATTCAATTTATAATCAGTGATAATGACGATATTTATGATACGTGGTTCAAAATTTTTTCAGATATCCTCAACGAGTTTGCAGCAATAAAACAGAAAAGAGTTAAAAGGAAATCCCAACCGGCTTGGTTTACCTAGTGAACTTAATAAAATTGATTGTTGAAAGAAATATAACATATGAAAAAAGCTAGAAAGTCCCAACGGGCCGAAGACTGGTCTTTGTTCAAGAGGTCCAAAACCAGGGTCACAAGATTGATTCGACAAGAAAGAGAGAAGTAAGAAAGATTATTTTTAAAACTCAAAGTGGCGAAGACTAGAAAACAATCCTAATAAACGTTGGAAATTAATCAAGAACCTGACAAGAGAGGACCCAAATGAACCATAGTTTTAATCAACCTATTGGTTGACAAAGGATGGAAACTCAATATTCTGATGAGCAACAAATCCTGATCTTATAAATACTTATTTATGTTAATCAACCATGTGATCTATTGTATTCAATTTCATACATCCTTGTCTCCTGGTGGATCTCCTTTTCCAACTGATTCTACATGTTCGCTTCCAAGATTGATCCTCTATCAATTCCTCATATATCTGAATTTGAAATTGAGAACGCAATTAAATCGATGCCCGCCGTACATAAAGCCACTGGTGCTGATGGCCTTAATACAAAAGATCCTCAAAATCTCTGCTCCAGGCAATTTCTTCTTCTTTGGCCAGAATAATATAACTAATGTATTGTTAACAGCTGCTTTCCATCGGAAATCATGGAAACTGGCCAAAGGTATTCCAATTCGCAAAGGTAAAGGTTCCAAGTCGAATATGAGCAACTTATCGACCAAGTCTCAGTTTTGCCGCTGGTCCTCCAAAATATTTGAGCGACACAACACACTGCACTGTATAATCACTTAATTGATTACAATTTGCTATACAATCTTCAATCTTGGATTTCGCAAGACCTAACCTCGACCGAAACAGCCCTTATCATGCTAATAGATCAGCTGTTTTGGAACCTCGACAATGATCAAATCAATGGATTTGGTGTTTTATCGATTACAAAAAAGCGTTTGATCGTATCGATCACAACATTTTAATGTCAAAATTAGAACATTTTAGTATCGCTACCGAAGGAACTTTCTCTCTTTGAAAATTATCTGAAAGACAGAAACCAGTTTGTCCATCTAAATGGCAAAGGATCCAGCCCACAGAAAAGATCGAATATGGTGTTTCCCGCAGGGATCAATCTTGGGACCACTCTTGGTTTTTCTGGTAAACTATCCAATTGATTTACCCAGTGTTTTGTTGCCAAATCAATGTTTTGACATTTACGCTGATGATACAACTTTGAGTGTCTCCGCTTCGATTTGCCAATCCCTATCAGTAAATTAAAACCAGCTTTCAAGACGACCTAAACCAAATCATAACCTGGTCAGCTAACAACACAATGATCTTAAATCCAACCAAGACTAAGGCGCTGCTTGTACCCGGTAAAAGACTGGGGGGTAAATTGGATTTGCACCCTCTTAACCTGACGGCTTATTTAAGAAATTAAATCAAAGTTAATTCAGGAAATCTTACTCGGAGTATCACTAGACAGCAACTTGAATTTTAATGATCATATTGATACATTATGCAAGAAAGTGTCCGCAAAGGATTGGCGTTTTGAAGAATATCAAGAAGAATCTTCCTATTAAAGAAACAATACTGTTCTTAATTTCACTGATCAAACCCGTTTATGCTATATGGTAAGTCCAGTTTGGGACTCCTACTCACCGTGGAAAAACATTGATAAAATCTCTAAGTAACAGAAAAGAGTTTGCCGTGTCATTTTGGAAGCAGATAGTCGTGAAAGTAGCGACTCTCTTTTTAAAACAACTGAACTGTTTGACAATCTGTGACGAATTTGATATTAGTAAAAGCTGTTTAATTTACAAGAGAATTAATTCCTTAACTCCCAATTATAATAAAGAATATTCTCGTAAGGAATGCTGACACTCACTCAAGATCGACTAGACATTGTAATGTCCAACTTAGTTTGTCCTAGATTTAATAGAGACTACTGAAGGAGGTAGAACTTATTTCAGGTCTCAGGGACAAAATTATGGAATACGATACCGATTGACATCAGGAATAAGGAATCTTCTAACTCCTTTTTATAGAGCAATTCGTACTCATTTATTATATTAGATAGAGCTCCTTTGTTTCTACATATAGATATATATATGTTTATTTGTTATATATCTATTTTTACTCATCTTATCTTAGGTTTTAATATGTAATTTATATTTTGTAAACTTAATCGAGGGCCACGCGTTAATCAGTGGCAACTGTGTAGTGTAACCCTCTTGAAATAAAGTTGTCCTATCTATCTATCTATATCTATAATAAACGGAACTATTCGTCCAATATATACCGTAAAACCCCGCTATCTCGAACTCTGAAGGTAGTGTCAAATTCCAAGGCATTTCAACAGTAGCACCCCGTTATTTCGAATTCGGTTAACTCGAGTCCCCAGCTAGGTTCTTGTTCCCGACAATTTTGACCCAAATTGGCCATTACTTATACCCTGAACGGCCTATCCTGTAAACAAAACCCGAAGTTTAAAACATAGTCCTAACCCCAATCCTAACCTTAATCCTAACCCTAACGCTGAACCTAAACACTGACTCCTAACTCTTTTCGAATTATGTTTTCTTTAAGAAATAATACCTGAATTTTAATATCGAATTTTACTACAGATAGTCTGACGTCATTTCGGGATTTTATATATATGACACTTAACTTCCACCCAAGATATCCCTACAAAAATGTCCGGAACTATAAGTATAAGTTTATAACCACGGCGTTTCTTATTATTTTCAGTCATTCTTGCTCTCGGTTACCTCGAACTCAGCTTCCTATTAAAATATTCAACAAACAATGCAACTTGCAGTTATTGCCAAGTTCTACTGTTTACCCATGAGCTCGAGTTCGTTATAAGAAGCTCATTACCGACGAGATGCGAAGCGCCGAGTTGGCTATTAGTTCATATACGACAAGAGTGGATGGTATAATTGTTTTTGTTATACCGCTAAAAAACACTTAGTCAGTTCGGGATTTCCTTACAAAACCGTCATCGTTTTCAGCCCCTATTTCGGCCGAAAAAACATACCCGCGCCATCTTGTTTTTTCTGTACTTCTAGGATATGAGGTGATAGTAGAGGAGCCAATCTAATGGCGAGATAGCTCATCCTACGAGTAGTTAGATAATAAGAATATATCATTTAATTTATTTAAATACCGAAATTATAAAATTTCGAAATATATATAAACCTTACCTGAGACTAGGACATCTTCCGTTGCCAGGAGCAGAAGGCGGCACAGCCTTCCATTTCAGTTTACAGTTTAACGACATTTTGCGTGCTTTACAACCAAGATGGCGGACGGCGGGGTGACAGCGAGTTGCGCAGTAAAAGCATCCAACGTGACATTGTGATATTGGTTATTTATAAATAACCATTTTGTCATTTGTGGTTATTTTATATATACCCAAATTTTTTCAATTTGGTTATTTACATATAACCATTTTATGAATTCGTGAGATTGATTTATTTATATATACAACCATTTTTCTGAATTCCTCAATTAGGTTAATTTTGTATATAACTAATTCTTCCAATTTTGGTTATTTTTATTTAACCAATCATGGAATTTTGGTTATATATAGAATCACCAATTTTTCAACTTGGCTATTTATAAAGACACCTTTTAATGAATTTGTTGAAATTGGTTATTTATATATAACCATTTTGGCAATTTTGGGTTTATTTATATATAACCAATTTTTCAACTTGGTTATTTATATATAAATAAAAACAACAAGGTTATTCTGATATATAAATAATAGATATCGTATAATGTTATTTGAGAATAACTCGAAAAATATGGTTAGTTATATATAATTTTGCGTAAATAATAAAAAGACACTATTGGCGCCACCCCCATACTTGTGACACCAGAAATATTGGTATTCATAAAGTTTGTGGAAGAAATGCACACATGAAGTTGGTGTTAGGCAGTGTTCTCACAAAACAAGCTATTGTTACTGGAATAACTTTCTGCTCTTTTATGGCTATTCTGCACGAGCTTCTAAAGTGAATTTGTAGTGATCCCATTATTAAGTGACATTTACGTTGATGTCGAAGAGACCATACTGTTACCTGAAATGCAAGTAATATAATTAAACGATTTAATATTTTAATTTTTAGATGGCACAAATGCTATAGTAGAGTGTACTCAAGAGAAAGGTGTAGAAGTTGTTCCTGAGTGTTGGATAGAAACAAGAGATTCAGTAAGTTTTATTGCTTGAATACCTGCACACAAGAAAATCAAGCAGCTTTACAAACATAAAAATTACCATATAATATGTTCAACTTTAGGTATTATACAGTTTTTGGCCACATAGCAATGTCACTAACACCACACAAAACCCCGGGGGTGGGGGGGGGGGTGGGGGGGGGGGGGGGGGGGGGGGGTGGGGGGGGGGGGGGGGGGGGGGGGGGGGGGGGGGGGGGGGGGGGTGGGGGGGGGGGGGGGGGGGGGGGGGGGGGGGGGGTGGGGAGGGGGGGGGGGGGTGGGGTGGGGGGGGGGGGGGGGGGGGGTGGGGGGGGGTTGGGAAGGGGGGGGGGGAAACAACGCGTTCGCAAGCAAGAGATTCCTGACAAACCAAAATTGGACAGTTCATAAAGTCAGAATATTTTCATATGCAGGTACTATATCTACCAGACCAACAGCTTAGAATTTTATTCTAACCTATGTCAGAATTTTATTTAGCAGAGGGAAGAGGCCTTGCTCGTGTTTTTGGAAATGGGTGGCCTGGCAGTGGGCTTTCATTTATCTTTTTAACAACGTCGCTGATGCAACGTTGTCACACAACGTTGTGAAAACGTCGCTGTTTCGTAATTTAAACGTTGTCACAACGTAGCTGTTTTGCTACGTTGTCACAACGTTGTGAAAACGTCGCTGTTTCGTAATTTGAAAAGTTGTCACAAACGTAGCTGTTGCAACGTTTTCCACAACATTGTGAAAAAACGTCGCTGTTTCGTAATTCAAACGTTGTCATCACATAACGTAGCTGTTGCAACGTTGTGACAACCGTTTGTAAAAACGTCCGCTGTTTCGTAATTTAAAACGTTGGTCACAACTGTTGTGACAACGTTGCTCTCACAACGTTGTCATCACCGTTGTCGTTTCGTAATTTAAAACGTTGTCACAGCGTTGCCTGCTGACTACAAATTTTCGTTGTTACGTTTCCACAACAACGTTCTCGTTCTCCACACAACGGTAAGTCCAACGTTGTCACAACGTATGTAACAACGTAGATGTGTTTAGCTGGGAAATAATTCCCTTTTTTGTTTATCTTCATAAACTTGGTTGAAGAATCTACTAGCTCGCAGTAATCCTCATTTGCCAAAAGGGAGAGGCCCTGCTGCAATGCTCTTGACAAATTGGCTAAAAATGAAGAATTAAGGAGGAAGTGGATGACTTTGGTGGGTAATTCTGACATAGGTGCAGCAAATTTGTTGTACTGCAAAGATTTACATTTTTTTAATAGTAAAAGCAGCAAAATAGGGAAAAAGAGGGCCTTAAACCAAACAAGAACAGTGTGGCATTACGACAACGAACTAAAGAAATCTGCAAATAAAAATACGGTCATTAACCATCTATACTATTCATACCCGAATCATAAAATTGAGAGCTCAATTTTCAAAGTGCTGAAAGTGTCACAAGGTTTTTTACAATCCTTACCATGTTTGCCACAGTCAGAACAAGAAGATATATTAAAGCAACTGCAAGGTAAAACAACTAGCTAAGATTCTTAAAGCATCTCGGTAAATTCAGCACAATCAAGGAAAGCAGAAAGACAAGCAAGTCACGACTAATCATCCAAGCAATTGAAGGAGGGATAACCGACTGTCCAAATTTCCCGAAGAGGAAAGTGCAATGAATTTTATGTAGCAAAACTCCATTTTGAAGAAATGTCTTCAGTAAAATTAAATAAATATGTACACACAACTAAAAACTAGGATTTCTTACCTCCTATAGTTCGAGACCATTTGGATTGCCATTTTAGAAGTTTGTTGACATACCACACAACACAATCGCAGATAGTTTGAATGACTGCATTAACGACGAAATCATCTCATGCTCACGTTTCAACTTTGTCAACTACAAAATCCAAACATCACTGTAATTACGGTGGGATCGAAAGTCAGCCACGTTTCCGAAAGTCAGCCATGCTCACGTGTTTGAACCATCAGCTGCAAGAAGGCCTAGTGTCTAGGCCCCGACGTGACCGTCATGAACTGAGCTCAGACTCAGTATTTTGCCTAGCCTTCAAGGGCATTTTATGACTAGAAGTTTCTATCGCAAGGGAAGTATTGCCTTGAAATCAAAAGGCAGTCGTGATATTGTGCAAAAAATAAGTGGTGGGCTTTATTGAAGTCATGGAATACCTCAACTCCAACCTCCTGGTCGAATGGGATCTTGGCAAAATGAAAAGTATGTTCACAAATGGTTCAACAGCGCAAAGTTTTACGTGAATTGGACATGGATGTTTTGAGATGAAGGCTGTTGGGCAACTTACAGCATTTAAGGTAATTTTTTTATACCATTTTCCCAACGATAGGATTAGGTGTTACTAAATTATTACACACACTAATATTTTTATTCAAAGTCATTAACAATTTTTGTATCTCTTATTGTCAGGCAAAGGCGAGAACTAATATGTTATCGATATGACCTACGAAAGGCTTGGTAAGTATATGTACGGACAAGTTATCTCCTGGTTCTGACTTGACAATTTCAGCCCAAGCGTTTTCTATTCTCAAGTTGCCATAAGAATACTTTGGTACATCATTTCCCGAAAAACACTTGATAATGAAAATATATAATATTTTGGAATAAAGACTTTGGTAACGTTCGTACAACGACTGAAGCGTAGGTTAGCATTTTATGGATGCTGTAATTATCTTTTATTAAGCAATTTGTTTTCACATTTTTACCGCTAAATTTTCAATATTTTTAAGCTTATTTTGAAATTGTTAAAAATGGTCGAAAAAAGTTAGTGAGTGTCCACCTACGTCATCGCGCGTTTTTTTACGTTGTAACCCTTGCGAAGGAATACCCCCCAACTCCGTTCGAATGGGAATCTTGGCAAATGAAAGTATGTTCATAAATGGGTTTCCAACAGCTGAAAGTTTTACGTGGATGTTTTGAGATGAAGGCTGTTCGGTGACTTTACGAAATTTAAGGTAATTTTTAATACAATTTCCCAACAATAGGAGTAGCTGCTACTAAAATTACATTTTCTTACTAATTTTTTTCTTCAAAGTCATTAAAGTGCCTATGAAACGAAATTTTTCGTATAATATTGAATGCCAAACGACATTGGTAATGACAACGAAATGCGTCAAAAATAAATGCGAAAGAAGTTAAGAGGCGTTGAAGTAGCTATTTCTTACTAAATTTATGGACACAAAAGCGCGGGGTTAGGAGCCTTCGATGCCGCTTCGGGTGACCCGTAAGTAAAGAGCAAGGTCACGCTTGCATGACATTTGATTTTTGAACCTATTTGAAATATGGAGATAAAACTCAACAAAGAAGTCGAAAGAAGGTAAACAAACATACCTTAATGTTCGGCTCATTTTAGATAACTGCTATTTCTAAGCATTTCGCCGACAACCTTGAAAGGATTCAACCCTAGTGCAACCAAGTGCTTCTATGTCTAAAGGCTCGGTTTCCAACCATCTGCTTCCCAGCCGCATCGAGTGGTCAAAGTGATTTATCCGAGAAAGGAAAAAAACGCAAGTCTCGAAATTTATTAGCCCATCTTTTGTTTAAATGGTTGACAATAATAATATTAATACCCTCAATCCAACCACTAAATATTCGTTAGTCTTGATTGTTTACACTGATATGTGCACAAATGCACAATTACTTTCTAGCTGATTCGTGGTGCGACCAAAGAGCACCTGTATTGAAGGAAAATAAGCCCAAAAAATGTCCAACCAGTACAACCAGGGGTTTACAGAAACTACATTAACCTCAAATCTATCATGTCCGGATTCAGAATTAAACGTGATGGCTACAATCTCATCACAAATAGGCTCCTGAGCATATCTTTGAAACTGGAAGAAGCTAGCGTAGAAAGTTCAAGAACAGTACATTGCTTTCGACCATATGCGAAAGGTGTTCTGGACACATTAACGAGAAGAAAAAACATAAAAAAAGAAGTTGAATCGGCTTGCAGTCAAAGTTAAAAGCCCTCAAGATAAAGCTTAGAGAACAAGAAAGAAGTAAACGTTGATTACTAGAGCTTCTAACATCCATACAAACCCTTGAGCCTTGGGTGGATTTAGCTTTTGGTGCGAGTGGGTTTCCACAACAATGAGCGAAGACGTAGCTGATTAATTTCAGGAGTAACACCAATCAAAATTGAAAACCTGAGTGGTTCGCCGGGTTTTCCCTCGTATGGCTTCCTCCAGGAAAGATGAGGTGGTTCGAGCGTTTGCGTAATACAAATACCGTTTACAAACAGTTTTATCATCGAAACTTCAAGATTTATTATTATACTTGACAATTATTGAATGTCGTGACTAAAAGTTCCAACAATACATCTAAGGGGCTGTTTACACTTTACATGAGCCGAGCTAGCACAGTCCACGTGACTGATTAGAATCTCACTGTTGTTTTTACACTCGCACAAACTAAATTTACAACAAAGTAAACATGGTTTAGTTTACATGTAAACGAATCTTACCG